>VWZE01000355.1:510066-614458 GCA_013396675.1 Eubucco bourcierii | reverse complement strand
AAAATATTCCAATTAGCCTCAAACCAGCACAAATGGGAAGAAACTGAATGATGCAGAACAAACCCAAGAAAATTAATGTAAGACCGAACTAAATATTGTTAACTTCTAGATATTATTGCAGTGGACAAATTCAGGCAACAGTTTTATTCTTTTTTAATTGGAATATTTTTTTTAAATGTTATATCTCTTTGGTTTCCTGCCATTTGATGATTAAAATGCTTCTAATCAGAGCTGGTCAACCACTTTTTGCTGTTGTTTGTCAACCATGAATTAACCATCTTTTAAGCTCTAGGAATTCACGGTTTAAAAACTTATTTTACAGCCTTGTTTCAATGATTTATCCTTGAAAATGAAGTTTACAGACCTATAAGTTCTCCTCTGTATTGCACTAAAGGTCTTCTTCACAACCAGGTCACATGGCCTCCAAATTCCTTTCAGTGAAATAGGAATTATTTTTAATCAACTATCATCCTGAAGTATCCAGGTTAGCACAAAAATTATGAGCAAAATTGATTTCACCTTTGATGTTTTCTTTGCTGATTCTTTCTGTTTCAGTTGAAGAAAACATTCTATTTCAAAATTAGCATTTCAAATAAATATTTCCCACTGTGCCTCGAAGTAGAGCAAATAAAGTAAGTTATGGAAGAGTGGAGAAAGTCCCATGTTTCATATTTTTTTATTGATATCTCTGAAAAACTTGGATGTTTGCAGGTAAAATAACTTTCCATCACAGTAAGTACAGGGTGGATTCTTCAGCAAGATGGTCTACTCATCTAAGAACTTCTTTTTGAAAACATTTAGACCTCCTCAACCTCAGTAATTTAAACTGATATCTTACTCAAAGGGAACAAAAACATGTTAGCATATTTGATGGAACTTGGGAGTTGTTTTGAACTCATGACAATTGGTCTTCTTGTGATTCAAATTTTTGATAGCAGAAAAAAAATAATTCTTGGTTTTATGATATGCCCTTATTTGAATCTATATGCATTGCTGTGTTGTCTATATGCATTGCTGTGTTGTCTATATGCGTTACTGTGTTGTCTATATGCGTTACTGTGTTGTCTATATGCGTTACTGTGTTGTCTATATGCGTTACTGTGTTGTCTATATGCGTTACTGTGTTGTCTATATGCGTTACTGTTGAGACTGGTGTGATTAGCAAGTACCAAGAAATGAGTAATGAATGCTTTGAATAGTTTAATTGCTTGTGAATCAGTCTAATCTGCTCAGTATTGTTCCCATTACAGAGTCACAGTCATTTGTTTTGTGGAAGTTGCAAGTAGCTGTACTAAGTTCATGTCCTTCTTGTGCCTGTGTCCCTTATTTGGTTTCTCAAATAGCTTTTTTGACGCAGTCTGTGTTCTCAAAATGTGCCATCTTTCAAAGAATGTACAATACTAGTGAGCTTCATGAATCAATTTAGTTGGAAGGACAACCATGTTCTCCTGGGAGTATTTTCTTCTTGGCTTTCCCAAATGCATTCCCTCTTCTGATCTCATGAGATCAGAAAAGGGCTGTCATGCTCTTTTCACAGTGATTCTTCATCCAAGTGAAAGAGGAAAGAGCCTAACCGTCTTACACTAGACGACAAGGCAACTCCCACTTATTCCTTTAAAAAAGGAAAACAGTGGTAAATTAATCTTATATTTTAAAGACTGTCAGAAAAAGATTTACCTACTTTCTTCAAGCTAGAGGAAAGATCACAGATGTCTGCCTTACAATAATTGCTTCAAAGCAGCAGGACTGAAGAAAATTAAAAGTCTTATGAGTTCTTGGGGATTTTTTTAAAATGGAGAAGAAAAGAGGACAGGGAGGGATCCTAAGTACAAGATAGTCAGAAATATTTAATTTGCATAACCATGAACATGCACCACTGGGTAGAACCTTACTCTGTATTGAGATGGTAAAGTCTTGTCAGAAAGACGCTTGTTTGTGGTTTTGTCACTCGTACCAGTACCTGATGCTCACCTATATCTTTTCTGTTTGTTCAAGAAACATTGTAAATAATTCAATATTTATTCAGATCATGATGAGAAAAATAAGAGTTTCCAATATGGTGTAGCTGAAATGTATAAAATTATTTCTGTGTCACCAGAAAGCAGATTGTTCTCTGTATGTGGTATGTAAAGAAGAGATAGTCTTATTCGGAGTGTCTGTAAAAACAAACCTGATATTATCAACTCTGTCAGAGACTCATGATTTGCATTTTTATGACTGGGACCTAAGCAAATTTGTTCCGACTTCCACCTTCTCTCTAGCTTCTACCTTTGTAGCTAAATTCTTTATAAGGTGTTTAAAAACTTACAGTCTTATTTTATCAGTCTACATTTGCCTTATCTCTGAAGGACATCAGTTTTTTGGTTTTTTTTTTCTGTCAGCTGTGTAAGACACCAATATTGACCCAAACTTACTTCTTTTACCTCACAAATAATTTATTTTAATTAAACCATACTAGGGCTCAAATTGATTGCATAGATGCTTTACCGATGGTACTTCTTTTTGCACTGTAGGGGATCTTGTGCTTTTACAATGCTAGTTTGGTGGTAAGAAGCAAAGCTCAGATGTCCTATGCTGAATTAGCTGTGAATGAGAACCTATAAAACAATAGAGGTACCTCTAAAGCTCAATACGTGTATGAAAGAGACATAACCAAAGGATTCATAAAAGGAATACAAAATGACATTTATCTTTTCTTGAGCTAGCACCAATGTGAAGCAGTGAATGACATACCATGATTAAGTAATCATTAATATTTTTAGAACTATTCTATCAGGAGGTCTTACTGGTTTTTAAAAAAGGGACAATGAGATAAGATAGTAGAAGCGTGGTTCGGGTTTTTCCCATCATGGAGAAATCAATAACAGGTTGAACAAATTGACACTTCCAATACTACATCGCAAAGATAGCGTGATGGATCATTATCTTAGAATGATAAACTTGTGTCAGGAAAATTTGTAGCTGCAAAATAAGAAGCATAATCTTTTGTTGATGTTGTTGCAGTGCTATCTTTATCCACTACCCTCACACAAAAGACACTATTTTAATTTCCTTAAATCAAACAATATTTGTTTTAATATTATCTGACATTTTACAACAGATTTTACTGTCTTATCTCCTGTCTACCTTTGTCAGCTTTGCCAAGTATTTCCTCAGATGGTTGAAGGGTTTTCCATTTACAAATCTCCTGCAATCTGCTGGGTCCAAACTTCTGTCTTTTTTTGCATAAACAAAGTGATGTTAACAAGTCAGTGGACAAAGATCAGTGCTTTCAGTGAGTCAAACTCGGGTGAAGTGTTCATGCCTTATCTTCTTTCCCAGGCAGATATTTACATACCAGAATAATCCAACATAGCACAAAATTTATAATGCAGAGATTCAGAAGAGATATCTTTAAGGATATACATTTTGAGATAATTCAAAACATTAAACACAGTGAAGGATTATATACTCTTTCACAAGGAGTGATTTCTAAACCATGACAATAAATTAATTATTTAGTTGAGGGATTCATAGTATTTGACTCATTAATAATAATTTCTGAAAAATTCAATCAATATTCATTGAATGGTACTGTAAGAACATAAATGTCATCATTTGAAATTTAAACTGCATGGAAATTAACCTCTTTAAGCATAACTTTCAGACCAGTCTGAATGGTACCAGTGTACAGCTTAAAAATACAAAGGTTGTTTGGAGGCAAGGGGGTTCGAGTTTTTTATGTTTAAGTTTTCCATATTGTTGTCTTTTACCGGGTGTTTGGTAGTTACTTATATTGTAACATGACTGCACTGAATGGAGCCTCAGTTGTCTGTGTCTTCTTTCTCTTCACAGCAAGAGACCTTAGATATTAATTACTACACATATTCTGTTTGCTGAATACTGTGCCTGCACAAGATTTTTTTTTTTCCTACTTGTTTTTAGGGTGGAACAGGTTAAACTAATGTTCTGGATACAAGCACAGAATGGTAGAGAGGTTTCTGAACAATATGCAAATGTGAATTCATGCTGGGATAGAATATAGCTTTATTTTTTATACCTGTACAGGTATAAGGGATATGTAACTAAGGCAAAAGGCTGTTTAAACAGTTGTATAGGTTATACAACTATGCATAAAAGCAAAACAACTCTTCAAAACCACATAAAAATTGTAAAGTGTACAACTTTCTATGCATGATTCTTCTGACAGCAGAGATGACTCTGTGCATATGGGAATAACAGAATATTTATCTCAATTTCCCCCAGATATTGCTTCTACCTTTAAGTTTTCCACAGTAGTAAACATTGTGAAGGGTTTAACAGTGGAAGTTATTCCAGAAGAGATTTCTTATAATTTTACTCATTTTTCGGTGGTTTGCTTAGTCGAGCAGAACAAGGAATTGGATGTTGTATAATAATGTGTTTCTTGTTAGTCTGAGGAAGATGCATAAAAGATCTATACTTTGTCTTATGAAAATTGCCTGGGAAAATAGTTGTATGTTTCAGAAGCAACAATTTACAATCTGAACAAGCACTTCATCCCAGTTAATAAATGTGGTGTGGAGTATTTCAAGTGGTCTAAGACCAGTAATGAAGCTCAAAATATAATTTCTTTTAGAATTTTTATTATTTTGTGTTTGGCTAAGATCTGGTTAATTTTCTTTTCAAGAAGTTGGGAGGGTCCACATCCGAGATAGACAGCTGAGGCAGCCAGTAAATATTTGATACCATACTGATGTTATGCCCGCTACAGAAGATGAGAGCCAGTTGGGCATGCATGGTTCCTTTGAGCAGATGACTGTAGTGCAGCAAGGCAGGAGCAGGTGGAAATGTTTGACTGGTTGCTTTGAGCAGGTCACTATGGTGCAGCAGGGCAGATTCAGGTGTACTGGTTGGGCTGAACCAGCACAGTCAGTGCTGTGATCTGTATCACTCTCTTTACATAGTATTTCATAAAACAAATAGGAGTAATAATAATATTATTCTCTCTTTGGACTCGTCTATTAAAATCTCCTTATCTCAACCCGTGTTTTTTTCTCTTTTTCTCTCAATTTTTTCTTTACACCCCATTGTGGCAGGTGGCGAGGGGTGGGGTGGGGGGGGGAGGTATCATGTGTATGTCTGTGTGGTTCTGAGCCACATCATCATGACAGCACTCTCTAACTCAAATGCTGGCTATAATGAAGCAATGATACTCTTTTTTGAAAGTACTTTAATAAGCAATTTAATAAGCAGACCCTTGTGAAACGGTCCCTTACTGGGTAGGCTTGCTGAAGTTTTGCAAGCATGAAGAGCAGCACTAGGTAATGTTCAGTGCTCATGAAGCTTTCTGCCATTTCCTGTATGTTGGAGACCAAATTGATGTCATTTTAGAGTAGTTTAAGATCTTCTCCATAGCATGCTCCTGAGAAAAAGTTGATCTTGTATGACAAGAAAACTGATTTGGCACCCTGCAATCCATTACAAAAGCAGTAGAGATATTGTACTTATTCTGGGAAAAGTGGTGCTGGCAGAATTTTCCTCTCAGATGCACTGAAGGGACTGGTAAGATATCATACATCTGCAAATGTGGATAACTAGAGCTGCTGTAGCGCAGAGAATGGAGGAATGAGTAGAGACTTTCAGGTGCTCTGTCACTCATCAGCATCCCTCTACCTTTCCCTTCAGCACTGCTTTAAAGAAGCCCCTGTGTTCTGTGAAATTACTTCCTGCAAAGCATGGGCTTGTATCTGTGTATCTGAACTTCAGACCAATAGATTATGAGCAATATCTTCTTTTGGTATCAATTCAGTAAAACCACATCAGAGATTTGATTTTACTTTCCTCATTCTTTGATCCATGATCAATTTTACATCTAGTAATGGTTTTTTAAAATTACAATATGTTTTAAAATACGGAAATTTTGCTTTGTATAAAAGGATTTATCTGGGTCTAAAATTTAAACAGTAATGAATGTAATACAATACATAGCTGCATAACTCATCTGGTGTGTTGCAAAAATAAGTAAATTTCTACTGCAAAGAAAACACTTTTAAATAGTTACCTTAGGTAATTTTTCTTGTGTGATTGGTGTTTCCATCTTATTAATAGGATGTTAATAGGACTTTCTTTACATCAAGCCAAATTTTTATTAGCTGCCATAATTTTTTTTCAACCAAGTACTTAAGACACTATTGTAATCACATACACATTAGTATATTTATCATGTAATGTTCATGTTCAAATTCAAAGGAGTATTTATGAAAGCATAATCTCAAAGATCACTAAAAACGAAGAGCACATCTTAAAGTAAGCATGTTTCTGTTTCTATCTAGTCATCCATGACTCTTTGGAAGATCACGTTTCTGGAATTGGGGTCAGGTGTCCCCTGGGCTACTTTCCGTGTGGCAACATCACAAAGTGTTTGCCCCAACAACTTCACTGTAATGGTGAGGATGACTGTGGGAATCACGCTGATGAAGAAAACTGCGGTAGGTGGTTGAGATGTCTTTGTGTCTTGCACTTGTATTCACTGAAATCTATGTCATTCTCAGACTTGAGAGAGAGCTGAAGAGTGTTAGGAGTAGAAAACTGTTTTGCAGAAGATCTGGCAGGTCGTTGGTTTACCTAACAAAGCCACCCAACAAGTCATTTGTAGGAAAGTAGGATGTAGTGCATTTTTGTTGGTCTTTGGTATCAATATATCCAGTTTTATCTCTGCTTTGAACTTGTTTGCCTATATAATTTTGATGAATGTGGTAGTTCAGCCCAGGCTCTAAACTGGGACAATGCATACAAATGGACATACATGATCTAGTAAGATCTCTGCTGAGGAAAGGTAGATGTTTGCACTGATAGATTTTATCTCAAGCTAAGCATGAGTTCTGAAGCTAAATGGTTTACCAGAAATTCTTTGTGTCCTAAACTGAGGGAAAAAAACTCTAGTATATAGATGTGCTGTAAAACTATATTGCTACCAGGCTTTGGTGTTTGTAAATAACAAAATACACTCAGGAAATACACAGTCAGGTTGCTACTGCCTTCTGTTGTAACTCTTGTCATTCCTGGCCCTTCCAGACAGTAGTTGTGAACTTGACTTGGCTTGTAGGATTTACTTCTGCAGCAAACTGCCTAGGTCCAGGGTGTGGCTTTGCACTGGCACTCACCAGTCTCTGCTGTTTATCTGCAAGCATGGTACTGACACAGCTCTAGTCTGTGCCTAGAAGCATCTTTCTGTTGCTGTGCCTGGACACAGCTCAGGGGGTAGAACAGGTCTTGCATAGTCTGAGAAAGACTTCCCTATATTTTGTCAGAATGGAGCACAGCCATTTGGCTGTGAGCTATGACTGCAGAGAGAGGAATGAGCACTGGCACATTTTATTTAAAGGTATTTTCAGCTTACTAACAGCCTGAATATTTTCAGAGCTACTCTCCTGAGCTACTGATCTATGTCAGATGAGGAAACCAAACCTCCTACTCCTTAGTGTAGCTGCCTGTAGACATGGAGAATAGCCAGATGCATGGTACACTTCCTTATATACTACTTCCAGTTCCTTTGAGCCAAGCAGGTGATAATTTGCCTCTTCCAGCCAGGTACACTGCCACCAGAGCTAGGCGGAGAGGGGGAAGAATTAAAATATTAAATGAAACTTCCAAACTAAGTATACAGAAATACATTTTCTGATTTATGGTAAAAGTATTTTTTACAACCTTTCTCAGAAAAGCCAATTACATTTTCAAAACTGTTGTTCTCATTGTATATCTGCAGAATTGATTTTTGTTCCTATGTGCAGTATCTTGTTCTTAGATCTATCAAATTTCCTCATCTTATTCTATATGAAAGTCACTTTTAATTCTAATCCCAGCTAATAGACTTGAAGCTTTTTTTTACTTTTATGTCATTTGTTGATGCCATAAATATACTTCCTGTTGCCAGTAATCAAAATCCTGGACAAAATTGGTTCTTTTTCTATTCTTCTGTAGTTATCTTGCCCTACATTGACAGAAATTGCTAATGCTGGTGCCTTCCTGTGTCTGAGAAGTTCAGAAACAACTGGTTTACTCATGTTTTACACGGACTTGCGGGAAGTGTACAGCTTGATCAACTAGCAGCTAGAGTATACATCATAATAGGATGTGCAAGAAATAGTTCTGTGCAAGACGATTCAGCTGAGATATTAAATCCCCTTCTGGGTATAGTAATTCAGAAATGAGGTAACCTCAATTTCTGAAAGCCTGAATTACCAAAGATGAAGACTCTGTATTGACTACCTGAGGAAATTACACATAACTCAACCTCATATTCTCATTTAGAAATGCATGCCATACATAATGCATTATGGCCGTATTCAGCAGTACTGTTTTCTCAAAACCAGTATTGCAGTCAAACTTTGTTGTTTGAATAAAGGGAGAGTCGTTTCCTTTCCTCTGAACACAGAATGTCCTGAAGACTTTTTCTGTGATGCTGCTACACTGTAGTGAGTGTGGATATCCTTGTGGGGTAGCTCTGATTTGTGAAGAGCTATTTTGCTTAAACTCTAACAAAGGAAACCTCATTGCTTAGCTCCCAGGACAGAGAAACTTTCTAGCTACCTTTTTTTTGCTGCGATTTCCTACGATTGCTTTAGTATATATGCCTGATGTCAGCAGTGCTATCTGGTTCCTTTTAACCATTTTTTAAATTTAGAACTACCTAAATACTTTTAAGTTGAAGCCATTGCTCCTGGTTATACAAAAGAAATTCAAAATTATATTATTGCAGTGTAGTCATGGTTTCATGAACTGCCACTGGAATTTTTAATCTAATCCACAAGGTACTCTAATTAGCTCAGATTTTAAATTCTTGCACACTTTTATCTTGCATAAATTCAGATGAAAGCTTTGAGCTGGCCGATCTGCAACATTCAATTCAACAAGTGTGGGGAGGGAAAAAAATGGCACAGAGTTTTAATTTATTTTCTTTTTAATCTCCAACCTACAGAAAAATGTCATAGTGAAGACTTGGCTATATCTTATGTATAAACCAGTATTATAAGATAAAGAAACACAAAGTGCCATGGACAGTAGTTCTTCCTGTGATGGAAAGGACAATACTGATGAAGAAGAAAAGACTGTTTTCTTTTGAAAGCCATAATACTACTGTTTTGAAAAAAGACCAAGCTACTCTGACTATAAGAAATCCAAATCCACTTGCTCAATACAAGACCCTAAGTGTACTATAAATTAGCAGCAGCTGAAATTACTGAAGTAACACTTTTAAGAAACATCATGAATGAAACAAGCAAAGAAACAACTAGCATAAAAGTACAGGTAGATCACAAAATCACAGAATCTTAGGGGCTGGAAAGGACCTTGAAAGATCACCTAGACCAACCCCCATACCAGAGCACGATCACCTACACCAGAACACAGAGAAGTGCATCCAAGCAGGTCTTGAATATCACCAGAGTAGGAGAATCCACAACCCCCCTGGGCAGCCTGTTCCAATGTTCTGTCATCCTCAAAGGGAACGAGTTTTTCCTTGTGTTTCCATGGAAATTATTATGCCTCAGCTTCCCACCATAGCCCCTTGTTCCGTTGTTGGGCTCCACTGAGAAGAGGCTGGCTCCATCCTCTTGGCACTCACCCTTTACATATTTATTGACATTAATGAGGTCACCTCTCAGTCTCCTCTTCTCCAAGCTAAAAAGCCTCAGCTCCCTCAGTCTTTCCTCATGAGGATGATGTTCCACTCTCTTAATCATCCTTGTGGCTCTGCACTGGACTCTTACAAGCAGTTCTATATCCTTCTTGAACTGAGAGGCCCAGAACTGGACACAATATTCCAGATACAGCCTCACCAGGGCAGAGTAGAGGGGGAGGAGAACTTCTCTCAACCTACTAACCGCAGCCTTTCTAATACAGAAATGCCATCAGAATGGCATTGGCCTTCTTGGCCACAAGAGCACACTGTTGGCTTATGGTCATCCTTTGATCCAGTAGGACCCACAGGTTCTTGTCCCTTTCACTGCTCTTCAGCAGGTCAGTCCCCAACCTATACTGATACCTGGGCTTGTTCTTTTCCACATACAAGTCTCTACACTTGCTCTTGTATTTAATTAAATTTCTCCCTGCCCAGCTCTCCAGCCTGTCTAAGTCTGGCTGAATGGCAGCACAACCCTTCGGTGTGTCAGCCACCCCACCCAGTTTTGTGTCATCAGCAAACTTGCTAACAGTGCACTCTGTACCCTCATCCAGGTCACTGATGAATATATCAAATAGTAGTGGTCCCGGTACTGACCCTTGAAGGACCCTACTAGTCCCAGGCCTCCAACTAGACTCCATCCCATTGAATACAACTCTCTGACTTCTTTCCTTCAATCGGTTCACAAGATCTCCCAAGAGAGTTAGTTCATAAAAGTCTTCAAATGCCCTTGAAACAAAAAGACATCAATGCAAAAAAAGGATCAACATCATAGGAGCTTCTGAAAACACAGAAACTAGTCACTTCAGTGGTCTTTTAGTGATTGTCCATTTCCTCTTTTAATGAGTGAAGTCTTTTCATTCCTCTGTTCAATTCTGTAGTGATATTTACTGCTGTGGTATTTGAGATGATTTGCAATGGTATTCCTGTTTCATGTACTGTATGCCTGGTAACAGTAAAACACAATTATAAATATTTCTAACTGAACTGAATCCCTGCTGAGAGATGTGTTTTCAACACACAAAGATTGACTTCCTGGTGCCTTCTTCAAATCTGCTTCGTCTTTCACTTCTGCCATGCTCTCCATGTCCACATAGACAATCTAAAACTAAGGTCCAAAGAGAAATGCCCTGAACTTACAATCATAGACTGAGCTGGCAACAGACTCTAGGTCTCAGACTTCTGTGTTAGTACTTAACCTCAGGATGTGGACGTCCTGCTGGTCAGATCAACTTTGGCATTTTTTCTCCTTCTGGAAAGGGGGCAGTTGTAGCTGATGTGTTACAGCAGAGTGAAGCCATTTGTCTTTGAAAACTCGGATGCCTTTGTCACCTAGCTGGCTTTCTGAAACCAATAAAATGGGGTGCATGATATCCTAATGGGGAAGAGCTTGAGGCAATGCAGTAAACTGCAATAAGAAGAGGCTAATAATTTATCATGCCCGAACTGATGGAAGGCTCTTTTTGAACTACCTCTAGATAACCTTAAATGTGCATGGAAAATACAGTCTTACCTTTTGAACTTGAAAGCATAGTCCATCAAGTAGAAGTGGGTATCTGCAAATTTGTCATGAGTATGGTATGTTTAAACAAAAGTGATTTATTTGAAGTCTCATAATTTCCCATAAAAGCTTATGGTTTCGAAGAGTTTCACTTTTTTCAGATTTGGCAATAAGTTTTTCTCTGCTGTTCTGCCCCATCCTCATCCTTTCTGATGTTTTCAGAAATATCACACGCGTTGTAAAACTCTTTAGCTTGTATCATGTTTCGCTTTGAACTATCTTCCTACTAGTTAGTGAAAGTGAAAATGCGTTAAAAAAGAAAAATACAGCAGCTTCAGCATCCTAGAGTGCTGAAGCTTGATTAAAGCTCAAGTCAGCAAAGCAGAGCAAGTGTAATCATGTTTTGTTCTGCTGAGATTATGTTCAATTTCAAATGTAGTGGCTTCAGCCTAATTTTCCAAGGAAGAGCTTCTCCTGTTTATTTACAAATGTAAGATTTTATTCCGTAGCTACCTGATGTTTATAGACCGGAGGTTAGGACATTTGTTTAGCTCATTACTTTTTAAAATGTGAGCAGGAAGGATAAACACTAGGCGTAATCACAAATTCTTTACACCCATGTTTATGGCAATCTTGACATGGGAACTGTTCCTAAAACTAGCAGAGAGTACTTTTTACATTGAAGACGTTACTGCTGCAACATTATTGTTAAAGTATTCTAAAAAAGCTGTAGGCAATGCTCTTTGAAGGCCAAAGGCATAGTAAAAGTGCAAAGATATGTATTCCAAATTGCTTGTTCATGGAAAGAAACATTTTGGAATCTCTGCTATGACAGTGATGTTTAATGATAAACAAAATAAACTTAAAACTAACAACAGTAGATAAAACCAACAGTGATTAATGTAAAACAAAATAACAGAACAACAGCGTTTGTGATGTAGCTTTTCACTAAGTCCACATTTGGTTTATTATCTTAAAGTGCATGTTTATTTAGCTGAACAAATTCTGACACATGATAAATTACCAAAAAAAAAATTACAAGAAGTTAAACCATAACAGAAATGTACTTTACATATTTGGACAGAAGAAAAGTAACATTGTCAGTAAACATCTATGAATTTTTTAATTTTTTTTTTCAAAACAGCAACTCTCAGTAGCTTTGTTTTAAAAAAAAAAAAAAAAAGTTCCTTAATCTACTCCATAATTGAATATTTCCATTTTAAAACTTAAAACACAAACAATTTTCTTTTTCTAAAGTTCTTTGATATGCCATCTACTGTATAGAGGGCTGAAGGAGCAGGCTTCTGTCCCAGATAAGGGTCATCTTTCTCTGAATAAAATTTTCCTCCTATTACAGGCAGTGATAGAAGTGTAATGCTATCAGTCTAGATAATTTCTGTACAATTGTCTCATCTTGATGTATGATATCATGGTTTCACCTAGGAAATACTGAATAAATTCTCAAGGAATATAACATTTCAGTCACTAACAGACTGAAAAAATATTGGTGGTTTTTTTTTTCTTTGTGATCTTCTAAGGTTTTTGTGGCAATTAACCCTTATATTCCTGAATTCTTCTGGATAGTCAACTTGATTCATTCATCATAACTATAAATCAGTTTCAGTGCTAATACAGTGTCAGCTCTTGGGGAGAAGCCTCCTAGTAAATTTCTGTGAGATTTACCTCAAGTTGCTTTCTCCAAAGCCACCCACCAACTTTTGATTTTAGTCTGATACAAAGTTGTAAGTGGAAAAATACAGAAACTGAGTCAGATCTTAGAAGCTTTTCTCCTTTCTGGGGAATCTCAGACATTGCATCCTACATGACCAGTTTGAAAACATTTTATGATAACTCTTGAAATCTAAGATTAAGCTCTACTGCTTTGTCTCTCATACATTAAGCACTATGTGTCAGCATCCTCTAGGCAAACGTTCTGAAGAACCCTTAGATGTAAAGTAGAGGTCTCATTTCTTTACAAATACACCTGCTTTCAGATTTTAAAGCTTTTCGTAACTTCCATGAGGATTTGATAGTACCCAAACATGAAGTCAAAATCTAGGTACTTGTTGGATTTATGATGTTCTATTCTAATTTAAAATACAAATAGATCAGTATAAAATCTTCAATCACACCACATGAACTTTTGACTGCAACATGACCTCTGAACTCAGGCTGAACCTGATGACAATGACCTAGACCAGCTCCAATACAATCAATGGAAAGACTTCTGTTTTCAGTGAACAAAAATCACCACTTACACTGTGCTGGCAGTGGTATGTTCTTTTTATCTAGGTTTCAATCTCCTCAGTTTGGCACAAAATATAAAACACAGTATCTTGGCATATAGCCTGTAACACATATAACTCTCATAAATGTCTTAATCATTTTCTTAATTGGGAATTATGTAGATATGGTTTATGCTGTGTTTAAGTTTACTATTGTTTCTCACCACTGTTACTTAGAACTGTTGTTGAAATAGGTTTTTCATTTATTCATAGAATCATAGAATGGTAAGGTTGGAAGGGACCTCAAGGATCAGCTAGTTCCAACCCCCTGCCATAGGCAGAGACACCTCCCACTAGTACAGGTCACTCAAGGCCTTGTCCAGCCTGGCCTTGAACACCTCCAGGGAGGGAGCAACCACAACCTCCCTGGGCAACCTGTTCCAGCGCCTCACCACCCTCACTGTAAAGCACTTCCTCCTAACATCCAGTCTAAATCTCCCCTCTGTCAGTTTAAACCCATTGCCCCTTGTCTTGTCATTACAAGACCTGGTAAATAGTCTCTCCCCAGCCTTCCTGTAGGCCCCCTTCAGATACTGGAAGGCTACTATAAGGTCTTCTCAAAGCCTTAGATTACTAGTAAAATCTCTCCAAGGCATGGTTGCTAACACAGACATAAGTCATACTTAGAATAAATAGTATTTTACCATAAGAATATTTTAAAATACAAACACATAAATTGCTACTAATTTTGAAATCAAAAGCATGTGCATTGGGCTGAATCCTTTGCAGCTCTTCAGACTGGATTGTTCCAGCATGAATGGGACACCAAAAAACCAGCAGCTACTGTTAAATATTTGACTACCACTCTACTTACAAGAAATAATGAAAGGGGAATTGAAGGAACACCATGCTAGGGTATTTCGTTTGATCTTTTTAACAAGCAACCTTTAATTATGCAGGGTAGTTAAGGGAACAAAGTAACCTGAACTATTTCAAGAGTAAGAGTTTCTTCAGTGTTCAGAAATTTGGCTTCAGGACAATTTTGCTGATAGTTCTGCAAAACTGTTTTTATTTTTTGGCAGTTAGGCAATGATTACAGTGTGTCTACATTTGAGTTTTAATCACAGTGTCATAGCCACATTTTTCCAGTCCGGTGAAGCAAGAACAGGCATGCAGATTTAAGATGTTTCTGACTCTGTGGAGGAGTTCTTCAATGGCTGAATATATTTATCATTGTGTTGCTCTCAGGCCTAAAAGATCTCCAAACAAAAGGGTAAGATTCAGCTCCCCAGTTGTAAAGTTCATGTACATTAAACTCTGTCTAGCTGATATACTGGAAATCACAGACAGAAATTTCCAAGCAAGCTGGAGCAGGGACCAGCCATTTGAAATTTTGCACCTCCTTACCTTTAAAAGCACAGGCTTCCTTGGTCACTGTGAACTGTGGAGTAACCAGGGGACTGGCTTGCCTTTTTTAATAAAGTAGTAACATGATAGCTCTTTTTCAGAAGGGCTGATAAATTCCAACATTGCGAAAGTAATAACAATCTATATAGATGTCATGCTCTTTTCATGAGGAAAAAAAATCATGTCAGATCTATAAACTTGGTAGAGAATTACTGCAGTTCTGGAGATTCATTAAATCATGTCCCAGATTTCCATAGCAAAAATCTAAATTTCTATGGGATATTTCAAAAAATACACAAAAGATATGTGTTTTAATGTTACAAGATTGCTCAGAAGGGATGAGAAATTTTAGAGGGTCAAATTTTCCCATTTTTACCTCAGAACACTGCAGAAGAGCTTGATGACTTCATATTTCAAATTAATACTAATACTAAGTGATGTTATAGTTAATTTCATTTTTTCCTGCCATAGCAATTTTTTCCCATCATACTTAAAATGTGCTATTTAAATGTATGAGACAACATTCAGTTTTGCACCCTAGAGAGTAAATTGTGTTTATGAAGCAAAAGAAACCCTTGGAAATCGCTATCATGCTTAAAATGTAGCAAATGCCTGGCAGAACGATCAGATTTTCAAGCTTCACATGGTCAAATGTTATCATTACCATCATTATGCCACAGTATAGGGCACTTAAATCAGGTTTTTACTGATGTGTGAATATCAGCAAATGGAATATCTCTACTGAAATTCTAGAGGTTTTTTAATCAATGTTGGTATTGAGATATTTAAATATTGTTGATAACTAAGAGGAATTTTTACATTTTACATTCTGATCTCCACTGTAGTGGCTAAGTGCTAAGGGAACTTTCCAGCAACTCAAGGTTTTATAGATGCATTCATATGGAATTTATTTTGTCTGATTTATTTTGGAAAAAAAAAACAAACAGTTTGAGATATACAGAATAGAAAATCACATTAATCTATATAAATTTAAAGTATGAATAGAAAATCACATTAATCTATATAAATTTAAAGTATTGTTATATAAACTGGAAACATTTCACAGGAGTAAATATGCAATATTGAGAAGATAGTTATCTTTTGGAAATTTGACCCCGGATTGCTGCACTGGATTAATTGATGTCTACTAAAATCAATAATAAACTGACATAAAACACATAATCTAGCTCAGCCAGAGAAGTGCAAACTTCACTACTTAAACTAATTTAATTGCTGTCTGTTTTTCTGCGATTATATTGTCACATTTAAGTAGTATAGCTACATTTCAGTTAATCAGCAGGTACAGCACACAGTCAGTATGGAGATAAACACAATCTGATGTAGGATTAATTGCCTTTACTGTGGCTGGTAGGTGTCTGGTTTTAGATTCTTCAGGTTTTCCACTTTGGGTATCTAATCTGTGAAATTCACTCTGGAGTTGAAAGCTCCAGGCACTGCAGCACTCCATTTCGCAAAATACGAGTGTGGTTTTGCTCTTAGTATAAGTAGACCAATCTCAGACTGCATCAATATACACCGACGCTGTGGGAAAGGACAATCATATTCCTTCATCTCTAAACATTTTCAAAGGAATTGCTTCTTATCCAGAGGACAAAAATTTTCCTTGTTGCACTAAAAGCAATTTCTTACAACAAGAGATGGAATATTAGTATAATTTGGCAGAAAGAGATGTGTCCGTGGGTTATGACCACCAAAACAAAGGCCAAATCAAAGGGTGATGTAGTGTCCCTCTAGAGTGCTTGTGCATTTAACAGGTAGTTTTTCTCTGCATAAAAAGGTATGAAGACATGGCCAAGAGAAGGGGAAAGTGATATAGATAACATCCTGCTAATAAGCTCCATATTGAATGAGAGATGCATCTTTAATTGAGCAAAGATGGCATTTTCTTGGATCCATCACTCAAATGGTTATTTGAATCTGTAGTCTGCCAAAATTAACATGCTGTTTCTCTCTTTTTTCCCATCAGAAATTGAAATTGACAGCTTTTAGCAATGTAGTCAAACTGTAGTCAGATAGTTCTGGTTTACAATTAATTATTTGACTTAGTGTGGGGGAAGATTTGCTGATGCCTTGTTTTCTCAGATCTCATTTTTTACAGAAGTGCAGCCAACGTAATCTGTTTTAGAACCAGCTCAAGAAAAAGCAATTTCTCATCTGAGTTGTACTCTCCCAAATGATAGATTTGGGATTTTAAGACCAGTACTTTTACCAGTCATTTCTTAAAGTATTTGGAGAACCTCATCTTGACAGAGGTAAACAGGTCACAAACCTATCATAAAACTCTAAACGATCACAAAGTGATTTACAGTTCTGGCACCGAGTGCTTCGCAGAACAGTTGTACTAAATATAGTTATTTGCACAATACATTCTTCTGGGATTTGACTAAACTGTTTGTATAAAATAAAGACTGTCCCAGGCTCAGGCAAAAGGTTTGGCCCAAAGCAAACATTCTTGAAGATCAGGAGACTTTGAATAATTTGCTTTATTATATTCAGATATGTCTTCTTATTTCTATTAGAAGGTGCGAAAATCAATGCCATAAGAATGAAATAACTAGAAATTGAAGGCAATTGGGATACTTCCAGTACAAAATAAACCATCTGCTTTTGTTCCCTGTGGCTTTTCCCCCTTCTCTTCTGTGGCCACCCAAATGTACACAGCTGCTGACAGACTTTCCTTAAAATGATGGTGACCTTCCCCTTCCTCCTGAACTGCCTGCCTTGTTCCAGTTAGCTAACATTGCTCATCATTTTTCTCTGCAGATACAAATAGCAGTGGTGGTCATCTGTTGTACATGTTTTGTCATGTGACAAAGCATTATAAAAATACTAAAAGGTGTACCCATCTATGTACCTCTTGTCAGAAGCAGGGAGATGCAAAAAAAAAAATTACATATTTTATATGTTCATAGGTTTATAAGAAGATCAAAATGTATTGCTTTTAATTCTGTCTTTAGAATATGCTACTAAGTGGTTAATGATCTAATACTTTCTATGACTGCAGTTATGAGTTAGAAGGTCCAAAAATATTTTCAGACTGTATTCATCACTGCATTTGGTATGATTATACTCAAAGAATAATCTCATTTTTTCAATACATCTTTACAAATTTCTGATTTAAAATTCTCAGTGAAAGATTCCTTTCTGCTTAAATCTCACCTTTTCTCTGTATATTCTACTCCCACTAGTTTCTTCAGGACCCAGTTGCTTTATCTAGTCTTGCAAGTGAAAATTAATGGATGGGCTCCAGCTAAATAATCAGAAACAGTGATAGGGGAAACCTCATTACAACCCTAACTGCAGGGCACTGCTTGGCAAAAGATCTGTTTCCACTGCTTCATCAATTACAGATTTCATGTTGCAGGAATTCATAAAATTTAACTTCCGTTGAGTATTTCAAACAGATAAGAGCAATATTTCTGCAGGTTTGTCACACAATATGTGTTTGTCCAAATCACATTAGACTGAATATCAGCTTAAGGATCTGAATTGGCAAAACTACTAATGGATTACAGCACACAAAGTGCTCCTGAGGAAATGAGTAAATTGTGCCTAAATGCCTTCTCTGGGCATGAAACTGAATGTCTTGTAGGGCCTAAATTAATTCACATTAGTTTTCAAGTCAAGGCAGCACTTCTCAATTCTGTCTTTTCCCTTAATGGAGGAGCTTCTGAAGACAGAGATTTTGGGTTACTCTGAATCATTTATCTTTTCAATTTATATGTTACAAATAAATATCTACAAAACAACAAGTTCAATAGAAGTTACTTAATCTTTTATAATATCTAATAATTAGCATGTATAGTGCATCATTTCATCTTAGACAGTAGAGAGGCAGGTGTCTATCAGAACACCTCCAACTATTGACACTTCATAGGCATGCTTCAGGGTATGTCTCAAGGTTGTCTCCCTACCTAGCTGAGAAAAAAAAAAAAATTGTAACATAACATGATAAAGGAGACATCATTTCAGATTGGGAAAAATTGCAAAGAAGTAAATATGTTTCACTTCTGTCTCCCTATTTTGTAGCCAGTAGATATAATACTAAGGCTTACTTGAATACAAATCGTTATAGAGGAATACCCATGAGGAATTATATTTAAGAATAACTAAACAATTACCATACAAAATTGTAGGGAGAAAGTGTTGCTAGCGGATCATAAAAGTGAAACTGTAACACTAATAACTACCAAGGCAAAGCTGTTTTCACAGTTCTCCTCTAAATGCTGTTTGACATGACGCAAAGTAATATTTTTGGTTATCACCAGCTAATGAGTGCCATCCTAAGGAGCATTTCTTCTGGTGCTTATTCATTAGATGAAAAGCTTTAAACTAAAAGTGTGTGGGTGTTCTGAAAGATGAGAAGTCAGATTCAATAGGACTAAAATCAGATTACAGCTTTTTTTAAGGCAAGTTCCTGGGTTTGGTGTTGGTATTTTTAATTTGTTGGTTAGTTGTCTGGTGTTGGTTGGTTGGTTGGTTGTCTGGTTGGTTAGTTGCAGGGAGTTGTGGTAATGCGTATTCTTTCACTGTTTTGGAAGTGGTCACTTGATCAGTTAATTTACAGATGTACTACAGACCTCCCAGACACATATCTCTAGCTATTTCCAGCACCACTGTCTCTGGAAATACCCATTTGTAGGAAGGAACTGAAAGGTCTCCTCTTCATTTTTCAGCTTTATGGCCATAAACCACCCTGTTCCAGTACATTTAAAATGCACAGTGATCAAACTAGTATGGAATAATGTCTTGTTCAAGAAGACATATATTAAACTTAAGTTAAATATACTGACTTGAATATGTTACACTACATCACCCATTTTCTTGAAAATCAGTATTCATTTGACCTTCATCTACACCTTCAGGGAAAGAAATTATGGGCTGCAATAGTGTGAGACAGCTCTCTGAAAGAAGTAGTCAGAGCAGTAGTAGTCTCAGCTTCCCCGGACAAAGTGAAAACCAACATGTTTAAGGACACGGGAAAATACAACTGTCTCCTGTTTTCAGATTCCTACGTAAACAAAAACTTTTAAGTGGAAGTTCACACTTTCTCAGTGCAACTGTAAGAGAAAACGTTGTTGAAGGTATAATAATCTTTTCCTACTATGCGGCTCTGTTACATATGTGTGATTAGGCATTGTATAAAGATAATGGTCTATGACATATTCTGGGGAAAGTATTTAGATAAAATTTGATGCAATTCAATGTGTTGAACGTATTTCTACCTTCTAATGTGTCTTCTGTTTGTGTTTTTAAATTAGAAGACAACAATGGATGGTCTCTGCAATTTGACAAACATTATACAAAGGACAAATATAATACACTGAAATCTCTGTACGTGTTTAGGACAAAGACACCTGAATGTTGTAAGTAATTGTAGATACAATTTATATTGTTATTATGAATGATTCCTTGAAAGAAATGCAGAGCAAGATTCTTACGAGAAATAAGCACTATATTTCTAGTAAAACAGAATTAATGTCTCAGATGAACAAATGCGCTAAAGTTAATTTCAGTTCCATTAAGAATGATTAATTTTCTGTAAGAGAACCATCAAATACATGTCAGTTAGGAGGGCAATAAAAAAAATCTTTGTCTGAATATATTAATAACATTTGAAAGATTGTGAAATATGAATCCTTCAGACTAAAAGGAAGGCAGCATTCTTGCACAGGGGGCAAAGACTTCCTGAGCTATTTTCATCCTGTTTTCACCTGGATAAAATCTAACAAAGAACCACGGATAATCTGTGCCAAATTCCTGTAATTCAAACCTAAATCTCAAGAGCTTTTACAAGCTCTTTCAAAGATGTCAGGAGGTAACATAAGTTTCTGTGTCCCTTTGTATTTATTGTTAGGGCCTTCCTAGCTCTAAATCAATTACATTAAAATGTTTGCCTTAATTTCTGTTTAACACAACCTAGTGTGTCTGTATTTGTGCTGGCAGCTCTTTCCTTTTTTCTCCACATCCCATCACCACTATCCATCTCACCTTTCGCCTCAACCATGATCTTGTTCTTTTGCAGTGGCTGGTGCTGTGCCAGCAGAGTGTACCTGCCAAAGGCTGGAGATCTTTTGTGATGCTGCCAAGCTGCATGCTGTTCCCTCAGTCCCTTCAAACATAACCATAATGTAAGTAGGGCAGAAAAGTGATCTCTTGCTCTGTTGGAGTTTGACTACCAGTCTTACAACCTTTAGACAACTACAACCTTATATCTATGGCTGGTTGGATCAGCTGGTGTAGTGTCTCTCTGTTAACAAGTCCTTCAATGTTTTAAGTACACCTTTTCCCAGCATTAAAGGAGAGAAAAGGAACAAAAAAAACCAAAAACAAAACCAAAATCTGTGTAATCAAGTAACGTGTGTAACAGTGACTTGAGCAAGCAACAGATTTAGGAAACGTAAAGAAGACTTGAGAAGACATGTTTCCCTTTAAGACACAAGGCTTACGAACTTTTTATTATTCTATGATACTGCCAGTATTCCTAATCTATATTCCTGACAGTAATGTAAACAGTCTTGAACTTAGTTGAACTACCTTCTTAACCACATCTTTTTAATTCTCGTTTGATGTCTCTGATTATGCTGTTATTTAAAATTATTTAATCTGGTCTGGGTCATCATACAGATATTTTTTTGTAAGCCAGACTTTTTGAAGAGATCAGGGAATGATTGCTATTGGTCTTAATTTGCACATTGCTGTTTGAGAGGCTGCATGGTGAGCAAAGAGTAGCATTATATGTCCCTGCCTGAGGATCTTCCCTGTGGAGCAAGGTTATGGATCTTTGCACATGTGCGGCTTAGGTTCTGCTTGTTGGGTCCGTGTTCAAATACTTCATAATGAAGATTCATATGCAGTGTCAAATATGTACTTAAGTATGTACTGAAACTGGCTGTTAGCTCAGAGTTGACAAAGACCTTTAGAAATAGCAGTGATCCAGTCCAGCTGACTTTTGGGCTAGGCTGTCTTCTAATCCAGCCATGCCCTGAATGATTTTTATTCCTGATGGTACACTTGAGTTGGTGCCCAGTGGAAATGAGAACACATGCACTGGGAAATAAGTTCTATATGCGTTTAAGATTTGAAATAAATCTATGATGCAGTTCATAGATTAAGTATTAATTATTATTTTGTCTGTTGCCCTAGGGACATGAAAGAACATTGGGGTTTTTTGATGATTTGGCTTACTGTTTAAGTAGATCTAAATGTTCAAACAAAGAAAGGTAGTGTATTCAGATGGTTTCATGGTGCTTTTGTTATTTAGCCATGTCAAAACCATAATAG
The DNA here is from genome assembly GCA_013396675.1 of Eubucco bourcierii. Classification (NCBI taxonomy): domain Eukaryota; kingdom Metazoa; phylum Chordata; class Aves; order Piciformes; family Ramphastidae; genus Eubucco; species Eubucco bourcierii. The sequence continues at coordinate 592,380 of VWZE01000355.1, read as the reverse complement.
AAGTGTCAGCACTGTAGAAAGCTGGGAGAGTAGTTTTACTGTGTGTATTCATTCCTACAGGTCTCTTCAGAGGAATCTGCTAAGGAAACTTTCTGCTGACGTTTTCAGGAAATACCAAGACCTTAAAAATCTGTAAGGGAGTGTTTCAATTTGAAATATTTATTTAGTGGCTTAAACATTCATCTTCCCACATAGACACACACACCTCTCAGTTTATACTTAAAATTCTGCTTTCTCTCATCAGTACCTTGTATAATTATGTAACCTATTTGGCTCAAATAGCTTGATTTAACATACTTCTTTGCTGAAAACCTGATTTCTACACATTTTTTTTCTTTTTTTTTTTTACTGTTTTATATCAGCAAAATGCTAAATGTTCATTGTGTCTGAAGGAAACTACACTTAAAATAAGCAGTAATAAGCTAAAATAAATTCAAGTTAATTGATCCATTTATTCTCAGACAAAAGTTTAGAAACAGACTTTGCATTTTCACGGAAAACTCACTTGCATGGTGCTTGGGTTTCCTCTTAATTATGTCTCATACTGGTTTGATTATGTCCCAATCAGCTAAATTACTACAGCAACACAGTGCCGTGTTATGTTTTGGGACATGTAATATGAATATTGGTCAAAAATCATAGCCTTTAACAACTTTGCTTTGTGCGGAATTAGTGAAATAAAGAATTAATGCAGAAGAATGGTGCAGAGCTCCTTTGTCACCAGTTCAAGGCACTTAACGCTCCTAGGAAACTGCCTTAGTGGAACTTCTGTGGAAGCTGCGCTGTACTGCAGCACCATCTTGTGCTCACAAAGTTGAGTGCCGCTTAGACATCAAATCCTGAAAGACACCTTTTCATTGAATGGACCACATCCGTACCTCTCTGTACAAAACGTCTGTTTCTGATGCCAGCTTTATGCCTTTGTGATTGGTAATGGTACATTTCATAGAATTATAAAACGGCTTAGGTTGAAAGGAACCTTAAGAGGTCGCCTACTCCAACTCCCCTACCATGGGCAGGAACGTTTGGAAATCTCTTGAGCAGTGTTTGACACAAAGCCATTTTGTAATAGCCAGTGTCAAATTCCTTATTGCTTTTGTAATATAAAGACATCTGGATGTTCTCTTAAATGTAATTTAATTAAAATTATTTATATTTAACAATTATTTAGAAAATAACACTGTAATGCCTTGAAATTATTTGACAGTGATTTAATGTTTGCGGTTGATAACATTTTAAACTCATTTATCACATATAAAGAAAGACAGAACAAAAATTAGCATTCCTTAGTTCACAGAAGCTTAATAAGATTCAATTTACATTTTCATTATATTACCTTTAAAATTGCAGCATTTTGAAAATTCTCTGATACTATAAATGGAAAATTTCAATCTACATTTTAATTCAACATCAGTCATGCAAAATGTCGCTTTAGAGCTATAGCTGCGAAATGGTCATTGTCAAATTTAAAGTGTAACAAGTTTGACAGCTTCTTTTCAACTGTTTCACATACTTTCAGTTTACTTGATAAAATTTAACTGGTTATTGCTTTGACTTTCTGTGTTTAGAGAATTAATTGCTGTGTTTGCATCTTCTTAGGTATCTTCAAAATAATAAAATCAGAGCAGTATCTGAACGTGCTTTCAAAGGTTTATATAAATTGACAAAACTGTAAGTATTGCTTTACAAACACTGAAGCAAAAAGCAGTGGGAAGATCTCTGAAAATCACTATGGACATCTCTTTCTTTTATTTAATTCAATGTTAGAAAGTTACAAAATTATCCAAATCTTTAATTCAGTGACTGAGTTTAGAAAGCAAATACGCATTAAGAGGTACCTGTACAAGTTTATTTGACAGTACAACACTTAGAGCGTTCACATAGGCTCTACGCTTCACTCCTATTCCCCACATTCTCATTATGGAAGAAGGTATTGTAGTTCCCCCGCAGAAAGTCAGAGAGGGTGAACAAAGAGTAAAACAGAAGCAAGAACTTGTGATAGACGAAAATTCTTTAACATTTTATGCTGGTTTACAGAGGCAAACCAAAAATGATCAGTATGGGTAATGAAAATAACACTTTTTTCTTTATTTTACAGCAGCTTTTTGAAAAGTTCTTCTAACTTTTAACGAAAATGCTCAGTGAAAGAGATGACACATAAATTGCATTGTTTGGTACATTTTTCTGTTTCTGTAATCTTTTTAAAAGGAAAATTTTTTTTTATATGTTGTACTTCTTATATTTCCATCAAATGAGTATGGTTGATTATCTGTTATTACAGCTGCTGTTATTGCCTTCTCAGGCCATTTATAGTATCCCTCCCCCTTCATTTCTCAGTGTGGGTTTTTTTTTTCCGTGATTATGGTATCTACATTTATGACTAACATCCTTAGCAAAGAGTGAATGAAATCCTGGGAACATTCATGGAACAAATTGCTTGCTCCACAGAAGGAAACTGGGAAAGGCCTAAAACATGACACAGTGAAAATATTTAACTTGCTGTGTTTTCTTATGGATAAGATAAAATGTTCAACATAATTGTTTTGAAAGTCATCACTATAAAGATTTCTGCCTTGCTCTCAAGGAAGGGTATGAAAATTACCATAATCAAGAAATACAATCCTGAAAACTTCTAGCAGTATTTTGATATATTATCAAGGAAAAAAAAAAAATCATAAAATTCATTTTCATTCATCTGATGCTAATTAATCATTCCATTAATTTGTTTTTTTCTTGTTTTAGATACCTGAGTAACAATAAGATAACCAGTTTGAAGCCTGGTGTCTTTGAAGATCTCCACAGACTTGAGTGGCTGTATGTTGGTTTCTCATTTGTATGATTATTTTGTCAAGGGATAATTAAAGCATGAAAAATAAATGCTTGGACTGATTCCAGTTTCGTGCATAACAGTACTTTATACTGCTGCACTGTAAGGTAAAACTCCAACTGATTCTGGTGAGAGCAGAAATTAGTTCTTGGACCTTAATGGCTCCAGTGACTGATGACCTCCACAAAAATAAATAACATTTGTTAGTAATTGCTTGTTACAAATACATACATGAAATAATTCAAGTACTATAAAACAAAAAGATAATTTTTGAGGCAAATCTTTCCCTGTGAATAGTGCTTGGTATGTCCCAGACAAAATGACTGTCATCTGAAATACTGGTTAATTACTACCTTTCAGATGAAAATGAAATACCCTTTTGACTTGATAAAGTTATTTAAAATAAGGAAATTATAACATGCCTAACATTTTTTCTTTGTGTTTGGTACTGTTATATTGCCCTGGAACACTGTTATGTGGTGCTGCTTTAATTGAGAGATAATCTGATGCTTTGATTCAGAGATAACCCATTCAAAGTGCCTTGTAAAAACTCACAGGAAAACACTTTTTTTTTTTTTTTTAATTTCAAAGTTGAAAGTAATTTTTTTTCTCAGAATTTTTTTTTAAATTAAATTCTTCTCAGAGGAAATTTAATTCAGTGACTACTGTGATCTGCTAAAGAGTACTGCATTAGTTTTTTAAGTAGTCTGAGTAGACATTTGAAGAAATCCACTTCAAAATATGTTACGTTTTGTCATCTGTTCAATTTAGGACTGTGGTCAATCATCAATCTGATACATTCTTTGCTGTAATTTATAGGATAATTGAAAATAATAGAATAAATCGGATCTCTCCATTAACATTTTATGGACTCAAATCACTTATTCTCCTGTAAGTATGGAATAAGAACCAGAAGTGTTATTTTAAATAACAGAACAGAAAGGGCAGATACATATAAACCTTTTTCTCTAAGAACTGTGCTTGCTCACCATGGACTGCTTCCAGTTCACATGCAGCCTTTTCTTCTCAGGCAAAATGTGCTGGAGTAGGAGGATTTTGATAGCTAGTGGACACATGATCTCTGGAAAAGTATAGAGAGGTCAGTGGGAAAAATGGTAAAAAGGCAATGTCACGAGAGGGCAAGGAGGTGCCAGCTGCAGCAATGAGTGCCAGTTGTTCTTCAGAGCAAATGTACAGAAGGCAGGGGGGATCATAGCTACTAGTCTCAGGCAGCAGTCTGAGAACCTGTCCATAATCTGCCTCTGCCCTTTCCAGCCCCAAACACAAGGGACCTTCTCCTGCAGCCCGGAGGGAAAGCTGCTTCCATTATCACCCTTCCTCTGTCACCCACAGAAGTCACATGTTATGACTGAATACTCGAAATATTTGTATTGACTTGCTACGTTTTACTTGAACAGCAGTGATCATCCTTCCTTTACCTGGTAGCTAACAAGTTAAGGAAAAAATACTTCTGTGCAGAATGCCAGAGGGAAAATGCATGGAAGTTTAAGGAAATAGCACTGCCATCTACTAAGAAACAATATAAAGCTTTGACTGCTTTCTTTCCAACAGTACAAACAATAAGAGATGTGATTTTTTTATATATATAATACATTTTTTTAAAAATATAGACAGCTGTACTATTTCTTTTTCAGAGAGATGATGAATAACTCTCTTGCTCGTTTACCTGATAAACCTCTGTGCCAATATATGCCAAGACTAAACTGGCTGTAAGTCAACTTATTTCACTAGAAAAATATTATTTTGTTGCCTTTGCATAGTACTTTCATATGCCTTTTTCTATTGAGGTTCTGGTACAAAGTGCCTGAAAGCCACTGCAGGATTGATGGCCTGAAGTCATTAATTAAGTCTGTAGAAATATTACATGTCTGCTTCCCACTTTCTCTGCAGCCATGGAGTTCCAGTAGTAGTAGTATTTAATTGCCTTACAGCAACTAGCTGAATTTTGTTTTTATATCCTAGAGACCTTGAAGGCAACCATATCCATCATGTAAGGAATGTCACTTTCATCTCCTGCAACACTCTAACTGTACTGTAAGTAATAGGATACACTAGCAAAGTGAGATATGTTTGTGCTGATCAGTCAAGTACTTAATTATAGCTAATATAAAAGTTTCTGAGTATCATGGTTACTTAGATCTCAATGAGGTTACATTACAGTGCTTGGGTCTAAATGAGCACTATACAGGATAGCCACTGTTTACAATTACAGCAAAGTTCAACATTGATATATGCAACTAAACATCACTGGAGCGACTTTGACTGATATTAAGATTTAGAAATGTTCATCCTAAGCTTTTACTTGGAAATTGAAGGAAAATCTCATAATAAATATTAGTAGACACGTGAAATACATAGTTCCTTCATTTTAAAGAATTTGATTGGCTGGTGGGTTGCTGTGTTAAGGAGGCATAAGTAATTAATGCAAGATAGTATTTTTCAAAATTAATATTGTTTATTAATATTCAATATTCAGAACTGTCACCACCCCAACCACTATTTTTAAATAATAATTAGGTTCTTCTGCAATGGTCATGGAAGCATTATACAGAGAAGCAACTAGATCTAGAAATAACTAGCAATAATATATATAACATTAATTGAATGGAAAGAGAAGGTTCCTGGGGTTAGTGTACTGCTTGCGATCAATACACCACTTACCCACTAGATGGCCTCGAGGAGCTCCTTTCTGCTTATGGCAGAAGGCAATGGTGAATTACAAGAGGCTTGAAGTATTTACTCACAAAATTACCTACTGCCTGGCAGGGCTAGCTACAGCTTCAGACAGTACCCAAATGCTTTCAGGAAATTCTCTTCTTGTCTTGTCAACCGCTGAAACTTCTGATTCTTCCCAGGCTTCAGGGTACTGGGGAAAAGAGGCAGGCAATCTCTGACCTTGTCCTGGCTCTCTGGACAATCTGTGTACCTCCAGGACTTAGCAGGTCTTAGCAAGAGACTTTCAGGTGTAGGCAGGATGTCTCGTGATGTGCAGTCTCAGCACAATGTCACACTGGCTGTGCAGGCTGGTTGTGTGGGGACATTTAGAGCCTGTTCCTGGTACACTCTTGGCAGGCAGTTTCCAGGCAGTTCAGGATACAATAAGGCAGTAGCAAGCAAAAATACAAGGGCAGAGAACGTTGTATCACCTGCTTATCTCCTTTTATCAATACAGTACAAGACTAATGGGCCTTTGGACACAGAATAGCCAATCAGAATGGCAGTTAGCCAAGTTTGACCATATGAAGTGAAGATATAGGCTTGCTTTACCCTTTTTAGGGCAGAACACAGACCCTGCACAAGGCATACGCAAGCTGAATGTGTGTACCTTGTTTACCACAGGATGCAAACAAGTCTGGGCAAACCAGAGTCCTTGGACTCAATGGCTCCAAGTTCTTTGTCCTCTTTCCCACAGTTGCTTCTCCCCAAAACAGAAGGAGGGAGAGCAGAAAAATATGTCTGGGCAAGCCAGGACATGTACAAGCCTATTCTGGCCTGTTAGGCCTACCATGACAGGCTGTCTCATCAATTTTATAATTTTCTGCAAAGTTCATGAGAGATGACATAATCATGTTAGGAAAATCCATCCCACTTTTTGATAGATCAGTAAGCTCCGCTGTACCTGTCACTTTCAATTTTGTCTCTTGTGCAGTACCCATATTCTTGGCTTTCTTTTTGTTTTTAAAACCCAGGTTTTAAAATAAAATCCAGTGGCAAATGAAATACAGATGAAGGAAAAATTGTATGGCTATGTGCCTGTGTCTGAGCTGTGGTTAGGTCCCAAGCCTTCTAACCCACCTAATCTTTCTCCTGCCCTCAGTTGATTTATACCAGCCTCCTATGTGTATAGATATACATATGCACAAAACCATGTGTGTCTATGCAACAAAAGTAATGTGTAAAATGGTAAGATTCTAGATTCAATTATCCTGTTAACCAACTGGGTGAATATTTGAAGATGTAGAAAAGATTTTAAAGTTTACAATTTTTTTTTCTCCAAAAATCAAGTAGCTGTCAGGAAGCAGCAACATAAGTTTGTTTTATTCTTTCAGGGTGATGAGACGAAATAAAATCAGCTCTTTAAATGAGAACAGTTTTTCCTCTCTTCAGATGTTAGATGAATTGTGAGTAGTTTTCTCCTCTTGTACAATATTACAAAGTTTCATAACTCATATTGCAAATATAATTTATCATATATTCTATTTTATATGACATGCTCTGGAGACAACACTTATCCTCAGGGGTTTTTCTATATATTTTATATGTTATAAATAATCAATAAAACACACAGACCTTGACAATAGTATCAGTTTTTTTGCTTACAAGATCATTAGGTATCTTGATAATATAAATAAAACAAATTAATCTTACATCATCTCCAGTCTAGGGGTGTGAGTGCTTTCAGTGGCTTTTAGACCAATTTGCCAGTTTCAGTCAGAGTGAGACTTTTGCTCTTCTGTCATTAGGATTTAATTTCTTTGTGAAATTAAGGAGCAAAGCTGATAGAAGAATGAACAGAAAAATGGGTTAGTTTGTCCATGTGAAAGAATTACCACCATAAAACATGATGTTCACTTTATTTCCAAGCTCCTACAACCCAAGTTAAGGGTATTTTATTGTCTTTTTGAAAATGTAAATAAAATTACAATAAATTATGTATCTACTGGCATGTCTGAACTAACTAGACAAAGAGAGATCTGGTTTATCTAGCTTCCCACCTTGTTTTAACAGTATTCTTTTACAGACAGGGTTTCTAATAACATATATAATAAGCAATATCCAATCAAACTGTATGTCTTGAAATTGCAAAACTGATGTGAAATTACTGAGCCAACAAAGAACTTACTGTATCCTACATGTGACTGTTTCTGCAGAGATTTGGGTAACAACAAGATTGAATCACTTCCTCCATATATATTTAAGGATCTAAAGGAGCTTTCACAACTGTAAGAATTTTTTATTATTATATAAAACTGTATATTACTCATTTGATGTGATACTTGTAGTTATTAATGCTGGGAATGAAAAAGCACCATTGTTTGTATGCATTATTTAAGCTCTGCTTGAAGAATACTTATCCCTAATGTATTTCTATATAATATTTTGCCTGAAAAAGTTTTGTAAAAGTTGTGTATTTTTACATCCCAAGAGACAGTAAGTTCAAATTCTTTGTTTTCCTAGATCTTGTCAGTATATACAAATAGAACTATACCAGATATATCATGGGAAATTGATAACTTGACAGGAACATTTAGTGTGATACAAAGATTTGGCCCTAAAAATAGATCATAAACATTTACGTGCATCATATAAATACCTTGTTTGCAACTGTGTTATTCCTGTGAAGGGTTTCCAGAAAAGCATAAGGTATTATAAAACCAGGAGGACAGACTCAATTTTTCCATGGTGCATACATAGGCAACTTCTCAAATGTTGCTGCTGGGAAGTCCTAGTCTTTCCCACACAATCCAAAAGAGGCACTGGTCACAAAATTGAAGAACAGGTTGCATATAGAATAAAGGGGATTGTGCTTTTCTAGCATCCTTTGGATCCATCATACAACAATGGGGCAACTAAATGTGTATAGCTGCATTTCCTGAGTTTGCACATTTGGTTACAATATCAAAATTAAAACATAAGGAAAATTTATAGGGAGGAGGAAAAATGTGGGGGATGGGGGTGTATGTACCTAGAAATGCTCTTGCACCAAATATTAACATCTATTTTTCATATTTCACTTCCTCTGTCTCTTGAACTCACATAAATGATTACCCCAAAAAAATTTATATTTTAGCAACTAGCAAAATCAATTGTAATTTATTTCTAAATGTGTGAAATTCAGATGCGCTCTTTTACTTGAAAGAAAAGTCTTGGAAGTTTAATAACTAAATATTTCTACACCCAAAACCTTTAAGTGTTAGGCTGGGGAAGCAGTTGTGTGTGTGGGAAGCCTGTGAAGCATCCAGCCGCAGTTTCCAGTGGCTTAAAAAGCTGAATAACACTAAATGAATATTACTGTTTGCAGTTGTCGCTGCCAAATGTACAAGTCTTTGCTACAGGACTGGAAAAGCAAATGGGTTATGTAGGTTGACTTTATTTTAAGAACAATCTGTAAGGAAGCTGTACAAAGTTACTTATGTCCATACTGTATTTACAGGAACCTTTCTTACAACCCCATCAAGAAAATACAAATAGATGAGTTTGATTTTCTAATTAAACTCAAATCCCTGTAAGTATCAAGATACAATATTTTATCTATATTTCCTTTCTGATTATGCATATCTCCCTCAGAAGATCAGGGATCTTCTGAGCCAGCAGTGTGCCCAGGTGGGCACACTCGACTAAACTGGCAGAGAAGGCTTTGCAGTCAACGTACCGCTTGCAGTCAATACACTGCTTGCTCGCTAGATGGACACAAGGAGCAACTTTCTGCTTACAGCAGAAGGCAATTAATGATTATTAGAGGCTTTTGGTATTTATTCACAAAAAAGTATTATCTGACAGTACCCAAAGCTTGTGGCGGGGTTGCTGTTGGTAGCTGTTAGAGACTTTAGAGTTTCCCCAGGCTTCTGGGTGCTGAAGAAAGGAGATAGATGGTCTCTGACCTGTTCCTGGTTTTCTGGATGATTTGTGTTACCTCTAAGGCTTCCCCCTGGGCAGAAGGCTTTCAGGTGCAGGCAGGATGTCTGCGGTGTGCAGTCTGGGCACGGTGTCACGCCAGCTATGCAGGCTGAACACGTGACAGGTATCAGAGCCTCGGCTCAGGATCAGTGAGGCAGCAGGCAGGGATGCGATGGCAGGCACACCTTGTAACGGCAAAGCGCACGCACTGCTCCCTGCTCATCTCCTTTTATTCAATGCAGCCCGAGACTAATGGGCCTTTGGCCACAGGATAGCCAATCAAATGGCAGTTATCCAAGATTTGGCCATATTGGGTGAAGCCATAGACTTACTTTACTCTTTTTTGGGCAGAACACGGGCCTTGCACAAGGCAACCCTGTGCACCTTGTTTACCGCAGTTGCTGGGCAGGCCACAGACACCAGGCTTAGTGGCTCCAGCTTCTTTGTCCTTTTTCCCGTGGTTGCTCTCCCCAAAACAGAAGGAGGGAGAGCAGGAAAACACGCCTGGGCAAGCCAGGGTATGTACAAGCCTAATTTGGCCTGCTTAGGCCTACCACGACATACGTCAGAACAAAGTCAGCGTTTTCCCTTACATGCCGTGTTCTATTTCCCAGCTTCCTGCTGCTCTTAACAAATAAAAACCTATATTCCTGTAGTGGTTTATTTGTCTAGTAAATCACTCTCCAGAGTAAAAGACAGAAGAGACATGTAAGATATTACTATTGGAACCAGTTATTCTTTGCCAGAGATGCTGAAAAAACATCAGTAGAACAGTACTTTGGAAGGGCGACAACAATGGGAGATTGTGCTACCCCAAAGAAGGCATCAAAGAAGCCTTATTTGTGATTTTGGAAAAACAGCAAGTTTATTGGAATTAACTGCTATTTGTTTTATTCCATGTCAGCTTTTGTGCAGGCTTTCTGTTCAAGTTTCAAAGAGATGACAGATTAGATGTAATTAAAGCTCATCTCTAGTTTATTATAACAATAGAAGTACAATTAAATGCTTGTAAAGTTTGTTCTTCTACTACTGAGTTTTTACAGCCTTTTACTGAGAGTAAAATGTTGTTTACAGCAGCTTGGAGGGCATTGAAATCACAAACATCCAGAGGAGAATGTTCAGACCCTTGCGAAATCTTTCCCACATGTAAGTAGATTACTCCAATTTCTTTTCTTTGATCTGGATTTTACAGTTCACAGAATACTGGATCATTGAAAACAGTGTATGAAAAGTAGTGTGTGAGCAGTTGTCAAATTTCACAGGTTTTAATTATTTCTTCTTTGAGAATATGTTTTCTGTGTATTACTAAAGAATTTTTATATTCTGTTAATGAAACTAGAACCATCCCTTATCTCTTTTTCTTTCTCACAACCAGATATTTCAAGAAATTCCAGTACTGTGGATATGCCCCTCACGTTCGCAGCTGTAAGCCCAATACTGATGGGATTTCATCCCTTGAGAATCTTTTAGCTAGTATCATACAGAGAGTGTTTGTCTGGGTTGTATCTGCCATCACCTGCTTTGGAAATATTTTTGTTATCTGCATGAGGCCTTATATCAGATCAGAGAACAAACTCCATGCCATCTCAATAATGTCTCTCTGCTGTGAGTATTCTGTGCCTTAAAGAGTATTGGTCTAGCCTGCTCATAGTGTGTATTCTTATGATTTAAATTACATATTTCCAGTATTGGATTAAGTGATTCTTCATGATGTTGCAAATGGCAATACAAAATGCTATACCTTAAGCACCAAGAGGTCTCATTAAATGCTGCTTTTGCAGCTAATATGTTCCAAAGGTTTAGCATTTGATTTTAGTGTGGTGAATATTGTGTTAAATTCCCACCTTCATCATCACAAAGAAGTAAAAGTCCAAAATTTTTTGTGTCCTAGAAACATAAATTTCACTATTCACTTTTGAGTAAATAGCAATTGTTGCATGTAAATACTATTATCTTCAGTCAAATGTCAACACAAAATGGAATAAAACCTGATAAAAATATGTTCATTAATATTTTTATAAACGAAGTCATATCTTTTTCCTACTTGCAGCTTATGAAGGAGGTAAAGAATTTATACTGCTTTAGCTATAATTCACAACAGCACTCTAGCTATAATATTCATTTTCTATCTCTATACTAGCTGACTTGTAGATACATACTCACATATATGTGTGTATGCCTGTTTTCCAATACACAGCCACACAGAGAACAGGAAATTCAGATGTGTAAATACTGATGTTAAGCACTGTGCCCACAGGTGCTGACTGTCTGATGGGAATATATTTATTTGTGATTGGAGCTTTTGATCTTAAATATCGTGGAGAATACAATAAGCACGCTCAGTCGTGGATGGACAGTATTCACTGTCAGTTGGTGGGATCGCTGGCTATTCTGTCTACAGAGGTATCAGTCTTACTGTTGACTTACCTGACTTTGGAAAAATACATCTGCATAGTTTATCCTTTTAGATGTTTGAAGCCCCGAAAATGCAGGACAATTTCCATTTTGGTTCTTATCTGGATTATTGGGTTTGCTGTTGCATTTATCCCACTGAGCAATAAGGAATTTTTCAGGAACTACTACGGCACCAACGGCGTCTGTTTTCCTCTTCATTCAGAACAATCAGAAAGTTCGGGAAGTCAGATTTATTCTGTTGTAATTTTTTTAGGTAAGTGGCATATCCTTCATTCTACATGATTAGAGTTACCAATTAACTTAAGCTTCATGTTTAGATGTTCTATTTAGCACTTCAAGGCTTTTTTCAGTCTGAATATTTTACTGTACTACGTAGATTCTTACATATCTTTAAATGCATGAAGGGCTGAAAAAGTAGAAAGAAATTAATGGCTATTAAGTTCCTGAATTAGTACTTTTTCAGGGAAGTACAGCAATGGTAAGACCAGAAAAGAACTACATAGTTTGGGTCTGATGCAGCCAAGTGTCAATGCATTAAAATAACTACCCAAGTAGAGGCAAAAAATCAGTGCTCAGCTGAAGGCAGACTCAGATTTTCTGGGTGCTTAATTTTATGAGACTAGCAGTTTAGATAAAATATATCTCCTTGCTACCCATCCTGCAAACAGACAATGTGAAATTGCCATTGCAATGTTAATTTACAACTCACTGTAACTTCTTAAACAGGTGTGAACTTGGCAGCCTTTATCATCATTGTGTTTTCCTATGGGAGTATGTTCTACAGCGTTCACCAAACAGCTATTACAGCTACTGAAATTCGGAATCACATTAAAAAAGAGATGATCCTTGCTAAACGTTTTTTCTTCATTGTATTTACTGATGCACTATGTTGGATACCTATTTTTATTTTGAAACTCCTTTCTTTACTTCAAGTAGAAATACCAGGTATGACCTTCCTTTTGTGAGGCTGTTTCAGCTGTGCCTCTATGAAGACCATTGTTTCCACTATAGAAGAAAAAGAATTTGGTATATTGAACCATATTACTACAATGAACTTTGTTATGTACCCACGTGTGTGTGTGTGTGCACAAAATAATGAACTACATAGTTTTCCTACTGATTACTATACTTCCCAAAGATTACTCACATGTAAGTCAGACAAAACCACCCAAAATTCAAACCATTCTAATCCATCTTGGTATAATGGAGGTGGGAGGTGTCGCTGCATATGGCAGGGGGTTGGAACTAGATGATCCTTGAGGTCCTTTCCAACCTTACCATTCTATGATTCTGTGATTCGTAAAATATACAAAACATATTTGAAAATCAAGGATGAACTGCACTGGCTTGCCTTATCTTGGCTTTTGCAGGTTCTGTCCCAGGTTCTGTTTCCTAAATATGGCTCAAGACAACATAATGTTTCCTATCTTAGTTTAACAATGTAATTGTTACCTCAGAATAACTTACTTTCACTAACTGGTACTTTCAAAGTTAAGTCATATAAACTCTGCTCACTTTTTAAATGCAATAAATAAATTCCCATGCAAAACCAGCCTAATATAAGATTTTAAATGACACTTTATTCTTTTCCTTCTTTTTGCAAAACATGCACTGGTTTTAACTGGCAGAGGGAAGATTTAGACTAGATGTTAGGAGGAAGTTCTTTCCAGTGAGGGTGGTGAGGCACTGGAACAGGTTGCCCAGGGAGGTCGTGGATGCTCCCTCCCTGGAGGTGTTCAGCGCCAGATTGGATGAGGCCTTGAGTAACCTGTACTAGTGGGAGATGTCTCTGCCTATGGCAGGGGGTTGGAACTAGATGATCCTTGAGGTCCCTTCCAACCTTACCATTCTATGATTCTATATGCCAGAGAAACAGTGTCTTTAGGTAGGGCTTGTAAAATCCTGTTAGAAAGGGTACAAACACTGGAATACCTTTTACAGCTTCCTTTCTTTTTCCCTCCTTTAGGTACAATAACTTCTTGGGTGGTGATTTTTATACTGCCAATAAATAGTGCTTTGAATCCTCTTCTCTACACTTTGACTACAAGACCTTTTAAAGAAATGATTCATCAGGTTTGGTATAATTACAGACAACGAAAATCCAAAAGAGATAAAGGCAGTCAGAGAGCATATGGTCCATCATTCATTTGGGTAGAGATGTGGCCAATGCATGAAATCACACCAAAGGTAAAGAAGCCTGTGCTTTGTACAGACTCCTCTGAAGCTTCAGTGACTACACAGTCAACAAGACTAAATTCATGCACATAAACGCATTTTGAATCTTCATGGTGACACTGCACTTTAGCTTGACATCTGTGGGCTTACTGTTTTACAGCAAGTATAACTGACACAATAATTTTACCATCTCACAACGGTACCTGATGGTTTGACAACTCATCCCACATCAGAATGAGAAGTCAGTTGTTTGATTTTTTCCTCTCAGAAGCAAAGTGTGGAAAAAAATAAACTGTCATTTGAAACATCTCACTCTGAAAGAAGAATGTTTCAAAATCCTTTACCTTGGGGGAGGGTTGAAGGTTATTTTTATTAGTTCCTTCTTTTTTTTTTTTTAATTTCCCATTCCAACAGCTGAGATTTTTTTTTAAAGTTGATATGCTTCCTCAATTATTTTTTTTTAATGATCATTCCAATTCAGACAGAAGGAAAATTCTGGAAATTTTTTTTAAAAAATTTTTTTCTTCTCAACTGAGTGTGGAATTTTCCCTCTTCAGAAGAGCATCCTTGCCTGGAAACACTGGACTGAGTATCTTAACACCCTGATGCTGCTCTTTTCCTCACTGGGCTTAATGGGCTATCCTAAGTAGCTCCACACAGCTGGCAGCCTTCAGCAAATTTCAGTGTCTTATCTCTCTACATGGAATAATGGGGGACAGCCAAATAGAAGACTTAACAGGTGTAACATCTCCATTTTAATCCCCTTGTGCATCTGAATGCATTAGTTAAAATAAGGTGCAGAGACAGTCAGCACTTTTGGGGGCATTACTTTACTTCTCACCATTAGAATAGTAAAAAACTACCCCCTCTGAAACCATCCTCTAGAGGCAGTTTCTTTGCATACATTTACTGAAGAGAACCTTTTCAATTCCAAATTATGACTTCCCTAGTTCTTTCAGTACCATACTCAAGGTCTGATGGTTTGGAAGCTCATGGTAGTAAAAGAAATGGTTCTTTTGCATTGATGATTTGAACCCTTTTAAAACAAAGCTAAAAATACTTCCAATGTTTGCACTTAACTTCTTAACAGTGTAAGAAGTAGAATTAAGTGTGACTCACACTTCAACTGTTTACAGAATTTTGGATTATCTTGAAGATTGTAAATTATCTTGTTTCCACTGCTGTATGTTTTACTGAAATAAAATATTATCCACTGAACAAAATTATTTATTTTCTGTGTTGGTTATCAGCATATTGGGTTGTGGAGTTAAATAAAACTAACTGAAATCTGCATGGCTTGTCTTAAACTGGTGCAATTACAATTCAACAGAATTTGCATCCTCTGAGGGACCAAGCCTTTCAATGACTGCAACTACTTTTGATGTGTTATGCAAGGATGTGTGTCCTTACTTCTATTTTTTCACTTACGTTAATTATGGACACACTCAATGTTAAATTTGTTTCTATGAATAACATCTTTATTGTTTTGATAAGAAAACTACAGTTTGACTTTTAAAAATACTAGTAAAAATACCAGCAAATACAAGGCTAATAAATCATAGGACAATTATGTTCTCCTGCAGCCTCCCACTGTATTTGAGCATTACTTTTTTCACATTGTTCTGGTAAAGGCATGTGAGTTTCAGTACAGTTATTTATTTCAGTTTATTTATTACAGATATTCCAGACCAAAAGTACTAGAGTAACTTCACTGCTTCAGGCAAAGATATAAAATAGGAACAAATACTTTTGAAAAAGCTCTAATGTGCTTCCCAAGAGATGGGATAATGCATTTCATATTCTTTTCTAACGGATGGAAGCTTTTGCTTACTGTTTAAAATAATCCATCCTATCAGTAAACAATGCTGTCTAGCATGCAAAGAGATATACAGTCACTCATAAGGCACTTTTTTACAAAAAAAAATAGTGTAACATCGTTTGCAGTGATCAAACATATTGCAAAAAATCTGTAACTCTGTAAAGCTATCTTGCAATACTGCTAAAAAATAGGAAGTTGGGGGATACGGGGCTTATCTAAAACTTGTAAATAAGCCATGACTCGCCATCTTATCCAATCTTTAGGACAGAGAAAAAGTGTGCATTGAGAAAACCTTGAAGTTACTTCAGCCAGTTTCTCTGGCATTGGCACGGTTTCCGTCCGTCACAGCTGTTAAAAAGGGAGGGCTGACAGTACTTCATCGCACGGCACCACTTCCCGACCAGTGGACATGCCACACATACTAACTTTGTCCACCACATTAGAGAGAAGGGAAAAAAAAAAAAAAAAAAAAAGTATTTCAGGCATGAGATCGCTTGAGCGTAAATGGAAGAGACCTGATTCCCTAAACAAAGTAATATGTCTCAGTTGCTTACATACAACATCCATACAAGTCATCAAGTATATCTGAAAGCGTTTCTGGCTCACGGACAGCTGCCGCGGGAAAACCAAAACCTATGTGAACTCCCTAAAACCGACCATTTGAAAAACAACACGTTCCAGTCCGACGCAAGCAAGGCAGCTCGGCGTGACCCAGAGGAGCCAGCGCGGGACTGGGTCAGCCGCTTGGCTTCAGGGACTCGTACCCCTCTCTCAGCAGGTCCCGCCATGTTCTGAGAAACCGGGCGTTCTCGGAGCACTTGGTGGCGAGCTCCTCTACCTGGGCCGACACAGCCGACGTCGCCTCCAGGATCTTCGCTAGAGAGAAGGCGGCCTAGAGAAACGGCAGAGAGGTAGAGGGTCGCCGACGCCTGTCCGGCCCCACCTCCCAACGCCCTCATGAGAGACCGACCGACTGCCACGCCGGCACTTACATCGCCGATCTGCATCTCCACCTCCTCCAGCAGCTCCCGCGTGTCGTTGGCCGGCAGATCCGGCGACCGGGACCACTCGCTTCCGTTGCGGACCCTCTGTGTCCCAGGAGCAGAAACCTCGTCGGGCACCGCCGTAGCCATCTCCCGCTCTACTCAGCGACACCGCCCAGGCCCCTCCTCTCCCCGGCATGCACTGGTGAGGGATTGGGGGGCGCGCTGCACGCTGGGAGCAGTAGTCTTCCCTTCACCCTGTTCTATTTACATACGAGAAGGGTGAACGATGAGGGAAATTGGGACGGCCTTGCTGTGGAGCCCTCTGGGAGCAGTAGTCTTGCCGGTGGCATGGGGCGGAATCGCCGGCAGTCGAGTGCGCAGGCGCGGCGTGGCCGAGGGCCGGCTTGGGGCGTGCGCAGGGCGCCCGCGGAAAACAGAGGGCGTCGCGGGGGGGGGTCGCGGTTCGAAGTGGTGGCCATGATGCTCCTTCGCTGCTCCTCCTCTAGTCGAGGTAATGCGCCAGCTTGCTCCGGGGGGCGGCTGAGCCTCCCGAACGGACGGGTCTGGGGTGCCTGCTGCTTGGGTGGGCGGGGCAGGGTGGGGCCAGCAGCTGGCGCAGGGCGGAAGGAGAGCAAAGGTCGTGGCTGGGGCACGCCTGAGTGTCCGGGCGGCGGGGTGGGCTCTGAGCCGGCAGCGGAGGGTGCTCTTGCGGGCTGGGGTCTGTGCCCTGGGGTCCTCTTTTTATCTACCTGAAGGGGCTCCTGGCCAGGAGAAGAGAGTTGTGCTAGAATGCTAGCTGGGTCTTACTAATGTGTTTTGTTTGTATACTTGGTGCTTAAAAACTGTAATTTTGGTGGGAGTGATCCTAGGTGTTCTAAAAGATAAAATAAAGCAATTGAACGTATGCCCTTGCTGACGAAGCAGTTGTAGAGGCAACGCTGACAAAGCTGCAGAAAACTTTTTGGAGGTGGCTTGGTCGGTGCTAACGTATCTGAAGCTCCTTGCCAAGCCTCAGTACAGCGTGGTAAAGCAAACTCAGTTTGCTCATTGGGAAGATTCTGCTCGTTCGGGGTTCAGACCCACCTTTGTAATTATCAGACGTGTTCCGAGATGAGTTTCACTTCACACGGTATTTTTAAACTATGCTGTTACGCTTAAATACAAGTATTTCAACATTAATGTGTCATATGTGTAATACATGCATATAGGTGTAGTTCTTACCGTGCTTCTGAAATATATTACTTGTTCTCCCTTCTGGTTGCAGGTAAAGGGTAATTAAAAGTGTTGAGAGGGAACCATAATAGCTTTGATGTTATGTTGGTTATGGGCAAAATTGTCATGAAGAAATAACATAGGAAATACTTAGTAGCTTGCATTTAAAGACCAGTATCCTGCCAATATGCAGTGTTTTAATGGAGGATGTTTATGCCGGCCTTGCCAGTTGCTGTTCTCAAGCAAAACATTTCAGTTAGAGGACGTTGGTGATTTTAGTTAGGTAGTATTATAGAAATTCTTTACTTTAAATATAATGTTTTTCTTCACTCCTGAAATTAGAGAAAGGGAATCCTTCAAGGAAGGAAAATACCTGTCAAGATGTTTTAGTTCCCAAACTTTTTAACTATGACTGATTTTGGTGTTAACCATACTAGTTTTCTGAGTACAGATCACATCTGTCATTTGTGAGAAGAAAATTAGAAGAATGTGACATGCAATAGCCCTTCTGAATGTTTTGTTTTTCATTTAAAAATAAATTCTCATTTGTTCTTGCAACAACTAACATCTGAAGTAAAGGTAAAGATTAACTGTATCTACTCGTCCTGGGTTTGGCTGAAGTATACTTTTTTAAGTCTGAACTTTTATTGTAGACCATGATGTTTACTTTAGATATACTCTAGTACAGGAGCCCAAACTGTGTGTCTCAATATGTTGGGATAACAGAAGAGACTGACTTCTTTCTCTGTAGTTATTTGGTCACTTTGAAGTATGAAACATTTTGAAGTTCGAAATTAAATAGGAACTTTAAAATGCGTTCCATTGTATACACACAGGTTACTCTGTTTCAGCTGTCAGAAATGGCTGGCTGGTGTATTGAGTGGTATCATGTGAGAAATGCTTAGAGGGGAAGCACTCTTCTGTTTTTTTTCTCTTTTTAAAATTTTTTTTTCTCTGTTGTAAAAGTAAACAGCTCCTAACTTGAAAGTTTATGGTTCCTTGTCTTCACATCACCTAGTAGTCTTTGGAGGGGGAGAAGCTGTCGTATTTGTTGTTCCACTTGTGTCTGAAAAATCAAAAAATAGAAAAAAATGATTGAAATGACAGAATTGTTTCTTGTTTTTGCAGCACGTCAGTGCTTTCATGCTCTAAAGTTGATAAAGAGAGACTACCTTCCATCACTGTATATTACAAGATGTGCCTCTGCTGCCTCTGTGCCTCGCATAACTACACATTATACAATTCATCCTCGAGACAAAGACAAACGATGGGAAGGTGAGCAAAACAATGCATTCTATAAAAGCTTATTTATTACTGCTGAGTTTTAAAGGCACAGGAATATTTTGCTGTTTGTTTTTTTGTGGGTTTTTTTTTTGTTTGTTTGTTTTTTAAATTTTTACAGAAACTCTGTACTCTTCAGTACTAATACTCCAAATTTTGTCATTGCTCTTATAGTGTTTTTAGTGTTATAAAATGGGATGAGAGTAAATTTGATCCGTTTACTAAAAGAAAACATATTTAAATAGCTATTTGCTTTAATGACTATTTCAGCGAGATTTAATTCAGTCAGGTGTGTATCTGTTGGAGTTTTTCCAGATGCTCTTACCATGAGAGTTTGTGAGAAAATAAGATGAACATATACCTCTAGGCATTCCGTAATGTATGCCCCTGGACATTCAGCAGTGTTACTTGTTTAAATTCCAGAAAAGATGTTAATTAATTAGTGTAAAATAAAGTGATGTGTTCTGACTAAGGGTCTGCTTTCCTTTTTTTTGCCCCTTACGTAATGTTTCACTGAGCATCTTTGGTACAGCTAACCACTGGACTCTGAAGCTTCATGTTTTAAGATGACACTTATGATGTAGAGAGAATGTGTATGTGTTTTTATGTTCTTCTAAGAACTTGAAAAAATCCAGTTTCACATGGGAGTGCAGCTGTCCTCCTACACTCTTCCAATTGCCATTGAAAATGTAGCTGCTTCTTACACATAGCAATGTTTCTGGGACACCCAGTAGCCAGTCTCACAGAGAAAAACTTAAATAACCTTTATATTTTTTTTCCTTTTTCTGTTAAAGGGGTAAACATGGAAAGATTTGCAGAGGAAGCTGATGTCGTCATTGTTGGAGGAGGCCCTGCGGGTCTTTCTGCAGCTATTCGACTCAAACAGTTAGCTGCTGAGCATAGCAAAGAGATTCGTGTTTGTCTGGTGGAAAAAGCTTCTCAAATCGGTGCACATACTCTGTCTGGTGCTTGTCTTGAGCCAAGGGCCTTACAGGAGCTCTTTCCAGACTGGAAGGAGCGGGGGGTGTGTATGAGCCTATAAACACTGAAATTAGCCTCTGGCTTGCAAAGAACTCCGTATCTGACTTGTTCTGCTATAGCTTTGGTATCACTAACACTTAGGACTACTTACTTGTTTTGCAGATCAACATATTTTTAAATTCCTGCCTTCTTTTTAGCTTGTTTCCTCTGTCTTGACAATGCTGAAGTTATCTGTCTACGTAGATCATAGAATCATNTGTAAAGAACTTCCTCCTAACATCCAGTCTAAATCTCCCCTCTGCCAGTTTAAGCCCATTGCCCCTTGTCCTGTCATTGCAGGACCTTGTAAATAATCCTTCCCCAGCCTTCCTGTAGGCCCCCTTCAGATACTGGAAGGCTACTATCAGGTCCCCTCGAAGCCTTCTCTTCTCCAGGCTGAAGAGCCCCAACTCCCTCAGCCTGTCCTCATAGGAGAGCTGCTCCAGCCCTCTGATCATCTTTGTGGCCCTCCTCTGGACCCGCTCCAACACTTCCATGTCCTTCCTGTGCTGAGGGTTCCAGAACTGCACACAGTACTCCAGGTGGGGTCTGACGAGAGCAGAGTAAAGGGGCAGAATCCCCTCCCTTGCCCTGCTGGCCACGCTGCTCTTGATGCAGCCTAGGACTCGGTTGGCTGTCTGGGCTGCATGTGCACACTGTGCTATGGCCTCTGGTCTTTTATATATAGTAGTATAATATGTCTGATGTCTCCTGGGGCACACTACACTTAGTACGTTTGTGCAGAATCCCACTCCTGGGCACAGGCACAAGGTAGGCTGATTCTTAGCAATGTCAGACTTGTTGGTTCTTTGTCGCCTTGGGAACAGCATATAGTACACTGATTTTTGTGCAGACATAGTAGTGTAATAGAGGCCCAAGATGCTTTCAGGAGTGAGGATAGCAAGAAATGAGTGACCATCTCTGCCAAAACACCCACCTGTTTGCAGCCAGCTGCCTGCCGTTACCTGGTAGCTGCCACAAGTGTTTTGTCTTACTGGGATGAATATTCAAGCTGAGCTGTCTTTTTCAGAAAGATCTAGAATATTGAGATAGTTCAAGCCTGTATGCACACCATAGAAGTGATTCATAAGGTCATGTTCCACTTTTTTTTTTAACCTCAGTAGTTATGTTGATTCTTGCCTGATGTCTGCCTCAAGGTACTTTCTTACCTCTTGTGATAGCTCCTAAAAAGTGCTTTATTAAACCTTTACTTGACTGACAGTTCAGTTATTCTGTGTTATTTGTTGTGAAGTTTTTTTGGGATTCACTGAAAAAAACCGTAACTCTCAGTACTGTTTCTATTTTCTTCTTTTTGTAGGCTCCACTTCATACTCCTGTAACCGAAGACATGTTTGGAATTTTAACAGAGAAATACAGAATTCCAGTGCCAATTCTTCCAGGTAAAATTTAATGAAGTGGTAGAGAGTCATCTTTCTCTGTCTTTTTCAACGTTTCTGCAAATCAAACTATTTTGATTCAGTGTAGTGCATCAAGTTTATGTAGACTATGTCCATGATGATTGTGATTATGCATAACATGACTGTTAAGGTAACAGCTGTAGAAAAATATATGCCATGTGATGTATACAACACCTGTTGTTTTGCTCAATGTTCAGTGTTTTATGTGTGTGTCTCTTTTTGCATAGGACTTCCAATGGTCAATCATGGAAATTATATAGTACGTCTGGGCCACTTTGTGAGTTGGCTAGGTGAACAAGCAGAGGCTTTGGGTGTTGAGTTGTATCCAGGCTATGCAGCAGCTGAGGTAATGGTGGCATTAGTGCATGTATGAAAAGTGGTTTTGGAAATATCTTCGCTCCACTCACAATTATTTGTACATTCACAATGTTCCTTTTAACAGACATGTATTGTGAAGGCTGTTTTGGTGTCTAAATTCCTTGGTCCAGATGCAACAAAGTAGAAGTGTCTATTAATACATACATAATCTTCAAGTTTGACCATTAAAGACATAATATTTAGGAGTTCTGCATTAGATATTTTTATTAATGGATTAAATTGATCATTAAACTAGTTTGTTTAAATATTTCCAAAGGTTCTTTTTCATGAAGATGGTAGCGTAAAAGGAATAGCAACTAACGATGTAGGCATTCAAAAGGATGGAGCACCTAAAGTAAGTAGTTATCTTCCCTGTGTAACTCGGGGTCTGGTTATGGAAATTGTGATACATCTGTTTCTACTGGTATTATTGGTAGCCTTGCTGCAACCTAAGAGCTGGTCTTTTCCCTGTATACAAAATCGATCAATTACTACCTGTGAAACTTCTGGTTTCAGAATGTTGCAAACCTCTTCTGAGATGAGGAGAAAAAACCTTTGCAGAAAGGAAGTTTGTTTGAGGGTGACTTGAAGGGACATACTGTAAAGGTGTTTTGGCATATGCGAAATCAGGAGAACAAAGGAAAGAATTTCAGGATCTCCTAGAAAAAAAACCAAGTAGGAATGTGAAATAAAGCTGCTATTCAGCTGGTAACTTGCAACCTGTAAGAAAGCCTGCTTCTGGCTGATTTGTTTTCTTTGATATTTACAGCTGCTGTCACATTTGTTGATAGTCTTCCTCATTTGGGCAAAGTACTGCTGAATCTTTACACCTTTTTGCCAGTTGGTCACATTTCTGTATCCAGAAGGTGACTGCCTGCCCTAAGTGTTGGACTTTGATTTTTAGTGGAATCCAGAACCTGTGGCAAGTTTGTTGCTTTCCTGTGTAATACACAGGGAGAATTTTCTTTGATAAGGTTCCTTACTAGTTCAAAGAGGTATTTACTTTCACGTAAGTGTGGGCTATTTTTTCACATTTGAGGCAATAAATCAGAAAAAAAGACTCCAGATTTTTGATCTGCAACAGGCTAGGTTTAGACCAGACATGAGGAAAAAAAATTTTCACTGGAAGAGTAATCAGACACTGGAATAGGCTGCCTAGGTAGGTGAGTCACCAACCCTGGATGTCTTTACAGGTTGTTTAGATATGGTGCTTGAGGGTATGGTTTAGGGGTGAGCTTTATAGAGTAGGGTTAATGGTTGGATGTAATGATCCCAAGGGCGTTTTCCAACCTGAATGACTCTGATTTTTTACCAGTACAATGTTGTCTGTCTCCTGTAGGGGATAGACATGCTCTTTTCAGATATACCTTTTCTCCAGTAGGAGACATGAGTTTATGCATGCATCTTGCTGCTGTAATAATGATTTATTGGGAGCTTGGCTTAGTTTTAAAATGGGGAGGAAATATGATTTTATTATTTTTTCAAGCATCCTTACAACCTAGGACTTTTTTTTCCATTCATTTTGGAAGAATGTCCATTAACTTCTTTGATATTAGTTAGTGTGCCACTACTACAGCTTTTTTGACTATTTAAATGTTTTGGCTGTCAATTAGGTCAACTGATAACACCTCCAGTGCATAAAGGTTCGGGTAAATGAACATAGTTTGTATAACCTTCAGAGCAAGAATATCTTCAGTGTGTCTGTACAGAGCCTAATAAAGTAAACTGTGGTTAATGAATAGAGTTTCACATTGCTGTCAGCACCAGTTAGGAAAAAAAAAAAAGTAAAAATTATGTAGTGAAATGTACATTGATTCTTGTGCAGATGCTGAAGAATGATGGTAAGTGAAATACTACTTTGTCACAATGCTTCAAATTCATGGATTTCTGGTATTTGGCATATGGCATTCTAACATAATTTTACGTAAATCTACTTCGAATTGGATAGTATGTATCTGCAATCTTTAGATCAAGTAGTAAGTTCTCCTAGTATGTTGCAAGATTAATTCATGGTCAGGGTGGCAATCAGAAATTCAAAGAATTTCTGCACACAAGAATGTAAAATCTTGTAACTCTTGCTTGAAGATTATTACTGATTAGAGGAAACATTTTTCATTTGCTAGCCTTTTTCAGGGAATTCCAATCAGTTAAGTTTTAAGCAGAACACACCTGACAAGACCATTCAAAACCAAAGCAATAAGCATCTCACGGACCTACGCTGGCATACCTAGGGTGGTTTTATTTGATGCTGCTGGATATAGTAATCCAAAACTGTTCTCATCTTTTTCAATGTGAAATTTTCTGTTTCAAATCAATCTGATTATTTTTTTAAATGTTTGGATGTTTTTTTCCCTGCAAGATGATTATATTTAGAATCTTGAATCCTTATATTGCAAATACAATCTGATGATATTCTGGTCCGGTGTGCTCACATATGGAGGCAACATGCTCATACACATGTGTCAGTTTACTTTATCTTAAATCTGTGTCTTTTTTTTTTTTAATGAGAATATTTTTTAAATTATACTTTAGCTTAATTTTAGTAAGTGTAGTAATGTGTTTAGAGTGTGTTAGCTTTATTCTGAGGTAGTGGGTTCTTTTAGGGACAGGATGATGGAGGTTTTTGTGATCTGGTTTCTGTCTAGCCTCTCTCATGTGTGTGGGGTGGACACAGTATTTTAGTGTAATGTGACTTCATGGACAGAAATTCAAGTGTGAAGTTCTAGGTTAAGATTCTTTCTTCTAATAGGATTCCTTTGCTCCATGGGAATGAGCAGATGTAAAATCAGTGCACTCCAATCAGGAAAAGATTCTCTTTCAGTGACAAATGGAAAACCATTGCAGTGCTGCTTTGCAGAATCCCCTCACAAGATTTAGCAGGGGTGCATCACAGATAGGTGGAAAAGATAACTGCATTAGAGCCATAGCCTACAGTAGTGAGTATCTTCTGAGCAGAACCATAAAGTAATGTATCACTTTATTGTCCTTCAGTTTCTTGATGTGAGTTTTGTGTAGCACACGTCTATCTTCTGATGAAGTGTTTTGCTTTTTCAGGCTACTTTTGAAAGAGGCTTGGAACTCCATGCTAAAGTTACAGTCTTTGCTGAAGGTTGTCACGGACATCTAGCCAAACAGATGTACAAAAAATACAATCTAAGGGAGAAATGTCAACCCCAGAGCTATGGCATTGGACTGAAAGAGGTATCACCTGCATAATTTTAACAGTTAAGGAAAATATTGTGAGCTTTGAGGTGGTTTCTGTTTGCTTTCAAGCTAATGTAAGACATGAAATTTTGAATTACACTTTCAAGTTTCAGAATCTTTGCTATTGTGAAACTGATCAGAGATGATGCTTTCTGGAGGGTCACAGCTGTTTAGCTTCAGTTGCTGCTTTGTTTCTCTGTATTACAACAAAGGTATTCATTAATACACTCTGTTAGTGCCCTGATTTGTTTTCAAATTATATTTGTGAAGTCTGTTTTCAGTAATTTTCCTAAGTGAGAGGGGGATTCATGCTGCCTACTTTTTTTCAGGATGCTTTAGTACCCAGGGAACAGAGGAAATGCTTCCTATGGATTTCTGTATATTTATGGGAGAGTACACATGTGTGCTATTCCAGAGGCTAAATCAGTCTCTGAAGCACCTTCTAGATGAGCTGCCTTTTTTTTCCCCCCCATAAAAGTCCCTTCACTTGACTTACAAAATTGGAATAGGACTCAAATATCCTTTCAAAAAGTAGATCTTACTTAGGAAATAACACTCATGAAAAAGAGCTCTCTTATTTGGAATACATTAATTGTTTGACTATAACATACTCTTTATTTACTACTTTAAGCATGTGCTTCCAGTTATAAATTTTTGTTAAATAATTCATTTACGCTTCTGTAGAGAATAACCACTCTGTAATTGTACAACATAGTCTTAACAACAACTTGGGTATTAGAAATTGTAATTAAAGCAGGGTTTCGCTGTAGAGTTCAATTGCTTCCAGATCAGACTTTAGCAAATGGTAGTCCAGTAGAAATAGATGTGTAAAGTGAAATAGTTGGTGCAACTGAGCTGATACTGTTTGCACTTCAGATTTATTTTTACTTCAGACTAGCTCTGATTTAGTCCTGTGTGCCCCTTTGTGACTAGAATGCTTTAGGTGGGCTTCTGGAGCCTACTTTACGGTTTAGGTTCGTGTGAATGGAATCCATATCACTCCTTTCATAGCTACTGTACAACATATACCAAAGCACAGTAAGTCGGGAGAATCAGGAGTTACAATCAAAAATGAGCTTCTTGGTCTAAAGGTGACCATAATATGAATCAGCTCCACGCTTGTGCTGATATAGTGGTGTTCAGCTGCCCTTTGTCACTTGAGCACAGCTTGCATAAATCCATGGTGAAGAGATGTGATGTGAAATGAGCAGACAATTGACTCTGTATTGGAAACGTGAAGATGCTTTTGAGAGCCCACTATGGGTCAGATGAGCACTGGAGACGTGTAGGAGCAAGGAGAGAGAGGACAATCTGTTTGATGACAAATACTTAGATCAACTTAAGCATACAGTTAAGCCTGACCTTGAAAAACTTGTGATGGAATTGCAGTAATTTATATGCAAAAATGACATCTTTAAAGACAAGAGTCACCCTGGCACTGCATTCCTTAGCAGCAGTATCTAGTGAAGTCACAAATGTGGAGAATCTTGTGACTGAATGAAAGTTGGAGGTATAGTACTAGAGTCTCAGTCATATTTTCTGATGCACAACATTTCAAGAAGTATTGGGAAATTCTTAAATAGTGATTTAAAAAAAACATAGACTGACTACCTGGTATTTCGTTATATGAATTTATGCATTGGTCATAGCAGTAAATTGATATTCTTCAGTATTTCATTGTGTACTTCTATTATTGAAATGCCATTACTTTGCAATGTCAAGTAATATTTTGTTCATCTGCATTTCAGTTGTGGACTATTGATGAAAAGAAATGGAAACCAGGAAGAGTGGAACATACTGTAGGCTGGCCTTTAGACAGGCACACATATGGAGGATCCTTTCTTTATCACTTAAATGAGGGTGAACCTTTAGTTGCTCTTGGATTTGTGGTAAGTGAAGTGTGTGTTTTCATGTTTTGTTTTTTGGTTTCTGTGTTCATGTGAATATAAAAACACAAGAACAGCAACAGACTACATTTTGTGCATTTCCAATCTTAAGAACAGTTATGCCCATATTAGGGAAGGATAATATAATATTAATCTGTCTGTAATCCAGTGTCTTTTATTAAATTCTTTAAATTTTCTACCTTTTTTTGTTTCTTTTTTTTTTTCAATCCAAACAAGTATTGATAAGGCCAAAACCAGATGACTAATCAAAACCACGCTTGCAAAATTTTTGCAAGGTAGGAAATGTCTAAATCACAGACAGTTTGTACAATCCCATTTTCTCCTTCCTGCATCAACCTTAGGTGCATCTCCACTTCATGAGAGAAGCGTGTGAAGTGGAAGCACTCTGCAGTTCCACAACCAGCATCTCTTCAATTTCTGAGCTTTTCAGTTTGTTCTTGTATTCTTCCCCCTCTTTATCAGCTGTCTTTTTGTACTGGACAGAGATCTCTTTCCTGATTTCCTCTATCAGCAGTATTAAGATCACTAGAGAATACGGTCTTGTGTCATTCTGTCAGCCAGTGATGCAAGGAGTGGTGATAGATGTTTTTCTAGCACCTACTGTCCTAAATGAAGCATGCACTATTTATCCTGTGCATGTGCTTTACATACAGATGTTGTAAGAGTCAGGCACAGGATCTGGACTTTCAACAGCATGGGACTGAGGTGACATTTTGGTCTCCTAGATTTCAGAATGATCTCAGAGTCTGGGTGGGTGAGTGTGAACACTGCGTTTTTGTCTAACTGTTCTGTAAGAAACATTGCAAAAACATGAGTTAGCTTTTTCTCAAATATGCGTATTTGTCCTGTACAGATTCCAATACTAGAATTAGTAAGCACAGAGAGTTGTAACATTCAAATTCTGTTTGCTTTTAGAAGGCTAGAGAGCTTTTATTTTTACAGCAAATGGCAGTCAGTAACGCTCTCATCTCCACTTAAGATAGGAGAAAATGAAGTTTTGTGTGAACACAGAAGCACTTTTTTCTTTGAACCCTACACTTGTCTCAGTCTTAGCTGCTTTTTGTGTTAGCATTATCTTACACTTAATTTTGAAAGTGACCATTATCTAGCAAGGGAAGTAGATGCAAGCAGTTGTCTAAAAGTAGTGAGCTGTCACAGAAATCAAGGTATTGCTTGTTGCTAACATGATATACTTTGTTACTCATCTCAAATAAAACAGGAACTAGAAATAATCTCTTTTGAGAGAGAATTTGGCAGCAGTCCTTTTAAGAATATATTAAAGATGAAATGCAGAGTGTATATTTGGGCAAGTTGTCCAGTGTGTAAGATAAGAATCCTGGATGTCCAACCAATTTACAGAGTCTCTTGCCCTTGTTTTCTGCTTTCGTCACTGTGCTCTGTTACAACAGCTCACCTAACTGGAAATAACTGACTTCACTAAAGAATGTGAGCTCAAGGACCTAACTATCTAGAAATAATTGTTTACTTCTCTTTCCAGCTTTTCTAGGGCAGAGAGGTTTTGCAAGTTTTCTTGCTTATCCTGCCTCAAAAAACATGCTTGATTCAATTTGACTATTTCATTTAAAAGACAGAGGGTCATTACACTACGATTAACTCTTTTCCGTGCTTAGCTTTTAGGCAGGGCATATTTGCTTCTGCTGTGCTGTTAATAGAATGTATTTTTGGCAGTAATTTCTTAAAGGAGAAACATGCTGAGCTTGATTTTTTTTTTTTTTTTTTTGGTATAAAATAAATATAAATAGTTGATGTGATATCCAGTTCTATTCTTTTCAAGCTTGTGTTGAAGTTCCATGCTTTATTTTCATTAATGTTGCACTTTTTTTCTTTTTTAAGGTTGGTTTAGATTATCAAAACCCATATCTGAATCCATTTAGGGAGTTTCAGAGGTGGAAGCACCATCCTAGTGTACAGCCTACTTTGGAGGGTGGAACAAGGATTGCCTATGGTGCCAGAGCATTAAATGAAGGTGGTTTACAGGTAACACTTCACAAAGATTTTGCTTTGAGCTCTCTGTAGCATGGTTTTAGTGCTGCAAATTTGGGTTGCATGCTGTTGGGTAACAACTGAACTATGATAAATCTGAGTATAGCCAAGAGTTGTCTTGCTGGATACTGAAATTTGCTAGGCTTAAGCTTCGTCTATAACTAAAAATCTTATGACATAGTCACTTTCTAAATGTAATATAAACTCCCTTTCATATTTCAATCCAGTGAGTTCAGCAGCAAAGCAGCTACAGATAATGTTGTTGTGCTTGGAGCCATGGATAAGAGAGAAGCACCACTCATCTGTTCGGTGGGGTTTTTTTGGTGGGAGTGTGTATTTTCCAAATTATTACTTCTAGTAGAGGAAACTTCTTTCCAATGCTTCACTCTGAAGGCAGTGATGGTGCTGAAATTATGTAGCTTGGCAGATAGCAGATCTCCTTGGGCACAGATACCTTTGGTATGTTTCAGGCTCAGCTTTGAATTTCTGCTTTCTTAGCAGGTGCAATACCTTGTTTATTTTGTCCCCTTAAGGAGTCTAAGAATTCAAACTTCAAAAATGTATTCATCATTACTTACAGTCAGTTGAAAGGGCTTAAAATCCACACAGGAGAAATAGTCTTAGAGTTTAACAGTTAAAGTCCTTACAACCTGTTGTCTTCTTGTGGGAACCTTGAAACCTGACATATGACAGTGTCCTAGATTTCCAGATCCATCTTCTAGATACTGCTTTCAGTTTGGAGCTTAAAACTTCACCTGAGTGTTCGTAATACCCTGTGTGGGGCCATTCTACTCTGCTCTCCAATTGCCTTGTCTTTCCTTCTTTAATTTCTTCTTTAGTATAAATGTGGCTTCCTGCAGAGTTTGAAATACAGTAAGAATTGCTGCAGCACCATAACTCTTGTCATAGCTATGTGGAGATTGTTAGGATTTGACATCAGAGTGCATGCCTGGAAATAAAGCACATGGGTTCATGAAGCAGCTTCTTGACTACACATGGTGTACAGCCAATCTGCTTTCCACTCAAGTGGTAATATATCTTTATGTGTTGTAAACCAGCTGTGTTACTAGCTTTTTTCAGAAACCACTGTTGGTCCCTTATTAACACAGGTAAAATACAAAATGTCAGGATGTTTTAATCTAGACTTCTTGTCCGGGAAGGAATTCGTTCTACTCTGTGCTCTGGTTTCTCTATCACAGATAGTCATTGCTGAACTTCTGGCTTTGAAGAAACTGCCAGATTGTGACTTCAGTTGTATATTCCTTATTCTGCTTGAAACATATGGCTGAAAGAACATGGTATTTTTCAAGTTGCTTACAGATAGTGTTGTGCTAAGCTACACATGTAGTAGGATTGTGCATCTCTGCCTAATTTCTGGATTTTTGCTGGACTTGAAACAACATGGCGTTTTACACTGTTCCTAATACAAAGGCATGTTTTGTTCTGTAGGGTGTGGATTTTTGTTTCTTTTAGAGTTGTCTAGTTCATAATGGAGTCGTACTTTGAAATTACTTTTTTAAATACATACTTTCAGGGGAAAAAAAACTGTATTGATGATTCACACAGGAAAATTTTTAAGATTAGCTCTTCTTTTGCATGTGTTGCTTTGATTAATAACTGTGGCAGTCTGACTCATTTGCAGTGCTGGAGTCTAGGAATATTTTCTTATGTAAGTTGTTCTCTATCTCGTTTTCATTTTGGTGACAATATTGCATCAAATAGATGTATAAAACTGGCATCAAGATAAGGGTTTTGTCTGTTGTAGATAGTCTTACAACCATGTTCTTTAGTCTTTACTGTGCAGTGATGGTAAGCTGGTGTGAGAGACACACTCTTCTGTTTCAAATTTTGTAGTTTTTTGGGGTATGTGGAAGGATGGGACAGAATTTAAGAGACTGCATTACGTAGGTGCTATTTCTTCGTGTATCAAAACAAAGTATGCCAGAAATAGAATCCCAAGCACAACTCCAGGCTGGGTGGTGAATGGCTGGAGAGCAGCCCTGAGGAAAAGGACCTTGGAGTCTGGGTTGATGAAAAGCTCAACATGAACCTGCAGTGTGCACATGCAGCCCAGACAGCAACCGAGTCCTGGGCTGCGTCAAGAGCAGTGTGGCCAGCAGGGCAAGGGAGGGGATTCTGCCACTTCGCTCTTGTCAGACCCCACCTGGAGTGCTGTGTGCAGTTCTGGAGCCCTCAACACAGGAAGGTCATGGAAGTGTTGGAGCAGGTCCAGAGGAGGGCCACAAAGATGATCAGAGGGCTGGAGCAGCTCTCCTATGAGGACAGGCTGAGAGAGTTGGTGGTCTTCAACCTGGAGAAGAGAAGGCTTCGAGGAGACCTGATAGTAGCCTTCCAGTATCTGAAGGGGGCCTACAGGAAGGCTGAGGAGGTATTATTTACAAGGTCTTGCAATGGGTTTAAACTGGCAGAGGGGAGATTTAGACTGGATGTTAGGAGGAAGTTCTTTCCAGTGAGGCTGCTGAGGCACTGGAACAGATTGCTCAGGGAGGTTGTGGCTGCTCCCTCCCTGGAGGTGTTCAAGGCCAGGTTGGACGAGGCCTTGAGTGACCTGTGCTAGTGGGAGGTGTCCCTGCCTATGGCAGGGGGTTGGAACTAGATGATCCTTGAAGTCCCTTCCAACCTTACCATTCTATGATTCTATGATAAATTTTAATTCTACCTCTGGTTAGTATCCATGTTATGGAAAACTTTGAAAAGATGTAAACATTTTGTGGGTAAAATAAAAGATGTTGCTGTTGTTAAGCAATGTGTATTAGGAATATTAGGGTAAAAAAAATTCCTACTTATTAGTGTCAAACATTGCAACAGGCTGCCCAGAGAAGCTGTAGTGTCCTCTTCTCTAGAGATTTTCAAGGTCCTTCTGGACGCTTTCCTGTGAGACCTGCCCTAGGTGATCCTGCTTTGGCAGGAGGATTGGACTTGATCTCTAGAGGTCACTTCCAACCCCCAACATTCTATGATTAGACTCAATTAATAGAGTTTTCAACCCTGAGCTGAGCTAGGAGAATGTGGGATTTTCTTTCCACTGGTATGGAGGTCTGCAGGAAGCATGTATCTCCCCTTCTTCACTCCTTCAAACTAGCGTTGTTTTGTCTCTGCTGTCAAGATGGTGGTGGCTTCTCCAAGTGGTCCATGTTGAAAGGATTTCACCCTCTCTCTCAGGGGCAGGGAATGCTTGTGCCATTCTGGCATCATGTTCTTTTAACTGACTGTGAGAACAGGCACCAAATGCAGAGTACCAGTAAGAGGAATTGCTAACAAAACTGTAGTACATGTAACCTTTTGTGTTGTAAGACTAGTTTTGAATCTCATTTATACTTTGACAGTATGTGTGTTACAGTGGTGTATTCAGTGAAACAGTGCTTGGAGAAGAAATCTATTTGCTCGCTATGTTTTTATGTAATTCAAGAGCCAGTCAGTGCAGCATCGTTGCATCCTAAATAGATAACAGAGTAACTGTTTTCAGCCAAAGGTCTTATGAAAAGAGAGGATATCCATGTACTTAATTTCTTTTAAACACTTATGTGGCTAAACTTCAGATATGAAAGTCATTGAAAGTGAGTTAAATGTTGTAGCTGTCTTTTCACCCTACATTACCTTTCTTACAAATCAAATCACTAAGTCTGTGGTTAAACAAATAATCCAGGATATGTTGCCTGGTACTTTTTTGAGTGGCTACTGTAGGAGTCTTGGAGAGTAACCAGCCCCGGGTAAACAGTAAACAGGTAACAATTGAACAAGCAGAAGAAACATTTGTTTCAGATTATCTTGAATTCAGAGGGATACTTTTTTTCAGGAAACTACTTGTTTGGGGTAAATTTGTTAAAGATGCCTGAAACCAGTAAATTTGTAATTAAAACCAGGATGCCAGATTCATACATCCTGCTCAACACTAAAGATTTTCTGAGGAAGGCTGGGTTCATAACTTGAGTTCAGCGATTTTCAGACCTAGGATTTGATCACAACTTTGAGCTAAGTGCTGCAGTCAATTCATGTTTTTAAGCTGTTCTCTAAAATCTTAATTTTATTGGATAAGGGTGAGAATAGCTATCTTGATAGATGAGGTATTCCTTAGTTAATAGAGGCACATAATACAATATATTAATACTTTAGACCTGATATTTGCAGCTCATTTAGGTTTTTAGGCTTGTGAATTGACTGTACTTGGTGACGTTTTGCTGCTTACTTATGGGAGTAAGACAATCATTTTGCACCAAAAAATACATTGTTGGCTGCTGGAAAACTCTTGATGTGAGACCTGTGGGATGAGGGGTGGGGTGGGCACTGTGCAGTTCAGAGATCTGTGGAAGAAAGCTTTCATAATAAACTGCAAGATGAGATGCCTACAGCTTACAGTGTGGAAAACAGGAATATAAACATTGGGGTTTTGGTGGTTTGTTGTGCGGGTTTTTTTTAAGAATTCACTTAAAGGAAAACAGTATTGCTGGGTGATGTGTCAACAGTCTTGTTGCAGATAAAGTCATTATTTTATACTCAGCACAGTACAATGTCTGTATTCTTATTGGCCTACTGTGCCAAAATTCCTTGAGGAACTCTGTTGTATATTCACATTATGTATGTGCAAGTCCGAAAATGTCCGTTTAATTTCCACAACGTTACTTTCACTTTACAGAAGAGCAAATAAAAATACCAGCTTTTTTTTTTTCTTTTCTTCTCTCTTCAGTCAATACCTAAACTCACTTTCCCAGGTGGATTATTAATTGGTTGCAGTCCTGGACTCATGAATGTTCCTAAGATCAAAGGGACACATACCGCAATGAAAAGTGGCATGCTGGCTTCAGAAGCCATCTTTAAACAATTAATTAATGAAAATCTCCAGTCAAAGACAATAGGTAAGAGCACTGTACTTAAGATTTTTTAGTTACATTGTGTTCAACTAGAACCACCAACAGCTTTGCAGTAGCTACATATGTCTGAAGGAATTAGTTGGAAATGCAACTAAATCCTGAAAAGAGTGTGGTGGTTTAAATAGATACATTGTTTACTTACTACTTACACTGGCCATTTGTTTATTTCTTAAGAAATTAGTAATTTTTTGGTTAATTACTTTTAAGTATCAATGCTACTGCTAGAACAAAAATGTGTCTCTAACAAGCATCTGAAAAGTAAGCTTACATTTTCTATAGAAGTACCCAAGAAAGGCAAGTATTTCATTCTTACAGATAGGGTAAAAAATAGCGCTTCATGATTCAAAAAGTGTTGCTGAAGACTGCAGAATCAGATTTAAAAATTAAAGGAATAGATTAAATATAAGCAAAACAGGATGAAATTTTTCAAGTTTGCTCTTCAGTGTTAAATGTTAAGATACTTTTTAGTTTCCATCCTCTTTCTCTGTCTTTAATTTTATGGTCTTCTCAGTTGGAGACTATAGAAGGAGGATATATGTATATCCTTTTATATGTAATGCAAACACCTGATCCTGGCCACATTGTGGCTATTTATTTATACCTTGGTTCTTCCTTTAAATCTGTTAACAAAGACTACAGACAGATGCCAATTAGAATTTCAGTCATTAAGGAGATTGATGCTGTAGCCAGGTGTCATCTGATTGTCATTTTAGAAGTATATTCTCTGTAGTAGGGAGCTCTCATTCAGCTGAAACACACAATACAGATTGCCACAGAGGGTATGCGAAACAATTAAAACCTCACTATTTTAACAGGTTAAAACGCTTAGAACTCATCTGAAAGAATAAAGACTGAGTTGTGTGCCACTCTTGTTTGACAATAGGCAGGTTTTACATGCTGATTTCATTTTTTGTCAGCACAGGCTATTACAGCACACTTTGTGCAAACATAATGACCTTTTCTCAGGGCATTAGGTGAGACAAACAGTACGGACTGAAGCATGTTTTTTCATATAGACAAGACTTAAAACTTATTATTTAGAACATCTATTCATATACAGTAGTAATGAGAATGGTGAAGGGCAAACTCGCCAAAATATTTCATTTGAAGAAATTTTTTTTTCTAGGGTAATTCCCTGGCTGCATTATATGTGTCATGGGTCAAGTGTGCAGTGTCTACTATTTGTAAAGAATATAATCAAACCATTTAAATAAAAAAATTTAGTCAAATACCTCTCATTAACTTGCTGACTGTAAAGGAAGAATAAAAGTTCTCTAGGACTGGCATCAGCCATTGGACCATAGTCAGTTACTGAAAGTAGTGGTTTTGACTGCATAACTTGTAGAGGCTTTTGAATCTGATAGGACTAACATTACAAACCTGGCTCTTTGATCACAGGTAAACTCTTCTTATATTCTATGAGCAAGTTAACTGTTTTCCTGTAGAGAAGCCAATACAGCCACTTGGCAGGTTACATTTTGCTGAAGTCTGAGGCAATTCAGTGATGCTTATGGGCCTTTAATAGAGGCTGCAAAGGCACGGTAGGTATCTGATGGTAACTGCCAACAAAATGGATCTTTTCAAGAGGCTGAAATAAGTATATTCTCAGCTTACTATTCAGAAATTCTCATTCTGCTGCCTTTGCTAACAATTGCCTTTGTTCAGCAATTATTTTTTATTTCAAGGATAGCCTTTATGTACTGTAGGTACCTAACAGTAATGTACTGCCCTAGGACTTGACGTGCAAGAGTATGAAGAGAACCTGAAAAATTCCTGGGTCTGGAAAGAGCTGTATGCGGTTAGAAACATCCGACCATCCTGCCATAGCGTACTTGGTGTGTATGGAGGAATGATTTACACAGGCATATTTTATTGGCTGCTCAGAGGAATGGAACCATGGACATTAAAACATCCAGGTAACTTCGCTATCTCCTGAAAACATACTAAATCTATGTGTCAGTCTCTTCTGCTTAGTTGAAGCTACAGCACAGCTGGTCAAGTGCTGAGACCTTAAAGTTTAGAAAATAGGCTGATGGTAATGCATTGTAGTAGAGTTTGTCATATTACTTAGCAATAATGTAAACTATTTAAATATTATTTTACTTAGCATATTTTTTTGTCTCATGAAAAATAACTGCCTTCTATGAAACATTTCATTCCTATGACAAAAGAAGTTAAAACGGATTCACTGTTCTTGAGTAATTGCAAATCAGAGTGATTCTACACTGAAACTTTCTTATTGAAAATATATTTAGGACCAGATTTTGCTCAGCTCAAGCCAGCCAAAGATTGCACACCTATTGAATACCCAAAGCCTGATGGGAAAATCAGTTTTGATCTCCTGTCATCTGTGGCATTAAGCGGTACAAACCATGAACATGACCAGCCCGCTCATTTAACTCTCAAAGATGACAGCATCCCTGTGAGCAGGAATCTGGCTGTATTCGATGGACCAGAACAAAGATTTTGTCCAGCAGGTAAGTAATGAAAAAATGAGCCATTTTTTGCAAGATGCAAGACTAAGTACTTCAGGAAGAGTTTGCCTGGCTTTCTACTTGAACAAAGTATTCCATCCAAATCCTCCTCCTAGAAAAAAAAGAGTTCAGGTACAGTTCTTAAAATACATTGTGTCAGCAGCACTTGCATGATGAAATAAATTAGTACATACAGAACAAGGTGGTTAAGTTGCACTACTAATGCACTTTCCTCGTTATGTTTGCTGATAAATAGAGCATTTATGCCAGGGGAACTGTTCAGTGAAGTGATAGCTCTCTTTTGCTTTCTGCAGGGGTTTATGAATATATTCCTCTGGAAACAGGAGGAGGATCAAAACTGCAGATAAATGCTCAGAACTGTGTCCACTGCAAAACATGTGATATCAAAGACCCAAGTCAGAACATTAACTGGGTGGTGCCTGAAGGTGGAGGAGGACCAGCTTATAATGGGATGTAAAAGGAAAAAAAAAACCTCTTCTGTGACTTCTGGTCACCAGCAAATAAGATGGAATCTTTTATGCTGCTGTGTAATTAAAGTACAGTGCTGACCCGAGTGTTTAAAAGTGCTATTCTGAATTTTTAGGTAAGACTGTTGCATTAAATGGAAAGTTGGTGCCTTCTGGTTAAACCTTAGCTTTATTAAAATAGGACTTTAACAGGAGCTGTGTGGCAGCCAGAAGATAATTCTCAGGACTGATGCGGAACTTTGGATCTTGGATTTATTGCTGAAGTTCAGTAATAACAGGAGTCTTACCCAGAATCATGGGTATGGTGGAAGAATTTAGTACCTACCCTTAAAGAAAAAATCCTATTTTCTTTCTTTATCTGGAGTGACACACAGTATGTAATCCAACCTTGCGGTGGGGAAAACACATCACTCTAGGAAATTGTCACTGCTTTTAAGTGTTACACATTTCATATCAAATTTACAGTTAGGTTTTTGGTTTTTTTTTTCCCTGATGATAATACTAGGGAGCCCATCTGCAGTAGATTCTGTAAGTGTTTTTGAAAAAGTACGCAATTGCACATAACGTCTCTCAGCGTTTTTATTCTTTACAAGAAATCAGGCCTTCTCTAATAAAAAGTCTAATAGAAACTGTCTGAACCGTCTTGGTGTCTTAGGAAGCACCAACAATTAAGCTGCAAAAACACCACTGTTACTGATTGGCATATCAGAAACACCTGAATCATAAATCACACGTTACTACAGCTTTAGGGGGAAAAAAAGGAAACCACATCACCTCTGAAGAGCTGATCTTTATTATTAGACTTCAGAGTTGTAAACACTGAAAACTGCAGTACAAGGCAAGTGAAAGAAGCTGTTCCTTTTGCATGAGTTAGTGCATAGATTTAAAAGTTTAGGGGAAAAAAAATCAAGCAAACATTTTAGCATAAGCTGCCTTCTCTTTCTCCTTCTCGGCTTTTATCTTCTGCTTGATTTTCAGTGTTTCTGTCTGGATAGCTGCTCAAAAAGAAAATCCAAAATACAGTTATAGCATCTTTTTGCATAAAGTCTTCCATGATGCCAAGACCAGGTTCCACTACTGCAACATACCCATGTTATTTCTTTCAGTAGAACTACATGGGTCAGATACTAGCAACAAAATATCCTTTTCCCTTTCTTTGTTTCACCTGGCAAGATAACCATGTAGAATGTGTAGCAAGCCTAGTCTTGGTTCCAACACTGAGTTGATGAGCTGCAAATCTTAGTAAAGTTAGTAAGACCCCTGTGAGACACAGAAATGGTTCAAGAGGCAAGCCATTGACCTACAAAAGCAGGCTTTCCAGCAGAACAGGAGCATCACTGCCGTATAAAAACAGATTTTCCACCTCAGTGGGCTCTATGCTCATAAAACAGTGTTTCAGCTCCAAGGTCAGCGATTTAGGCATTGTATTCCTACAATTTCCTTCTAAATACCACCCTGGCTAGTTTGTTACATTCTTTAAAGCATTTATGAAGAAATGGCTTTAATTTACCTTTATCTTCAGGCGCTATTTCATGAGCCTTTTTAAGATCAGCCTTAAATAAAAGAGAAATATAAATTAATGTTCTGATTGAATGTTTAGTTTTAAGGAGAAAAAACAAAGTAGGTGCTGTAATCATTACCAATGCCTGATCGAATTCTTTTATTCCCTGCCATCCTTGAGCCCGTCTGTAGAGAGCTTTAGTATTTGCTGGATCTATTTTAAGAGCCTGTAAATTTAATAAAATTATCACATTAACATTTCATATACTTCACAGCCTCCCATCACTGCTAACAGCACAGTTCACACCAGCAGACAATCTCCCCACTTGGTTGGAAGCTAAGCTGTCAAAACATTAACTGTGTAAAAAGAAACGTTATAATGTAGCATACTGAATAGCTAGCTAACCAGTTTGACTACCTCTGCACCAGGAGTGGCCTTTTGTGAAGGACAAGCGTAGAAGAGGGTAAAATGGAACCTGTCTTTGTGTGACTGGCTATATGTATGTATATGGCTGTTAGCTCAAAGCTATTGCTACAGTTGAAATTATCCTAACCTTGAGTCTCAAGAGTACAGCGCTCTATATTGAGGCTCTTTTTTTCACACCAAAAAACCCTCAAATAGTATCACAAAGAAAATTTCCTGTAAAGCTTTTGACTGTGGGCAAGAAAGACCCATAAAAGCAAGCTATCTCATGCTTCAGGAGCCTTGCCATGTCTCGGTCACTACCTTTTTGAGCTGAATGGTTTCACTATTTGTATATGTCAGCTCTACTATGACAGTATCAAAACAGGAAACACAGTGGCTGGGAAGAGATTGTTCAACTATTTGAGTAAACTATTTTTTTTTTCAAAGAACCTCAGTTAACTAGCTAGCTGTTTTGTTTTCCTGACTATGAAGAATGTGGGGTTTTTTTCTTATTGCAGATTGTTCTATAGTGTGTCTTCAGTTATTTTAAATAATATTGTTTCTTAGTGATTAATCTCTTTGCATTAATGTGTTGCTTTATTAGCTTTAAATTGTTAATTAAGAATTATAATTATTAGATGGCACAGATTTTTATTTTTTTTTTAACATCACTTCAGCCCTGCCTAATAATATAAGGGAAGTGTTACCCTGGGTGCTCATCCTGATCTGTCTGCTTTAAAGCCTAGAACCTCTTTTGTGTTAACAGAAAATCAGGTGTCTGTATCGAGTACTCATAGCATTGGTTTTAGCATGACCGTTGTGCTAACAGACATTTTAAAACAAGATGTGTTTGAACAAGTTCAGCCATCTGTAACTCCTTATTCACACCTAATAACACATGTGTTACAGATGGTTTGTTTAAATTGCTTTTGGCTTTAGGAAATCATAGAAGTGAAAGTGTGTAGTTAATAATTAGGAATTATCTTTAACTCTAATAGTTAATCTTGGGAAACTGGTGTTCTGATTAAAACACTGATGCACCATTTAACATTTGAGAGATGTAAGCTAACAGAAGCCCACTGTAGCTATGCAGTTGCCTCTATGTAACTATTCTGTAATCCTGAAAAAGGTGGGATGATTTTCTCCACGGTGGCAAGTACTAAGATTAGTAATTTCTATATGTAACACTTAAATGCTGCTTTAATTTTTACTATTTTCTAGATGACAAATATCAGATTGCAAAAATTTCTTCTTTTTTCTTTCCTTGTGCCCCATTTGTCCACTCTGGATATAGGTTTATGACAAATTTCCATACGTTAGCACCAGCAGCAATCTGGAAAGCAGCAAGCCAGGTCTCTAAAGACCCCTCACATAGAGATAAGCTTGATTCCTGCTTTCAGCATTGAAGGATCAGGCCCCTGTGCTAACAGATAAGAGCACTTTTACTCATTTCCTTCAAAATTTCAGACTTTTACTGAATTACTTAAAGCTTCCTCAAATGCACTAAATCATACCAGTATGTCTTTGTCACTGTTCCTATTTTTTTAACTCAATTTTTTATTGTTTCCATATTTATTGTTTCTTTCTTTCTTCCTATTCATTTGGTTTATTTCACCCCTCTAAGTGCACCTGAAAGGGCTTTAGTTAGAAAAGTGGTGTAAATGAATTAAATACCATACCATCAAATCCAAAAGCAAGTAAAATGTTTCTTTCAGTGAAGACAGTTTAACTCAATGTAATATACAAATCAGCTCTTCAAACCAAGCTAACAGTATAGTTTGTTTTTTTTTTCTGGCAGTAACCACAGCCCTCTCTTGTTTGTTTCTGATGAGCCATGTCACTTTCAAAAACTTTTTTTAAAAGCCACATACTGAAAAGTTAGTAATGATTTCAGTCAGCCTTTTACTTTACTTTCAAATCCTAGCTAAGTTTGTAAGAAGACTTCAAAACAAGATTTGCACTTTCAGTCTCCATTTTCTATATAGGCCAATTCTTAATCGAAACAGTAAGTGTTACACTTACCTCTGAACAACTTTCAACAGCTCCCTGCCAATCCGACAGTTTTAGTTTACAAGCGCCAATGTTTAAAACACAGCTCAAAGCAATAGTCTTTAACTTTGGTTTGTCTGCCTCCTCTGCCACTTCTTCAGAAGCTTCTACATACCTGCAGAAAAACAGATTCACAAAGAACATGTACTAGAGTTGCAAGTCCTGTTTTGTTCTGCCCTTAGCTTGCTTTCTATAGATAACACGTGAACTGACTTAGCCAAACTCGTACTTTTAAAGCAGCTTCAATTCCATTATTGCAAATATGTATTAAACAACAGCCAATAGCAACTGACCAAAAAAGTGAAGTCATTGGTGAATGCTCTCCTGTAACTCCTAGTTCTCCACTGTACTAACAGCCTTCTTTTTCTTAGACAAATGTACTCTTCTAGGTGATGTGAAACCATTACAATTTATCTCAGTTAGTGCTTTTTCTCAAAAAAGCACATTGCTTATCAGTGGCAGAAAGTCAGCACCACTGTGGCACCTTGCACAATTATGGAAGGCTTCATCTTTTCTTCCCTAGTAATATTTTAATTAGTTTAGACATTTATGACTAGTAACTCCACTTTCTTTTCACTGTCTTACTCATGTTTTTCCTGAGCTTCAAAACTGGTAACTGGTCCAGAACCAAGACACAAAATTTAAAGCATTTCTGTTTCAAAGGCAAATTCTGTCATTTTTCTTAATTTACAGTGTGCTAATCTGTCAGGTTTTTATTTTGACAAACAAAGGTCTCTTCTGGATATAAAAGTTCTAACTCTTCCATTAAGCCTACTGCATAGAACTTTGTTTTATTTTAAAAATAATCATGTGTTTGCATACATTGACATTTTAAGCATGCCACAACTCTGGCAGTCTTTGCAGATCAGTGCCTATGTAAGTTTGGTTTTTTATGCCTTATCTTTTGAGTGCTGTATGGCTTATGTAAAACTTTGGACCACAGAAATACTTCAAAATTAAATTATACAGGTCCAGTGATTCTTCTGTCTGGGCATCATGCTGAAGATGAGACCAGAAAAAGAATAAAAAGGACAAAATTCTGCTACGCTTGAAACAAATAGAGTACACCTAAACTGTCTACTAATCACATGAAAACACAGAAGACTTTAACCATTCTGGAAACAAAATTAGACCTTCCAAGTCAACGAAATCAGTAAGATATACATGAAGAGAGACGATAGGAAGATATTTTTTGACCAAAAAAAGTGTCATTTCTTATGTATAAAATCAATTTTAAAAAACCAGT
This sequence comes from Eubucco bourcierii, assembly GCA_013396675.1. Classification (NCBI taxonomy): domain Eukaryota; kingdom Metazoa; phylum Chordata; class Aves; order Piciformes; family Ramphastidae; genus Eubucco; species Eubucco bourcierii. Next base: position 550,064 of record VWZE01000355.1, on the reverse strand, counting down.
TAAGTAGCAATAAGACGAGAAACAGAAAAGAAAGTTATAATGGCTTCTGTTGATAAAAAGAAAAAAACTAACATTGCCAAATGGCTTGCTAGATGAGTTGCACATTAAGACATGGGAGATACCCTGCTAAGTTACTCTATTCCCATTGGCTTTGGCAAAGCATCAGCTGAAGTACACCATCCTACATAAAGTATTAGATTTCAAGATGCAACAACAGGGCACCTCCACAAAAGTATGACCTATGAGGAAGAGCTGCAATGATCAGATATGTTTATTTCAGGAAAGATATTATTCTTTCCATCCACAAGGACGAATAAGCACCAAATAGAAGCTGTCTACTTGAACTGAAAGCCTTCATGGAGTGCAAGTAAGAGTGAGCAAGAGAATTCATTTTAAGGTAAGGCATAATTCTATATGATATTTACCTAAGAATGGAGTAAGAAATGTACAGGTAGAGATACTTGAAGATCTATTCCAGATCTTTTTCTAATTTCTGATTTCTAAACCGTTTACATAGAAATCCTATTGAGTTCAGAGTTCCTGTTGGTCTACGATGGGTTTTTTGAGGGCAGTGGGAGACATTCCATTTTGGCTTCATAAAGACATCACTTATTTGAATGTCTTAAAAATTCAGAGGAAGCATTAAATAACCCTGAATTATTTTTCTTTCATTATTTTTACCACTAACTAAGCAGTGATTATTTAAAAGGTAAATATAAAGGTCAGTATAGCTTTAAAAAAAAATAGCATTTTTAGGAGAAGATTATATGCATAAGGCAAAAAAAGCATGAGAAGAAAAAAGGTGCAGTATCTAAACAAAAGCAGAAAGATTTTGAAGAAAAATCTGAATTGTACATGGAGTCAGGATGATGGTATAGAGCCTCAGAAAAAGTAAGGGTCACATTTAGTGGTGCTCTACTTTGAACTTATCAATTTCCTAAACCTACTGTTTTTTAGAAAAAAGTTATCTCCCTCTGTTCCTGTCCATTAACTAGCCTGCATACTATTGTGCTTTTCTTCCCTGCTATGCACCAGAACAGCAAGAGTAATAAAAAAAAAAAGTCAGTTCTAAACAATACTTCCTGCCTAAAGCTCTCACCTAGCAACAAGGAGAGCAGCTATTTGAATAGAGAAAAATCAACCAGACCTTTTATAAACTCAGAAGGCTCTTTAATATATATATATATGTATGTATATATATATATGTATGTATATATATATATGTATGTATATATATATGTATGTATATATATATATATATGTATGTGTATATATATATATGTATGTGTATATATATATATGTATGTGTATGTATATATATGTATGTATATATATATGTATATGTATATATATATGTATGTATATATGTATGTATGTATATATATATATGTATGTATATATAAAAAAAAAGCACAGTAGCAGGCGCTTTTTAAATGCACATATAATTGCTTGATGGCACTATTAATTTGGGTTACAGGAACTACCCAACTGAATGATGTTAGCCTTACCGTAAGCTTTTACTATACTTTTTAGCTGCCACTGCCCAATTTTGCGATTTGAAGAAAGTATTTCCTATATTCTTTATGTCTTCTGCTATGGCCACAATCTTGTCAACCTAATAAAATAGATGAAAAATATAAAGTATGAATGTACTTATGAAAGAAGTCTTGAATTAATGCTTAACGGCAGGATCCCATGTCCATCCTCTTTCAAAAACTGTAAAATCTCAGAAAAATATTCCAGTTTTAGACAAATTAGCTTCAAATTATTCCTACTTTTGCTACTTTATTTTACACATTAGTCTGAAAGATGAAATTCCTAATAGGCTTTCTAAACTATAAAGGGTAAGAAAATACCAGAAACAACAGAGCAGTTCAACTCCTCTCCCTAAATACTGCTACCCACACAGAGCTATATATAAAGGTGTTGACCGTTACTCATGGGAGACATGTTAACAATCAAAGTATTCAACCAAGATTACTTCTTCCCTGTCTTCTATCTTCTTAAACAGTATTTGTCACCTGCACGCTCTTAAGCCAGAAGTCCTATCAACACGATTCTCCTTTTCCCAAAACACAACTGTGGAAGAAGTAAAAGAACAACTGCCTGTCTTCATCAATCATTTCTATTTCCAGAATGGAACACAGTTCAAGTGTTAAGTTACTTTTCTAGTGGCAATAACCAGTTTATAATTACTGCCATCTATACCACAGTTGTCTTAATGTCTGTCAAATGTATACATTGCCATCTGTAATACTATCAGTTTACACTTCCCCCTCTACTAAAATGACCTTGAAAGAAACTGATCACAGTGGGAGACCAATGTCACCATGGTTTCTGTAGTTTATATGAACAAGTTTAAAGGAGGCAGGCACCTCTAAACCACAGCAAATGCTATAAAAAACATTTTCAGAGGCTGAAGTGCTTCTCAATGACCAGATACAAGGAGTTTCTGTTCTCTAGTTGTAATGTCTTTTTTTACTCTTTTTTTTACTTCAAGGCCAGGCTGGATGAGGCCTTGAGTAACCTCTACTAGTGGGAGGTGTCCCTGCTTATGGCAGGGGGATGGAACTAGATGATCCTTTAGGTCCCTTCCAACCTTACCATTCTATGATTCTATGATACTCTCCCAATTTTGTATTAGCAATCTGCATGTGCAGCTCCTTTTTAATCCTCTCACAAGTTATTGTTTGATTTACAATTCATCTATTCCACTTCCGTGATAAAGTTAAAACCTGCACAAAAGCTACTTTCATCAGTCTGCTCTCTACCTCAGCAACAGGTCTTCAGTTTGAACAATCTGAAAAGCAAACAGCTACTGAGAATGAACAGTTCTGATGCAGTAAAAATCCTTTTTAAAGTTTGATCCTTTATTATTTCTAAGTGTGGCTTTTTTTTTTATAAAGTCGATATTAAAAAAGCTGCACAAAAAAAATATGTGTAGGTACAATGTTAAGTTAGTCAGCTGCAGTGTAGAGTTCAAGTAACTGCAATTTGTTGCTATGGCACAAACAAAGGTATGGAGAAACAAAGAACAGGAAAAAAAGGAGTGTAATAAATGTAAGTAATTATAGTTTTAGTTACTGGGGAATCAGCTTCAAGTAGCATAGAAGAAAAAAAAAAAAAGATGGCAATCCACATCCACAGCAGTCTCTTTCCTAAATCTGAATGTCACTATTTAATCAGGACCTTGACCAATTCTTAAGAAAATAGGCTTAGTGAACATCACAGTCACCATGTAACTCAGATTGCCTACAAGTCTTGCATTTTGTAGGAAAAATACTTACATCCTTCAAGTCTATATCTGAATCTTCAGGAAAATCTGGATGAGCATCTCCAGACCCGTCCTGGGGAACAATTCCCCAGTCATCTCCTTCCTTCAGCTCTCCACATTCTGCAATGATGCACAACTGAAACAGTAAACAGCAATATTGCTTATTAGGTAATTTCTTCCCCCACCCCAAACAAAAAAAAACCCTACTTCTGAGTGCTCTTTGAAATTCAGTAAAAATCCTTTTTCATCTGTTGTTTGGGTATAGCGACTTCTGAAACTCATTGTAGTGTTAGCCTATCCTCATCAAAAGGCTTTTATCACAGAAATTGTTGCGTTTGGAGGAGCAGCATTCCAAGAACACTATACCCACACTTCACAGAGAGGCTGCAAAAGGGACTGGCAGCAAGCTGAGCTGCAGCAGAACACAAGAAATGGCAGTTCTTCTCCATGGGAGAAGACCTCTTTCTTTAACTTCCACATCTTTTGAAGTTACAGAGGTATTAAGTTTCCAAACAACCACAAACTGACATGACCCACACACCAGCTGCTTTTCCAGAAATGCAACTTCTGATAGGTAAGTCACTTAAAGTGTGGAATTCATAACACTGCCTAATTACAGAACCTGTCCTACACTTCTAGCTGTGCCCTTCCACAGTTGTTCTGATAGAGGCTTCAAGCCTCACAGCTGTGTTAAATCAGTTGTTTCTGTAGGCGAAATTTACAGCAGAAGAACAAAACCCTCATACCAAGGACTATAAAATGGAACCTGACACTATTTGCAAAAATAACTGGCTAACACTTAATAGTTCTAAACATTGCACTAACAATTTAGAAGAAATGAATATACATCATAAAATGGAAGAATAGATATCACCCCTAAGTGCCTTGAATTTTATTTACCTTAGCAGGATTTTCTCCTTTTACTTCAACGTTTTCTAACATTTTAACTACACCCATTCCTTTGATCACTTGGCCAAACACCACATGCTTCCCATCCAGGTGAGAAGTAGGCACCGTTGTAATAAAGAACTGAGAACCATTAGTACCAGGTCCTGCATTCGCCATGCTCAGAAGCCCTGGCTTATCATGCTGCATTGGGAAAAAAATTACAAAACATATAAAAGAACTGTTACAAATCATACGTAAGATTCTGTAAATTTATTAATATATATAGCAAAGACAGTGATAATGACGACTTGGTAAACCAGACAGTTATAGCTGCAACCAGTTTTACTTATTATGACTAAAAAGGGCAGATACCCAGCTCTGCATCATTACTTGCCACCTAGCAGTGTAGTAAGATTGCTGCATGTCTGACTTGATGCTGTAACATCTGTCTGCTGCTTGTACGGTCAATCCCTCACACAGCTGCTGAGCTTAGACAGATGACCTGAGAAATGTAAAATTCTTCACTGGATTACTCAAGATGGCTGGCTTTAAGAAATAAAGCTAAACACCATGTAAAGCAGCTTTAATGTTACACTGTTAAAATGGTATGTGTTGTTAATTTCATTAATGGCTGCTCATATTTTGTGGAACTGTTGGTTTTAGGGACTGCAGTTTGTATTTAAAGGCCGGTGGTTGGTTTGGTTTACCTTCTTTACTTTCCTACAAAGTTAAGTTTTTATTCTGCTGGGATTTTTAACCATCTCATTATTTTGGCTCACGCTACCTGCCCACGAACTAACAAATTTATTAAACAGCCTAACACAATAAGATACTATTTATCTTGTATCCTGTAAGTACTTTTTCCTTCTTTGAGATAATAATTACCTTGCTCCATGACAGATTATTTCACTTTCACTTGTACTGTAGCAATGTACTTTTTATATGTGTTGGGACTCTCTTGTGTAACTGGTGTGACACAGTCATTAAGATATTATTCTCTCCAGTCTGATATGGTTACTATTCAGTGTAAGGAACTCTATTTAATGTAAAGTCAGTATGTTATATCAAGACACTGGTACGTGTCTAAAGCATGCAAACTGTGGTATTCCTAAGAAACTTGATACTGTGGGGAGGAGAGAAGGGATAAAAAATAAGTATGACAGCACAGAAGAGAGAGGCAGGAGTTGCTGTTAAGTAGACTTCAGAGCTCAATGCAAGGTTGACTAGATTGAGAAAACAGTCTGAGACAGCTGTATTTAAGCATCTAGTTTGTCCCTATAGTCTCTACCACTTTGGAGAACCTGTTATTTTGAAAACTGTTTTACAAAGTGTTTGGATGCCCACAGTGTTAGGGAGCACTCCTTCCCTAAGGCACAAATCTGAATCTTTCAACCAGTATTTGGCTCAAAAAGTCTGGGAAAAGGTTGTACAGCTGAGAGCAAGAATCACACCCAGCCAAGAGAAAGCTACTGGAACATTATTGGGTTTGTCTCTTCTAAGCTCAAAACTCATCCTAGGAACAGCAGAGGGGAAGCCTGTGTTCCACAGCAAGAGAAGGCACCTGTTATCAAGTCTGCAGGAATCCAGCCTCTGAAACAAATATCTGACATTTGCATTGTAGCTGCTGGTAAACAAGTTAATCAGGAGTGTTCCCCCATTTTTGCAAATATTTGAGGCTGGCTACTGATTTACTGCCCAAGAGACAGAATAAAACCTGTAAATCTTACTGCCTTTTTTCTTCCCTGTCCAATTACAACTAATGCCAGACAACAAAGGTTTGTAAACAAAGAGCCAAGCAACAACACTTGCAGATTTATCTTTTGTCTGTGAAGATTTGGAGGACAGGTTGGAAAGTTACAGAGAATGGTCTGGTGGTCCAGAGAAGCCTGAAGAACCGTTATGGACATTCTGACATTATGGACGTTGCCTTTGCAACAAAACCAAGACAAGACACAGGACATATCCTGAGAAAACGGCTGTTCAAAACCAGTATTTGTGTGTAAGGCACACCTGCAGTCTTTCTGGTGTTACTGACACTGATTTCAAGAACAAATACATCTACAGAATTTCCTGTTCCGACAACACATCTCCCTCCTCTCCTCACAGCTGGACTGACAAAACTGCTTGTGGGCTTGCACTAACACAATGAAGTCATAAGCTCTGATACAGAAGTGGGAGAAAGTAAGGTGAGGGCTAGAAATTTCTGTCAAAGCCAGCATCTCTTAAAATGACACCATAAATCATGATCTTTGCATGTTCCTGAACAGCCTTTTATTTCTTATTAAAAATAAATCTTGGGACAATGCTTGGTTTTAAATTCTCCTTTAGATTCCTTCTGCAGTCTACCATGGATTCTCACTACTTAAGAAACATATTTCTCATATCTAACCTTATGAATGCAATTAGCATATTGAGAATAAAAGCATAAAATTTGTTTAATGCTAACATGCTATATGCTTCAGAGTGACTAAGTTCACAACTCTTTTAAAATAATGTCCCTACTTCAAGAACTAAAATGCTGTTTCAATTTAATTTCAGATAGTGAAATTAAAAACAAAATTTATACTATGGTTGTCTTGTCTTAATGGGTTTGACCTCATATTCAACAGAGACTTTAAGGACAAGATTAGTTTCAGACTTTTTTGCTGCATTCTTTCCACTGCTTGAATAAGCATTAACCTTGGACTAGAGAGCACTAACTCTGAACTTGAAGCAAAAAAAAAATCACAAGAACTTCAAGAACTCAATATAATTAGTATTTTCAATAACGTACCTTATAATGAAAGTTTTCATCTTCAAATTTTTCACCATATATGCTTTCTCCACCTGTGCCATTTTGGTTTGAGAAATCTCCACCCTGGACCATAAACTGCTTAATAACTGTAAAAGAAAATAATTATAAAATACATCAGCAAGGCATGAAAGGCAAAAAGAAAAACAATTCTGAGATGAAAAGTAATCCTTTTCACCAGAAACTGCATCTATATAAACCCAAAGCTCACCTTTTATTTATCATAGCCCCTAAATACTTCAAGAACATCATTTGATATTTAATCTTTTACCTGAAATCCATTTCAAACTATTAATAATTCATAGCAAACTAGTTTTACTAATGTACTAGTGATTTTGTAATTTAATATTCTCAATGCATGGTACATAGTAGTTATTAGGAGGATCAAAAGTCAAAAACTTCTTTTGAGTCATTTCTTAAATGAGTGCTCTGAAATACTATTTTAAATTATTTCAAATACCAGTAATGGAGGGCTTCTGTTATCAACAGAAAACAAGGAGAACTTACTTCTGTGGAAAGGACATCCTTTATAATGGAGAGGTTTTCCAGTGGTAGCTCCTGTTCCTTTCTCTCCTGTACACAACGCACGAAAATTTTCAGCAGTTTTAGGTACAACATCAGCAAATAATTCAAAGACAATGCGTCCAACTGAAATGACAAAGAGAAAGCAAAACATTTTTAAGTTTTGTCCCTGACATGGTGATGTGTTGAACATTACAGGGCAAAGGATACTAATGCTTAAGACTAGTTAATTTTTATTTACATTACTATACATTTACATTTTAGCATTGCTCCAGAGCAGTCACTAGCAGACTTACATTAGGCTATTTATCATTACCAACAATAAATCCCATTATCAAAAATAATTTTGGGGGAATAAAGCTGGACTTTGTCAAAAACTACCAAAAATGCCACATGCATTTTCTGGGAAAAAAAAAAAAAAAGAAAAAGAAAAGAAAAAGTGCATCAGAAGTATATACTAAAGCCAAATTATGTATTTTAACATGCATACGTATGTCTAACATATATATGTAGCTCATACAATCAAAACTAGATACAATTTTTTTAATGTTTTGTAAACTTCTATTTGATAAAAACGTATGCCAAATGTAGACCAACCTTACTCCTCATTCTCTTAAACCTCTATTTTACTAAGACACAGTAATACTTAACACCCATATGAATAGGTTATTTACAGTTACAGACACTACAAGAAGTCGTTAGAATTTTAAAAATCTGTATTTTAGGGAAATGAAACCTGAGTACCACACAGATCCTCTAATAAATAAGTCAATAAATGGATTCTGTGGCATGAATGGTCAACAAATGGAATCTGTATTTTAGGGAAGTGAAACTTGAGTACCACACAGATCCTCTAATAAATAGTCAATAAACGGATTCTGTGGCAAATGCTCATCTTTTCACAAACTGGCTTCTCAGGGAGCTATTTCTCACTTAGCAGCCACCATCACTCAATACTACTGTTTTCTCATCAGGCTCACACTCAGTTAGTTAATAAATTCACTCTACCAGAATCTAAATGTAAATCTATTAATTCTAATTAACGCAGGAACAAAAACAAATTACAGAACCGAAAGTCAATAAAAGGCAAATAGTATTTCAGACTTTCTTATATTTTTGGAGTAGAATGAATAAATGAAAGGCAATATATTGACAATAAGGCATCTAGCTTTACTCATGAAAATTCTGAAAACCTATGCTCTCAAGTATCAGCCTAACTTCCATATGGTTGTTTTCTTTCCATTTGGATCATTTGCTCAGATTTTCAAGTAACCTCTGCCAACACTGGCAATAACAAGAGACCAATCAGGCCTGTATATCTGCCTAAGTTATACCTCCGCAGAACACCACAGGCCGGCGCGACCCCGGGCTCAGACCGGCAGCTGCAGCAGCAGCGGCAGCAGCCGCAGCCGCTGCTGCCACATGAGGCCTGCCACGCTGCAGTGCATCCCCAAGACATGGCGGGGCCGAGAGCCACCGCCTGACAAGTGCGTCGCTGCGATCAAGGCCGAGTCTGCACACCGACAGCACGTGGAGCGAGCACGCGTGTAGGTGCAGGCTGCCGCCACAGGCACCCGCAGAACAGAACGGCAGACACATGGAACGGTGCCAGCCTGCTGCCATGCTCGGCAGGATGTGGCTTGTGAAGGGTCCGTGTTGCGGAGCGTCACTGGTGGCGGCAGATACGCCTGCTCCTCCGCATCACTCACGACTATTTGCCTCAGCTAAGAAGCCACAGGGAGGAGGGCGCCAATGCAGCCATGTCGCCTTTTTCTGTTTCCCTAGGGCTTGTTCATTCTGGCGGCGATACCCAAAGAGAGCGCGCAGGACCCCCGCCGGGGGGCCCACACTCGCACCACAGCTGTGTGTGCTGGCAGCCCGTGGGCCCGGCGCGGCCGGGCGCCACCGGAGGCAAATGTTCCCTCCCCGTCGAGAACATTCCGGCTTGCGGCCTGGCCTTGGAAAAGAGCCGCCTCGCTCCCGCTCGCTCCCGCCGCCCGGCCCGGTCCCAACGCGTTCCGCATTAAGGGTGCCCCGGACCCAGCCGCCCAGGCCCGGCCCTATCGCGCGCTTCTTGCCAAGGTCCCGGCCGCGAGGACCCATTCCCACCCCCTCCCCACCTCGCTCGCCCCCGATGTCCACATCGAAGAACGTGCGGGGGTTGCATGGCTTGCTGGGCCGGGCGAGAGGGGACGGGTGCGACATACTGCAGCTGCCCGATACCGCTTGGTTCTCCCTGCTCGGCCGCCCGCGATTCCGGCCGCAGCGGGGTCGGGACAGCTCCTCCCACCAGCGGAGGCGGGAGGCTGGCGGAGCCAACCCTGGCCGCCGTTAGGAAACCTGCCCCCGAGTTAGTAGTGGCGGTGGCCGGCGATGCCGGGTGTTTCGCGGAGAGCGCGGTCGGGGTGGGCGCTTCTAGCCGGCAGCGCTGCCAGGGAGTAGGGCAAGGGTGCGCCTGGTGTCGCTCGGTGACCCCGGCATGGCTCCGCACCTCTCTCCGAGGTCGCACACAGCCGAACAGAACACTCGTCCGTGGTAGCGGCCTGCGGAACGCTGGGAGCCGCACGGCGGAGCCAGGGTCCTACAAACGGCTGTAAAGAAAGGTCTGCCTCTGCGTCCTGCCTTTAAACAGTCTTAAACCACTTGGAGATAGACTGCAAAGAGAAAATGTTACTTTCTTGAGGATACATACGTACACGCAAGTTTTGAAAGGCGGGTAAGAAGAGGGAGTTTGTTTTGGGTTTTTTTTTTTTCTTGTATTTATGTTTTTATAAGAGAAATGCAGGCTTTGTGAAAAGCCTGAAAAAAGGGGCAAATGTTCCAAAGTGATTTATCACCACATAAAGGTGTAGAAGCACCAAATAACTCCAGTCTTCTTGAAGTCTGAAACAAAACATGTTTCTTCCAAAAGAACAAATATCAGTCTAATTGCTCCAGGGCAAACAATGTCTTTCAGCTACTTATGATGACCAACACTCAAAAGTGTAGAATTCCCAAGCAGATGAATGGTCAACTTGGCTACATCCTATGTTCTCTGGCGTCATGAAGGCAAGGTCTGTGTTGAGGCAAAAGTGTAAGGGGCAGAAAAGTGCTGGGCTCTCGACTCTTGCAAGCTTACAGTCCTGGGAAGATGTGGATAAAAATGAGCTCTGTTCCTTGGACTTCTCTAATACTCCCCAGGTTCTTTGATTCATTGCATACTCCAAAGGCTAGCTACTCTAATTCATGTCATCTTTATGTGCTTGGACTTGACTTTCATCAAGCTGGTTTTCATCTCTTTCTCAGTATTAGACATGTCAAAGGGCAGTTGTAATTCCCAGATTGATAGAAAATATAAAGTAGCATTGATATTAATAACTCTGCAGTCTATATACTGACTGCATCATCATAATTCCCACACAGCCTTTGTACAGATGTTGGATAGAACTGATCAGCAGTTAGTGCTGTTTCATATTGCATCTGAGAACCTTTGACAGAAGGAAAGCAAGCTACCATCTGGGAACACTTAGTGAGGAATCAGTGAAACCATGCTAAGTCATTTCTCTCTTTGAGCCAGGTCATGCAGCTGTGTTAGGGATTTTGCATGCTCCATGATGTCAAAGGCTGCCACCAACGCTTTGAGTCATCTGAAAGTCAGCAGGCATCTGGCCATAGTTACTAGCTGAGATATTTTTATCATTATGCTTAGCATAGGTAAGATGCAGTGCTGTAGGCCAAATGATCTCAGAGAGGCAGTTGCTAGCCAAGTGAGTATGGTCTAGAAGAGATTTCTTTAACAGACATCAGAGTAAAGTGTGTTTTGTTGGTCTGTCCCCCGCAAGAGCTGTTGGCAGCTTCCTCTCAGGAAGAAGCAGTGATTCATTCTTCCAGAAGCAACTTAGGCAGTCCCCACAGGATTTTTTCCTAGCCAAGTTGAAATAGTCTAAATACTAGATTACTAATTTGTATTACGGTAATTTCTCAGAAGTCCCTATGTGCAAGGTACTTTAGAGGTACTAAAAAAGAGGCAACCCCTGTGCCAACTTGGAGATGTGATCTGAACAAGAGAGAAATTAAGCAATTTTCTCAGTGTCAGTAGGAGATTCTGGAAGATATATGAGCTGAATGAATATCTTCCAAGCACTGCAGTAGCATAATTACTATACATACTAATTTACAGTCATTGACAGATTGTAAAATACAAGTAGTGACTTTCTCTAGAATTTACTGAGTGACTTTGTGTTCAAATTAATGCATTATACACTAAATCGATAGATAAATAATCCCTTTCAAAGTCACACTTTATAAATAATTCTCTAAAATCTGTTTTCAAGCACTAAAATTGCCTTTGTGATCTTGCAGTTTAAAAATGTTTTCTATCACCAAAATATCTCTTATATTTAGATACTCCCTGTAGTTTACATAGTAAATACTTGTAAAGCAGTACGTTGAAAATGCATAGTCTTATATAACAATATAGTTGTAGTGCTTTAGCACTGCATTGTCTGTCAAATGTTTAAATTCAGATATTTACTTTTTGCACATACAGCTTTGGCTACCCAGTAAGGTTATCATTAGATAAACATGTTGCAGGTGCTGAAAGCCTGAAGCCATTATCTTCAAGCACAAGTCTTCCCTCTTCCATGTATATCGTACTTGCTGGAGTATGACACTCCAGCCTAACTGAACTCAAAGATCAGTCAGAAAAAGGAATGTGGATCTTTTATCTTCAGCCAGTTATAAAATCTTCTTTTTCACCTCTTCTTTCCTCCCAGACTAAAGAAGCCATCCTTGATAAATGCATAAAAATGCATGTATCATTCTAAAACTTGTACTCAGAAGGCATAATATGCACATCTATTTTATAATCATTCTAACCTGTTAAATAGCATTCACAAATAAACTGTAAAATAAAAACTATTTATAATTGATGCTGATTATATAAGATAGGCAAATATGTAGACACCCAGACTAGGAATTTTTTTTTCATTTTGTTTATTTTTCTTGCTTTTTTTTCACCTTTAAATATGTATTTGACACTGGGAAGAAAACAGATGTTTAAACACATTCATTCCACCAAAAAGCAAGTGCTTTGGCTCAGTACAGAACTGCCTTGTCTAATGGTATTATGAAAGCTTTTTCAGTTCTTATAGGAGTAACTTTGTGCTTGTGGGGTTTTTACTAGACTGAATTGTAGCTTCAGAATATGATCCATCATGGGATCCATCTGACAAGTGACTGAAACATATACCTCACCATCTTTTCAGAACAGCTCTCAAGATGCTCCCATTATGCAGTTTTTTTGGTAGCAGGCTTGGTAAGGATGCTTTTCACTATGAAATAGAGTAGCCATTCAGTCTTTCTTGTGCCATGTGACACACTGTGCATCATGTGCTGTTCCCACTTGACGTGGCACATCAAGCATCTCATCTTCATGAGAGAGACATGAGACAGGAGAAAGAGAAGTATTTTCTCATCATCAGGGTTATTACTCCTCATCTGCACCAAGTCTTTTTTCTGCAAAAAGCTGAATAAAGAGCACCCAAATTAAACCCATACCGAACAGTTATTGACTCGGATATGAATTGAAATGCAATGTTAAACAATGAAAGAACCATATATTCTTCTCTCAGGAATGTTTAAAAATAAAATTGTCTATACAGAGCTGATATAATATGACAGAAATTGAACAAAATGTCATGCATTTACTTATCACTGACTTTCAGATATGGTGATCTCTAAAGAAATGGTTCACCTAAGAACCAAGCAAAAATAAGCAAACTTTTAGCTATGTATTTTAGCTCTACTTAGAACAACTTTTAGAGGTAAATAAGCAGAGCAGCATTTAAGACCTTAGGAAGCATGGCAGAGTGTGCTTTTGACTTATCTGCCCAAAATGCTAGCTAGCTGCTGTTACCACAGCATTTATGTGGGGTGTTGCTTTGCTGCTAAATTCCTGTCCTCACTTTTGATATAAAAGTATGTCCTGTATATTACTGCAATTTCATATAAGTATATAATGTTGTTTAAGCATATTTATTACCAAAAGGTATTTAAAAATTATCAATTATGATAATAGTATTTTATATTATGTAGAAAGTCTTTTTGGTCTGCATGTAATACTGGTAGAATGAAGTCCAAGCTGAACTACATCAGCATATATTTAAGGACAAGAGTGCAACTAGCAAACAGTAAGTTCCACAACAGATTTTGTAATTGAAAATCTGGGATGTGAGGATTTCCATCTATGCTTTGGGTGGAGTCCTGAGCAGGACATTTAGAAGTGCAATCTACCAATATTAACAACTGTGCTATAGAGAGGAACCAAACCAGGTTCTAAATGAGTGCGTGAACATTCACAAGACACAAAAGTAATATTTGTGATTTCAGAGGATTGTAAATCCGATTCTCACCATATTACTCAATATTTGTATTGTTGTAATTAAAGAATATATCCTTTATCTGGCCTTTCTAGATTGTTGAAAATTAAATGTTTCACTGCATATATCAGTACTTCCTAGCAGTTTTGAAAACATTATCTTAGTATTTCCCTTTAAACTGTCTTTTGTTTTCAGCTGACTGTATCTTCTGTGTAAAAAGACAGTGAAACTGCTTACCTATAGCATCTTTGTGGCACTGTTCAGGGACTGGGGAAAGTTGCTACAGCAACAGCACAGGTTATGTAACACTGTTCAGTGAAGGATGAATATGCTAGTGTGCAAGGGGCTGCAATCCCAAGCTCTCCATTTCTGTCAGTTTCTGTCCCTGCTTGCAAAGGTTTTTAAATTCTGTATGGAGAGTAATAGCAATATGGGAAAAAAAAAAAAAAAGTACTTCTAGACATTCCTTAATGCCTAGGATTATTTTACTTGGCATGTTTGGAGTGGCGATTACAGTAAAAATTGTATTTTACAGAATCCAAAATGTTGATGCATTGCAAAGTATAGCAAAACAGCCATGTTTGTGTAATTTACACAGCATGTCTCACCAGATTAAGCACTACAAGTACATTAGTGAGCTTCAGCAAACCTTTTCAGAGCTTGGCTCTTCAGGCTTCTAGTTTCTTTTTTGTGATTCCTCCAAAACCTAGTTCTGACAACACTGGTTTAGGAACACTTTGGATTTGGGCATTCAGGCCTGGGCATGGTGGAAGGGAAGCTGCTGTAATGAAGTTTAATCCAGGTCTAAGTGGTCCTGGAGTGGAGACTAAGTGGCGTCTAAGTGACAGGAAAGCAACGTGTGACTTGGGACACCCGGCTTTTTAAACAGCCTGTACTGGCTATACAACCTAGTTCTTAGATTCTCAGAAGTAAATCTATGCTTTGTGAAACAGAAATACTTACTGAAACATTCAGCTGTTCCAGGATCTGAATGATCCTTTTTATGTATTGACAACTTTCTAACAAAGTCACATCAATTTCTGCATTTAAGAATTCAGCTTCTTTTCTGGCTTTAGTTTCATCAATTACATTGTCTTTCTCTGCACATAAAGAGTCTGACCTTTAGAACGTTATAAATAAAGGTTTGAATTTCATATGTCACATTTTTATTCCGTAGAAGAGTGAGTACAAGTGGTGAAGGGTCTGAAGAACAAGTCTTGAGGAATTGGAGGGGAGACCTTACCACTGTACAACTAACCGAAAAGAGGTTATAGTGAGTTGGGTTTTAGTCTCTTCTCCCAAGTTACTAGTGATAGGACAAGAGGAAATGGCCTCAAAAGTGTGCGATGGGAGGTTTAGATTAGGTATTAGGAAAACTTTCTCTACTGAAGGAGTGATCCAGCACTGAAACAGGCTCCCCAGGAAGTGTTTGGGAGATCATTTCTCTTGCTGTAAATGGTCTTTTCTAGACAGATGGCATGGCTTTTTCCATTGCATCTGCTTATATTTTGTGCTTATAGACACCAGGACTGGGAGGGGGAAAACAAAAGGGAAAAAAAAAAAAAGCGATGAAAACCTTCCTGTACTGGTGACTGGAATTTGTGTGGAGCAAAAATGCTAAGGGTCATGGGCTTGGTTTCAATGAAGGAAGGGTTTGCTGGCATAGCAACTATGATTCGAAATGGTCCCGTCTGACACGAGCGGTAGCTTTGTGCGTGCACAATAGTTGCTGTAGCTCCCAAGTACGCGGTTGTACACAGGGAGCGCGTACGTGCACGTGCATGTATGCGCATATGCACCTGTATGGAAAGGAATGTGAGAGGCGCGCTATGAATACACAGATGTGTATGCGTTTGGTTACGACTGCGGATGCACAAGCGCCTTTAACACCTGTGGGCGTGCACCCGCCCGCGCACGTGCAGGTCCGCGGCGCGCGCCCCAACCGCCACCGCCCCGCGTGGGGCGGGCGCGCGCCTAACCACGTGGTGGAGGCGGGGCAGCGGGGGGTCGTGCAGCCAATGGGGGACGCTCGAGGGGTGCGGCGCTTTCGCGTTCCCGTGTCCGTTCCCGTCGCGCGGCTGCTGGGCGCGTTGAGTTCCGCCGCGCTGTGCCGTGCTCCATTCTGGCTGGCCGGCGGGCGGGAGGCGATCAGGCAGCTGTCAGCGCCGCCGGGCGGGCTCGGCCTCTCGGTCAGGTGACGGGCTGCCGGGAGCGGCGCGGCCGAGCGGGCCGGGGCTCCTCTCGCCGCGCGTCCGCGCAATGCTGGGCGGCTCCGTGGCAGCGAGGATGCTGCCGCGGCCGCCGCCGCTCGGCGCCCGCTGAGCCACTGTGAGAGGCGCACCAGGGCCGCCACCGGGCAGGGCGGTGGCAGGGGCAAGGCGGCAGCATGGCCCCCACTCTTCTCCAGAAGCTCTTCAACAAAAGAGGTGGCAACGCAGCGGCCCCCCACGGCCGGGCTTTGGGGGAGGGGCCGGCCTTCAGGTGAGCGACGAAGGCAGGATGGGTCCGGGCTCGCCTGAGCTGCCTCCACATGGGCCCCGGGATCTGTTCCGGCTGCGGAAGTATGTCTAGGCAACGAGGGAGATACATGTCCCTTTCCACTACTGAGGTTCTGCCGCGCAGGTGTGCCGCAGACTCCTCTGAGGCTTTCCCTCTGCGAACTTTCCGCAGGGGCTGGGAGGAACGGCCCGGGAGGAGGCGGCATCCCCGGGCGGGAGTGGGCGGCAGGAGACACCGCCGCGCCGGCGTGACTATACTCCCTCCTTTCTATCTCTTTGGATCTCAGCCATTTTCTATCCGAGTTGGAAGTGGCACGCTCGGGAGCATTTGGGCGCGCACCGCTCAGCCCTGGGAGAGAGGCGGCAGGCGTTCGCTTTCCTTGTGTTTGTATGACTGCTGCGATAACTCGTGTTGAGGTCTCAGCAGCAGAGGAAAATAGAAAAATGGCTTAATTGTTGTCACCTAAATACACGTGCATTGTCTGGTAACCCACTGAGCATGAAATACCTTTCATTGCTCTCTTTGCTTGTGATACTGAGTCATTAAAGGTGAGATGTAGTAGCTGTTGATACTTCAGGGCTTGAAAGCATCATCTTAAGCTAAAATTGAATTGTAGCTGATTTTTAAACCCTCGAGGGTAGCAGTTTGCTCAGGCTGGTGGTTTGGAGCCTTGTTACTTTTAGCATCTATTCTGTTCATAAGACCATACTCGTCTTGGTGAGTACGGTTGACTATCACATGTGGGTCCAGTAACCTCTCTTATCTTTTTATGTGTTCAACATGAGTGGACTAGTCTTGTAGTAAGATAGGATGCAGCATTGAATTGAAATCTGGACATTCATTGCTGAAACTGCTAAGAATGGTGAAGAAGAGGGGTGGAAAACAGCCTGATCCACCAAGAGCCATAATGCCAAGTATTAAAGATCACAGTCGTGGAATCAGCATGGGCCGTGGCCAAGTTTGCAAGATAATGGTGAAAAATGGAGCAACATCAAAATAACATTAAGATATTTGAATTATAGGGTAATTTCTTTGCAAGTAGTAGGACACAGTGTTACTGCTGTGTTCATTTAAAACAACAGGGCTAGTGAATTTCAGGATGCTGTGA
The DNA here is from genome assembly GCA_013396675.1 of Eubucco bourcierii. NCBI lineage: Eukaryota > Metazoa > Chordata > Aves > Piciformes > Ramphastidae > Eubucco > Eubucco bourcierii. The sequence continues at coordinate 532,623 of VWZE01000355.1, read as the reverse complement.
CATCTGTGTGATTTACTTGCTAGTTACTTTTCATAACACCTACCTTATTGAATTGAATAACTCCTTTAATTTGAAGCCAACCAAAATTGTTTTCCACATTTAAACTGAGTGGCGGTTCCCAACTAACATTTTGCCTTGTACTTACCGAGTAATGTGTTCTGGTTCTGTTAGTTCTGTTTTTAAAGGTTGATTCATCAACGATCTCCATGAAGGCAGAGTCCTTGTAGTTTGTCCCCTGTAAAATCAGTAAGATTGCTCTATCTGGAGTAATTTTTTTTTTCATACTTAAGATTAATGAAGTATTTGAAGTGTTTTGCATGTGGATTTGGTTTTTTTTTCCACCTATTTTCGTTCATCTTCTTCCGTATGACTTCTAAATGTGATGCAGTACTTTTTTTAAAGTAACCTGTAGGTGACCTACACGAGCATACTTAGTGGTTCTTAGAAGCTCTACTACAGTGTTTTTAATAGACTTTCTGTTAAACACTAATCTCTATTTGAACAGACAGATGTGATCGGACCTAAGTAAAAGGGAAGACTTAATCCTTTGGTAGCTTCTGTACTAAGTATATGCTGCTGGTCACTGTTGGAGGCAAAGTGGCAGGATCATTTTCTGTTCAAATGGCAAGCCTGTAGCTTTAAGAATTTTAGTTATTTATTCCCTCTTCATGTTTTGGTTAGTGAGATCCCTCCACATTCGATGTGTCTTGCTGTATATAACTCTCTTAAATGGCCCTGTAAGACTAATAGCGATCTATATCCTTGGACTTAGAGTTGTTTTGAAAGTCTTGAAAGTCAAAGTGCATTCACGGAACCTCCTCACCCAGAAAAAACAGCAGAATCACATACACCAGAGAAAAAAACCCTACATAATACATTCTCAAATTAACATGACAAATTTTTCTAGTCTTCCCAGAAACACTGTAGAAGTTCTGATGCACAGAACCACTGACCAGACTCAAGGTTTGCCTGTAACAAGTACCACGTGTGTTTGTTCTTTTGCTCCCCCTCTTCTTTGATGGGAGCTAAATCTTGGTCAAATATCAGTGCTGCTTCCTTTCTTTGTCTCTGAATAAAAGAGTGAGCTACAAGGTCCATGCTGCTTACCAGAATGAGCTGGCACAGCCTCAAAGAGAGACGTGGTGCCTGTAGCTGAATGTGGAGCCACAGGAAATTGTTTCCTGGGTGCATAAGCATTAACAAATTAATTTGAATCAAGAGTGCACTTTTAAAGAAAACTTCTCAGCTGTCTCCACTTAACTGCACTTTGGCCAACATAGCCAAGTGGCTTGGGTGCATAAACTGGATTCCCGTTGGAGTAAATGACATTAGAAAAGTGTTCCAGCCACTAAAAAGCATATGGTCTCTGGGACTTTAGGCCAAAAATAAAACCCCAGGACGCATATAGTGTGGGTGCCAGGTCCTTAGCACCAATTAATTCACTAGTTATGTTGGGCTGTGCTACATGTTCGTATAAACACAGCTCTGGCTTGGCTAGGTGAGGAGACTGTAAACAAGGTGTAGATGTCTGTGAAGAGCAATTAGGTCTGTAGGACTTCTACTGACCTGCTTCAAAATAATGGAAGTATGAAGGGATGGAAGGGGAGAATTTAGAATTTTATAATATCTTAATTATTAAAAAAAAAGAAATTATAAACCATCTGGAGAACAGATGGATATTAGTGATATGATATTGTTCTAAGCAATTTTGTAGACAGATATTCAGCTTTCAGCTTCTGTTATTACTGCTTTTTCCTTAACTAAAAATATTAATATATACGTTTGTGTGTATAATGCATACATATAAAATATATATGCATATATTCACACAAACATATTTCAGTAGAGACATGAGTGGCTGAGTTTCTTTTTAGCGTCTATCTTACACGCTGAGAAAATTCTTATTACTTCGCATATGAGAAATCTTTATTTACATGGTTAAATTCCCTATATATTTCTTATTTTCTTATCAGATGTTACTTCCCTTACAAGATTGCTTTAGAGTCATTTGTACTTTTTTTTTTTTTTTTTTTTTTTTTTTTGAGTGCCACCAGGGTTGTGCTTAGTGGAATGGTAGCTATTACTGCAAAAAAAACCCCAAAAAATCTTATTCCTTATTAATTTTGAGTTTTAGGGATTGAGTATTTTGTAAGTACCCAGTATCTCAAGAGTAGAATGTCTCAAGTGGTAAGTAAATATTTGAGTAAGGTTTTGAGGAATGGCCTTAAGGAAGTGGATATAAGGTGCAGATAGCTTGATTGTACTGAAATTCATAGCGGTTCCTCTGTAATTGTCCTTACCTGATCCTAGTATGAGATTTCACATCAGTGCATTTCTGTACTTCTCAGTGTGAAAAACTGACTTTATCCTTAAACTGTAAGTTAAGGTTTCATATTAATTGCAATCATTGATAGTTGTGTTTTGTTGTGGTGGTGGGGTTGGTTGGTCGGTTGGGTTCTTTTAATGAAGTACCTATATCCAGGGTTGCAAGAATAAAAAAATAAATACCTTGGAGTTTTGAGAAGGCTGCTCTTTCACTGCTGAATGTGTAACTTCTGCATTGCAACCTCTGAAGAAATTTCTTTGATATTTGTATGTTTACTGCAGGAATGTTGTAGAACAGGATAACTTAATTTTCTATAAATTAAAATACAAGGTTGTGCTGTTTCATGTGTGTCTGAAAAGTGAAAATGGGCTATTTCTTCAGCTGTAAGTATCAGCTATTTCTGGTGTCTAATGGAGTGGATGTCGTGTTGTAACTGCAGAGTATCTATTCTGCAACACTTTGTTAGCTTTGGTATATGAGATCATTTGGTTGGCAGCTGAATCTAGTAATTCCTTTGGTCATAGCACTAAAATGCTTGGTGAGATCCTACTCACTGAACATTGTTTCACAGCATTTATTAGCAGCCTGGCAATGTTCCACCTTCTGAAAAAGGAAAGGAAGGAGTAGTGAGCTTTGAGTCTGCTTATGTGTCAATTTGTTAAATCTTTTTTTAAAACAAAGCACTCAGTCAGTTGGGCTTGTCTGAGCTTCTTGCGGCTTTTGTAGACATCCACACAGCAGTGATACTACCGAGCATCTGTGTCCATCTTCATGCATGAAAATACCACAAAACATCTGTCTGTAAACCCTTCAAAAAGCTACTGAAAGACAATCTCTTCTTTTTTTAATACTGTAGGAAGGGCAATGCAGCACAGGGCCAGATTGAGCATGGGAGTGGGAAAGGTTAAATGACAGGTCTAAGCCACATGCCTCTTCACTGACAGCTGAAGGTGAGACTTAAGGTGCAGTATTATATCTGTGCTCTGGCATCAGCATTTTGTCAGAAATGAGAGCTAAAGAGTAAGTTCCGCAGAAAGAGATTTATTACAGTATCACCCAAGAAAACAGCTCAGAGAGGAAGTGATTGAAAATATGGTCTTTCAAGTGGAAACTGCACTTCTAGCCTGGGGCTCTTGAAGTAAAACAAGCAAACCCCATGTCCTCTGCTTTTGAGCTTTGCAGGAACCAAGACCGTTCTCCTTTTTGTTTAGATTTCCCTTTTACACACTTCTGTCACTGAACAACCTTTTGGTTTCCTCTAGGCTTACTCTGAGAAGAATGCTTGTTCTCTCTTAAAGTTGCAATAAGGTACCTTTTCTTTTTTTAAATTTTTGCCACAGATGTCTTAAAAACTGGAAATGCATAACCTACTAATGTTCTGAAGGGGTGGATGTCCTTTGGTTGTTTAATTCCATGAAAAGATGCATTCTTGCCTGATGGATCAAACTGATTTTGCCAGTGGATTATCTTACTTCTAATTTTCAAGTAACATCCATGTAGCGTAAGCAGCTAGTAGTGTATTTTCATGTACACCTGACAGTTCAGCAACAGTTGGATAAGAAGTGTGTGATTCCTTGTTCTTAGGGTACTTTTGCTGTTACTCTGGCACCTACTATGCTCAGTAGAAAGTGATTTTTGGGAGTAGTAGCAAAATAAAGTCTTGGAGCTACCTTCCTTTGTTGGTAGCACAATCTAAAGCAGAATACACTACTGTCTAAAGCAGTGGTGCTCGTACTGTAGGGGAATACCCATCTCTTGATGTAAGTGGATTGATGTGTGTGAGAAAACATCTGCTTGGGACTGAGAAATGTAGATATTCATAAAAGCTGGATTTGTAGAGAAACTTTGAAACCTGATGCAGAGCTTTATTGCCAGTAGAGGCTGACTTCATAAAAACTTATGTAAACTTTGCAACTTCTTATGTAAGTTCAGCAGAACAACATTATTAAAATTTGAGAGGGAAGGAAGATGGAAGAGATTTGACAAAATGTTATCATTAGTCGTCATTCTACTTCGACCCTGTGGGATGTAAGTGTTCTGGTGCATGGTAATGGCCTTCAACGTTAGCTTTGGTCTGAACAGTGAGTAACAGACTGAAAGTGCAGAAAGAGTACATGTGACAAAATAGCTGGGGTCAGAGTGTCCAGAAAATGGAGTAATTACTCTCATGAAAGCATTTTATTTCTTGTTTTAAGGCTGCTGAGGAATTATTTTGCAAAGAGAATTCTTTGGTTTAATACTGACTGTGTGCAACAAACTTTGATGGAATACCTGTTCCTTTAAGTATTCCTTTTGACACTAACAGTCATGTGCTTTCATCTGTAAATGGATATGCACCTTAGTGATGTTCGGAAATGTTTTCTGAAGACCTAGTTTTAGAGGTGTCTGTGGTGTTTTATATTGTCAACAGTTGTTTCTACTAAGTACATGCTTGATTAAAAGCCTGCTGCCACCTTGTATGCTGCTTAGACAGTGTTGTAAGAACTTCCACTATCCTAAGCAGCATTCACTATGGGAAGGTTTCTGCGGGTACAGTTATAATGCAGAATGGTGAGGAGTATAATTCTGTGGATGGTGGTTAATGGACATGCTAGACACAGTAAGCAAGAGAAATAATTGGTTACTTCTTGTGTGAGGACAACAAAGGTGACTTTCTGTACCTTTGCGTGCATTTCCTGTGACAGCGTCAGTTTGCTGATCTAACGGGCATGGATGTGGTTGTTCACCATTGTCTATCGAGAATCATCTCTGTGTGTGCTCTACCTGCACTTCTTAATCGTGAGGATCAGATTCTTCTGTGTTCTGCATTCTCCTTACCTTAACAATGCTTTCTGCCTTTCTTGACTCATTTAATTTGCTGTGTTTATATGTTTGCCACTCAAATACAGTAGCAATGTCATGTTTTTATATGCAAGATTGAGATCACAAGACAAGCTTCTGCTAAGACTGCAGGGCAAAGCATTCTTTTGAGACAAGGGGAGCTTAGGAGTTTCGGTAAGAGCCTATTTCTCCTCCACTATAATTAGGGCAAGTATGGGTACTTTTTTAATATGAGCAAAAATATCTGCCTTGTCAGTTGGTATGCTTCCTGGATATTGGTGAGATTTTTAGAATTGTACAAATTGGCATGTGGGCTTTACATCACACTTGCTGCTGTTAAAACTGACTCATGATTTTCCTTCCATTGGCTGCTGAAGTGAAACTTGAGCTGTGTGTGATGTAATTTTTGAATTAGCATGCAGCTTTCTCCTCAGCATGTGCTCACCTCAGTGCAATACACTTCAGTTTTTCTGCTCCAGGAGTTTCACATATGCTAATGAAATCAACTGTATTAAGCAAATAATCTGACAATATTTATAGAGCTCTTAATAAGATGAATTTGTTATTAGCACTTCCAAATTAGAAGAAATAAGAACACTTCAGTACTTTGTATTTTATAATGAAGTCAGGAAGTTTCTTACAATAGTAAAACTCTTAACTTTTATTGTTAAGTTTACTGACTTATGAAAGAAAACAGTTGTTTGAATGAACTCGATGCTCTGGATTTCTGTACAGAGTCTTTACAGTAGTTTCTGAATCTGGATATTACCCAACACCTGAAATGGCTGCAGTGGCACAAGGTGTTATCACAGTGGTACATGATACTATTGCATTCTCTGACAAAATTGGCTGGGCAGTTGTTACTTTCACAGTTATGCTGATAGAAGAGAGTGGAGCGTCCCCTCAGTCATGTTTGTGTAAAGGTCAGTGATGTGACCATGTTTTACAGTAATTTGTATCAAACTTCAGACAGAAATAGTTAAGGAGGGCTCCAGTTCTAGTCTTCATCTCTGTTGAGAAGGCTGAAATAAATGGCTGGAAATTGGTAATTGCTGAAGTTCACTTGGTAGACAACTGTAGTGAAATGTATCTGAGCTCTTACTTGATGTTGGCCCCTGGCCTAAAGGAAGGTTGCTTTTACATAGCAGACAGTTGAAACAGCTTCAGGAGTGCCAAGCTCTGCCTTGCCAACTGTTAGGAGTTTCTAAAGTTAAAGAGTTGGGAAAATTAACCTTCTCTGATAATAAAAGATTTTTATGATTTTTGACTGTGGATATGCAGCATGCTTACTAAGCCCTGAAACAATTTCATGCATGATTCTAAGTTCTAGAGTGAATGAGTAACACAGGATGACATCAGTGTTCGGGAGGTTCAGTGAATGTATCAATCATATGCTGTGGACTAGGTCAGAGAAGAGCTTAATTCAGGAAGAATTCAGGTACTAAACTTCTTGTATTCAGAAGTTCCTGTGTGCAATCTTGCAGCCAGGAATGTGTCTGGGAATGCTTTTAAATGGAATTGGAAAAATAATTAAATTTTAAAATGTCTTTTTCTATTTGCTGCTTTATGGTGGCACTTGGTAACTGTAAAGTGTCTGTGTATGGCTGGATTGGATAATGGCTTCAGGGGTATGTATGCAATGGAGAGAAAAAAATTAGAACAGAACATTGTATTTTACAGTGGGCATGGTTTTTTTTTAAAGAATCTGCCAACTTACTGAGTCTGTGTACACATTGATGCTACACCTGTCTGATTTCTTTGTTTTAAAGCAAAACACACCAGTGTGGGATATCAAGGATAATTTGGACTTCTGAGTTAAACTTCACTGCTTATAGAAACAATTGTATATTTGTATTGAAATGTGTTGTTGGTATGAGAACTAGAAATGTGATTGAACCAGTAGCTTTTTGTTTGTGAAGCACTGACATTGTGAAGTACAGACTTCATTAGAGTTGGATCTGTGGGCTCTGATTTAACTAGAAAAGGAGGCGAGAGTGTTGTTTGGTTGTTTTTTTTTTTTGATGAAGCTATCCTGAATCTGTAATTAAGGCTTCTAGTGAGTCTCGTTGGTAGACTTCATGGGAAAAAGTCAGGTCCATTACATAATACTTCCTTCTCTAATGTTTTACTGAGGAATGTTGAAGGAATTTGACCAATTCTTACGTTCTCACAAGGAGAAAGATTTTTAATTAATCTGAATAATTGCTACATCAACTTGTGACTGAAATTTTGGGTTTATATCTTGCTGAATCTTCAGTGTGTGAAGCATTTTCCTATTGCATAACAAGATTGCAAGTAATGCTTTTTCTGTGAATTTTATTTTTTTGTCCAGACATTTTATGGTTGACAGATTGGTTCTTGGCAACCAAATCTTAGCATGTTATTGGGTATGGTCAATTGTAATTATGTGTAAACCTTTAAGTCTAATATAATGCCAGCATTTCTGAGAAAATGTTCAGGATCCTATGTGAGTAGTTAGAGCAGTTGGTCTGCTTTAAGGAGGGGAGGCTATTTCATAACTTAATGACTATTTATTCAAAGTCCTATGCAATTGGTGGTAAACAGAACGTAACTCTTTCATAGTGTCTTGCAGGAAGGCTAGGTTTGCCAACACCAGTCAGCTGCAGCGCCGTGGATTGTTTGTTTGCTTTTTTTGTGTAGTCTTTATCACTGAAAAAGTATTATCGTATGAGTAATTTTATACACTCCGGTCTTCTCTATAGGGTCCTAAGATGTGTCTCCCCTTTCTCTTTCCAGTGAAACTTGAAAATAAATGTATGCAAGCATTCCAGATTCAGTGCTAGTTACTGGAAAACTACTTTCAACACTGTCTACAAGACAGGGTTAAGGAAAGTGTTTTGGATGGAATAGACAAATTACCATAACAACAACAAGACAAGCAAAACATATTTTTGGCTATAACTAGTGAAAAATGCCGGAGCTGACGTTATATCCATCCATGTTATCAGTTCATTCAATCGAAGTCAGGATTTCCTGGCATTCATGTAGAGAGAGGAGATGGACTTCGGTTTTCATGCTATAGCAACTTTTGAGTGATCAAGCATGGCTTCTTGTGCATGTTCTTTCACCTATCCATGCTAGTTGGGTATGTTAGTAAATGTTCATGAATATTCAGCATACATAGTTTTTCTTCATTCCCTTCCTGATTATTGCAAATCAACTTTTCAGTTACAATATCTGTCTTAAAATACTCAGAAAACGTCTTGTTCTCACAAACGGGTTAACATAATTATTTACATAAAACCAATATTATGTTAGCTGATTTTAAAAAACAAAACCAAACAAACAAACAAACAAACCCACAAAAAACAAACCAAAACAAAAACCCAAAACCAAACTGGGCTGCTTCAGCTCTCTACTTCTGATACCTTTGATTCCATAGATTATGAACTTAGGAGGTAACTTTTTTTTTAACTGCAATCATACTGCTGAATTCACTTTGGGGTTAGTTGAAACTGATGGCTTCTCAAGCAGTTCCTCTTGGGTCCCTGGTAATGTTTACCTCTAGCCCTGTTGAGAGCATTCTCTTGTATGGGGTGTGTGTGTGTGTGTGTGTGTTCAGGACAAGGAGGGGATATGCTTTTTTATATGCTTTTTGCACTCCTAAACTTATTTGTCTGTAAAATTTCAGAGAATGCCATATCCCTCTGAAGTCTACAAAGCCTGTTTATGAGAACGGTGTTTTTGTAGCAGGAGTGGAGGAAATTTGTAAATAAATTTTCTATTAATATGCAAGTGGCTTTAGTTACTTTGAAGGTGATTGTGTGTGTTTAAGCAAAAGGGAGCATCTTTCAGCTGACTGGAAAGATCAGGGGAGGGTGATATTGAGCATCAAGTGTTTGTATCACTGTATCAATTGGCATTAATATGACTTTAGTTAGGTCTAATAAATAACATTGTTTCTTAATCATGGCTTTTTATGTTCATATTCTAAAGCTATGCCTTTGAACAGAGGCTTGAAAGCTGCATGTGGACTTTATTATTAAATAAAATAAATTTTTAAAAGGAGCTTTACAGAAGAATGAGAAGGAACAGGAAAGAGCAGGCAACCAAACCCATGCCTCAGGGTACCACCCCTAAGGTGTGGTGATGATGTCTTTGCTGGCCTGCTCGTTTACGTAGGAGATACAAAAAGTCTGAGATCCATCAGTAGTTTCATACAATGTAGAAATGCAACAAGAGCTGGTGCGGTGTTATAAATACCAGGTTCTGCCTTGTGCTATTGCTCAAAATTCTTTCAGATGTGCGGTGTGTAGCTCTCCCTTCTGCTCAAGAGAGGGTGAGGAAAGGCAGAGGCAGTAAAACTGGGAGGATAAGAGATTTCTATTAATCTCCTTTTCTGGCAGAGGCAGTTCTCAGACGTGCCTTGGCAGTGTCTGCGTTTAGTAGCTGTGTTCTTGGGCGCCAGCCCAGTCACATGGTGCTGCTGGAACAAGTGACATGGGAATGATGCATTAGCTGAGCCGTGGTGCTGTGTGCTGGAGGAGGAGGAGTGGCCCTGCCAGCCGGGTGGCCTGCGCCCTGGTGCAAAACAGGAACGCTGAACCAAGCACCGTTTGCTCCCGTCCAGCTGCTGCTCTTGGCGCAATCTGTTTGGCTCCAGTGGAAGCTGGAAGTTGGTTACTTGAGGTGTCTTAAAAAAGATCAATGGGAGGAAGGTGGAAGAAAAACAAAAAACAAAACAAAAAACCCCAGCCAAAACAAACGAAAGACCCAAACCCTAAAGAGCATTAAATGAACAAGTAGAGTAGTAAACTTTCATTTCCTTGAAATATTCAAGATGTGCTAAGACACTTCTTCCAAATATTTGACTTAATTCAGATCAGCTGAGTTTTCCTAGCTGGTAGAAGTTAGGAGGGTTGGGTTCGGGAAAGCTGATTAAGCAAAAAAATTCTGTGCTGAGGAAAGGACTAAGGTGATGGATTTGGAGTCCTAACCTTGTTGTGTTCTTTATCTTTTTTTGTTTACTAGTTTAACAAAAATTATCACTTTTCTTAATGATAAAACACAATTTCATATATGGACTGTTTAATGCAATTACAAGTCTTGAGCTCTTCTTGCTAATAAGGAATTCAATTTCTGGGGCTAGAAACTGAGGGTGTTATTTGGCTAGGTGATTGCTGGGAGAGGGTTTATAGTTTCCCTTTTTGGGTTGTTTTTTGTTTTTGTTTTTGTTTTAATATTATCACTCAGACTATGAAACTTGACTCCTAAACTTCTGACTCGTAAATGAGGCAAAAAGTTGATTGAGTTGTGAAACACGGGTTTAATAGGCTGTTCTTGATATTTGTTGAAAGATATGTGTAGGTTATGGTGTATTAACTTGCATAGACCCGTTTGTTAGCCTCATGTCAGATGTGTGTGGTTTTAGTGGTCATTTTTGTGCATGCATATGGTGGTACTGCTTTCTGTCAACAAAGATGGTTAAAATTGCTTCCAGCCTTGCAAAAATCCAGTATATCCTCCTTCCTGAAGCAAGTAACCTGTGGAATTCCCACTTCACAGTGAATACATACATCTAAAGTTGTTTCTGTTTTTCTTACAGTAGCATATGGAATTATTTATATATATATATATTATTTTTTAAAGTAACTTTTCTGTGCAGTGATCTGATACCGAGAACTTTCTATAGGAAAATCTAAACAGAGAATGCAGCAAATTGCATGTTCCTTCGCTTGTTATGTGACTAACCTCCAATGTATCCTGCTGAACTTGTGTGAAACTAGTAGCTATGTATCATGCTTGAACAAGGTGGTTCATCTGAGGTTAATAGTGGTTTACCTTATTAGGATAACTTTAAATCATAGTGGAAAAAGAATGTGGTATGGCTTCAGCACAACTCTTCCATATACAAGTTTTTAAAGAGGAGGAGTAATGCAGGTTGAATGCTTCAAATAGAGAGAAAAGAAGGGAGCCTACAACTATATAAGCTATTCAACAGAATAAAAGAGGGAAATTCATCCAAAAATTCAATCCAAAATAGATTCCACTTCACCTTTGAAGATGTATTTTGGCTGCCATCCTTCCTGAATGGCTGGGTTGTGGCATTTTTTGTGTATCAATTTTGTTAAGTGTGTATTTTGCTAAAACAAATGCTTGTTGAAACAGCAGGTGTGATTCAAACTTTCTGTTTTCTTGCTCTTCTCTATCTTGCTTACAAAAACTGTTTGGAAAATAAAACCTTGAAGATGTCTCTGCAAATATTCTGTGTGATTTGAAAACAGTGCTTAAGTTTTTGTTGGAAAGCAGTAACATACAGAAAATTATTCTTAATTGGGTAACTCCATCATATATATTTATTCTTTTTCCCCCCCCAAATTTTATAACCTTGAATTGGAATCACTTAGGCAATTGCCTCCCAGTGGCGATGAAGGACAGGAAATGACCTACAAACGAAGCAAGTGACATGCTGTCACATAGCTTGAAAAAATGAGTGATTAAACTCCCAGAGGATTATATCTGGAGAGCAGGGCACTTTATTCCTTTTTTTTTTTTTTTTTTTTTTTTTTTTTTTTTTTTTAAATTTTATTATGTACTCCTCAGATTCAGGGTGTTTTTTCATGTGTTGGGCTGTGGGTTTTTGTTTGCTTGTTCAGAAACTTCTGTGGATTTTTTTTTTGGTAGTAATTTCCTAGGTATTTTGGAATTTATAGTACAGATGACTTTATCCACAGATAATGTAGTATTTTGAAGCACATCTATTTAGTGAGATTACAGGAGTTCCTAGTTCTCTCACATGAATCCAATATTGTGGTTATTTCACTGAACGTTTCAGAGATTTTGGGTGGGGGTTTTTTGTCTGTTTTTGTTTTGGGAAAAAATAGGACAGAAGTGTCAATTGCTGATCTTAGTCAGCAAAGTTGGCCATCAGTTGCTTATTTCGTTTGCACTTCAGAGGTGGCTAGGTGGAACACTGCGTTTAAAGTAGCCCTCCTCAATGAGCTGAGGGCTAGGAAAATACCTTTCTTAGATAGTTCCGAGAACAAGCCAAGACTTTTCACTTGTTTCCCGTACTTGGGAAAAGGAGTGATTGTGATCTAGTACTTCTGACATCTCTGGGAAATTGGAACCGAAAGGGTGTTTTATTTCTATAGGCTTCCCTCTACAGCTGAGCAAATTGTTCAGCTTAGCCTTGTTCTAGTTTTGTGCTTGACTTTAGTCCAGTGTTTAGAGGCTGGAGTTTACTAAGATTACAAAATCATTTTAAGAAGAGTGCTGTGCTGTTAAGCAGTTAGCACGTACACTAGATTTTGAAATCTTACTTTGTTTTCTCTACTGCTGTATCTCTAGGTAACGATTAGCAAAACTGTTTTCCCTTTTTGGTCTGAAAGGGAGACAGCACTACAGCTATCATCTTATAAACTGTCTAGAATTTTACGTGTGGGAGAGAAAGCTATATAATACATGAATTATGAGCAGATGCATATAGATAACTTTCTAAAAGCAGTGATGTGGAAGAGGACTTTGTTCTGCACATGAACAAAATGTCAGATTCCTTGGTCCTATTTAAAAACTTAGATTTTCTTGGTCAGAAATACATATTCTTGTCATCAGTACTGCCATTGAACTATCAGAGCTATCAACCAGCTTGAGTCTGTGGCAAACTTTTTTTTTAATTCTTATCCTACCTTCTTTTTATTTAAAAAAATCTTTTAAAAATAACAGTTTCAGATTCTAGGTCATGTGTAAATACTATTTGTCCTTGAGAATAAAAGCATCACAGTCCAGAATATCTGGTGTGTTTCATGGTGTTGGTCTTTCCTTTTCTTTTTCTTTTTTTTTTTTTTAAACCGATAACCATATGGCAATGATGACATATTCTTACTTGCTCCTAAAGCTGTGTGAGGTTGCTAGGGGTTGTCAGATGACACTTGCTCACATGAGTGCCATTAACAGGGTGTTGTAGCCAGTGTTGGAACAACCTTGCAACTAAGGGCGAGTCACTGCAAAAGCAACTATGCTTGCTTTTTTTTTTTTTTTTTTTAAAGAGGCCATATGGTTCAGTCTTGTGACTACGTAATTGCCAGCTACCTAATCACATACCAGGAAACAAACATAGTTAAAGTCAATATTAGCTGTTGTATCTGCTACAGCTTTGTACCAGGCTTGGTAGGAAAATCTCTAACAGCAGCAAGAGCAAGTCTGTGATGGCCTCAAACTTGAAAGTCGCCTCTACTCTGTCTGGAATAATTGCAGCAGTACATTAGTTACAGCTGTCTTTCTGCATTAATGGCTTACAGAATACATGAAGATCTCTTTGCCTTTTTTTCCTCTAACAGGAAATTCAGCAGATTATGTTCCTGTTCAGGGAAGAAAGCTGATGGTAAATTACCATCTTAATGGTTAATCTATAGTAAAGAAATAATTTTGAGGTTGTAGGTCTTCAGCAGGTATTTGGTTTCTTTGAGGGACCTTTACTAGAGGATTCAAAGCAAAAGAAAATGTGTGGGGGTACACCAAAAGCTGCAAATGGCACAGGTGGACAAATAGAAAGAGCAAGAAACAACCACCATGTGCCACTTGGAAATAATCTCTCCTGTACCAAACTGGATGGAAATATTATAAAATCTGTGAAAGATCGAAGTGTCAGCTGTGTAAGCAAAGTGACTAGACGGCTCCAGAACAGGTATGCATGTAACTTCTTTGATATATGTGATTTTGGACAGAAAATGTTCATTTTTAGTTGACACTAGATTTGTAGTTCTGTGTCTGAAAGGCTATTCTGTAAATAATCAGAAAAGTTCTATTAGAAGATTAATCTTGCTGGTGATGGTGACTCCAGGAACTCTTTCTTCCCAGTTTGAAACTGAATCTGCATTCTTGACTGTGATATGTAAGATGTATGTATATGCAAACTGAACCATGAAGAGTAATTGCTTTTCTTTTTGGTTATGGTTAAATAGTGTTTAAGATGTCACATTCAGGATTGGTGCTGAAGCAGAAAGATATCTGTTTCAGTATTTTTTACTTCTACAGCCTATAGATGTTGCACTGAGGTACTGAGTGTTTAGTCCCTTTCAAAAAATGTTTTAAGGTCAGCTGAAGTAGTTTTTGAGTATAAGCTAATAGGTTGCTCTTCAATTACTGCATGCATGCTGATTATACATTATAAAGGTGAACCAAAAGCTTTCACTGTAAAGATTGGGATTTGGATCTGTATTAACTGAAAATAGTGATTCAGGTGAGAACAGGGCAAATTTTTATGACTTTTGCCCAGAGCAAATGTATCTGCTCTCTCCTAAGAGAGATCTCCTTACCTCCATGTCTTACATTGGTAATGGAAAAATGTTGAACAAGCCCAAAATCCAGTGCTATAGTATCTTTAGTAGACTTGGTTTTCTTGCTGTATAAACGTAGACAGCTCAATTTTATTTTATTGTTTTACTTGAGGGTGATGTTTATTAGTTCTAGTATCTTCCATATGCATGAAAGATCTACTCTGAAGGTGAGGCAAGATAAGCTGAGCTGTTCAAACAGACTGCTGATGCTGAAGGAAATAATCACATTGCCTCTTCTTCCTTTGCATTCCAGCATTAAGCTCTTGTCCTTTTTTGCCTTCTACTGGCCTTGGCTGTCCAAGGCTTCTGGAACTGGCTCCCCTTAGGGAGTCAGGTCAGTTCACTAATTAGGCAGAAAACTGACTTGGGTACAAGAAAACTCAGCATTCTAATGAACCTCAATACTTACTTGGAATGTTATGGAACATTTTCTTTGTGCCCTTCCTAAAGGTTTATAGCTCCGTGGATGTAGTGAGTTAGTGTAACTCATGCTGCCACCAAGAGGTGGAGGTTCCATTGTCTTCCTTTTTTTCGGTTTCCTTTCTAGTCTGCTTTCATGTGCTAGGACAGACTTCTGCTGCTGCTGAGAATTCAGTTAGCTTACAGAAGTGTCCAGAGCAGAGATGAGTAGCAGGAAGGGTCACACCATTTTAAAAAGAGAAGAAAGGATATGTAGGGTTTTATTCTTGTGGTCAATAAGAAAACATTGGTCAAAATAACCACTTCTAAGTCGTCTAATTTTAAAGAATATGTAGGACCTGGTATAATGCATTGTTTTTCAGCTGAAGTGAAATATTTGTTAGCTGTCAGTTTCTTCGCTTGCTTCCTTCCTGATGTAATGTTATCAGAAACCTTTTTGGCATTTTGCAGTAGTGACACTGAAATAGGTGAGAGAAAACAACAAACCTCCCCCTTAAAAATAAACAAACAAAACACAACACAAAAAAACCCCCTGCTGTAATGTTAATTTATAACATTTGTTTTATAAGTCATTTAGCAACATGTATTCATTCAGCACAGATCTCATATTCTGTTTATTAAGTAGTTCTTGAAAAGGAATTGAACATGTAGGATCTTTCTTACATAAGCAGAATGATAAAATTTTTATATAAATAGGTCTAAAGCAAGTGACATTTTGGTTAGTGTTTAGCAAAAGTTATTTTTTAAGGATTTTTTAAAAGCTTTCTGAAAGAAGCAACAGTTGTTATCCAGAAGCAGTGACTGTAATACATTCGTTCACACTTAGAATTTTACCCTGGGGACTATGTAGTTTTATTGTCAGAGGTAACATTTTCAGCAGTGGGTATATTTATGCAATACTCATATCCAACTCTTGTATGGTTGAGTGAGCAACCAAGTGTGCCAACTTAAATTTTACCAGATTAGTGTAACTTACTTGCAAGACGTGAAGTAGGAGAGCATTGGGAGTGGTGGTAAGGAGATAAAAGGGCTCTTCTGATATCAATAAACATCAGTTTTTCTTTTTTAATTAGACATGGTGTGGACTGGTAGAATTTGTAATGTGGTGCAGCTGGAAGATGAGCTTTTTGTAAACATGTCAAAGGTTTGCTTTCTAGTATTTTTTTGTCACAGAATTGTTAATGAAAAGTTGAAGATTCAATGTAATAATATGCAAATTCAAGTGCAGGCTTTTCACATAACCTCTTTCCCACGTATATATTTTGTGGATTTTCTTGTTGCCTTAAAGTTAACATTAATTCACATTGTTGCCTTGGAGTGGAAAGAAGAAGTGTCTTCTGTTGTTGTCTCCTTTGCTGTTTTTGGAGAACGGAAAAAAAAAATCAACTTGTTGGTTGAAATTGATTAGTAAATTAGCAGATAACAGAAAGGACCTTAAATATCATCTAGTTCCACCTGCCCTGCCATGGACAGGGACACCTTCCACTAGACCAGGTTGCGCAGGGCCCCATCCAGCGTAGCCTTGAAGTCTTTCAGGGAGGGGCCATCCACGATAATTGGGCAAGATGAACCTGTATTTATATAGGTTGTGAGCAAAGGAGCCCTTTTTCTTTAGGGGAAAAAAAACAGGCTACAATATTTCTATTGCCTGTTTCGAATATTTTGGTCTTGCCTTTTAGAAACAACTGATGGAAAAGTGAAAGTTGTTTTTCTTAGTCAAAACCTTAAGCTGTTACTTTTTAACTTTTAAAGTAATACGCTATGCTGTGGAGAAGCATGGTGGGATTTCTCCATAAATTTTATGCAAGCAAATCTTACATTAAAAAAAAAGAACCCAAGCAGCATCTGCCTTTCAGCATTGCTAACTTCTAAGTAAGCAAGAAGCTGATACAGAGATAATCAAGTAATAATCTGAGATTTTGGTTTTTATTTGTGTGGAAATGGACAAATGAATCTGTCCCATATAAAAGTTGGCATCACACAAACAACATGATGTTTGCTTTAGTGCAGAATGTGGGAGTTCAGCTGTTCACAAGAAAATGTAAACTCTTGCAATACAGGTATTGAACGTCCTTTTAGCATCCAGGGACAGATGGAGGACTGGATTTGTTCCATCTGCACCCAAAATGAATCTCAGTTTAGACCTATAGTCCTGTGATCCGAACTACAGATCGTGCTGTGCGTGCCCTAGAACTAACTAAGGCTTTGCTTTTGCATGCCATAGAGGCCATATAGATGTACCTTTCCTTTGTAATTAAAAGGAGGGAAGATCTCTGGCCTTTTTAAGAAAGTGTTGTCTGTTGCAAAAGTAAATAGGTAGTTGTGTAACTGAAAGGTTATCGGCATCTGGTACCGAAGAGTACCAGATTGATTCATACAGCAAACTAGAATGAAGTCTGTTGATGGTCCTGATTTCTCTTGCGTTCTGTGTAACTGGATTGCACAGGTAGTGGGCTGAGAAACAAGTAGCAGACTTTTAGAACAGATTGTGTAGTTGCAGGTCTATATATGCAAGGTGTATAGGGTCTTTGTTGAGCAACTATCAGTAGCAGTATGAGGTCTGATCTCGTGCAGGTTAACTTAGTACTGTGATTCCATTTGAAAGGGAAGACTGGAAAAGAAGCCTGCCTGGCACTTCTAACATTTTGGAAACAGCATGTTATAAACACATCAAGTTTCCTCACTGCAGATTACAAAACAGCCTTTAGCGTAATTTCATGAACTGTCTTTGTGTACTGGACCCTTGTATATTAGGTGCATAGAGCATACTTGTATCAGAGTACCTTACAGTGGAGATAACTATCTGGCTTATTCTGTTCCAAAGGTATTACAAAATAGAAAAAAAACTTAGAGATTGATAATGTTTTCAGCTCAGAAAATTTTGCCTTTTTAGGCTTAATTTTCTTTCTAGTTGATCTCTGAAATGCAAGATGAAGCACAAAGAAGAAATTAAGCTAGCTTTACTTATAATGATTTTAACCTTGTCTCCTGAATGCTCCTAAAGCTGTTGCCCGTGGTTACCTTACTAATTCTAGCAGGAGTTGGTAGTGTTTACCTCACTATTGACTTCTGGCTTTTAGGGCACAGAATAAAAGAAATAGCTTCAGAAATTCTTGGGTTTCAGCTGTAGATTTTCTGTGCTCTTCCCTCAATTCTCTACCTCCCTTCTCTGTAGGGACGAGTCTGGAAAATTCCTGATGAAACATCCTTTTGGGTGGGATATGAGTGTGGCCTTGACCAAGGTCTATTATGCAATTTGTTAAACCAACAGCTATTAATAACAGTAGCACTCTTACCCTCTAGATGCAATCCATCGTGGCCAGGAATGAGGCAATATGATTGAATGCCAGTGTTGTGTAGCACTGCCTTATGCAATATTCCCCCCACACACACACCTTAATTCTGCTTGTCAGCCATGTAACTCAAAGCATTTTCTGTAGCTGAACCTGGGGCCAAGCAAACCTATGTGTGCTGATAAACAGACTGACCACCCTTTGGAAATGGAAAATGAAGTCTGTCATCACACCAACAGTCAGGTGTGCTGTTCTGCCTCTTGCGGTAGTGCAAAGAGGCAAGTGATGTATCTCTGACGAATGTGCAGATTCTGGCTTGAGATTTCTTTTGCTTCAGGTTGAACCTCAAAGGTATTGTTTTCAACTACAAAATGAGATGAAATCTTAGTATTCTACGATAACTTTATAAACCCTGAAGCATCTCAGAAAAGAAAGAAAAGAAATGGAACAACATAAAGCATGTGTTTCAGTTACAGGAGTTCCACTTTGGAAAAATCGTAACTTGCATTGTCAGGAATTGGATTTCTGTTTAGAGAGAAGGATGAGGGAGAGGGTAAGCCTTGAGTTTGTGAATGGTTTGTAGTAAGAGGGTGGTGATCTCTGTTCTTTATTGCCACAAAATAGTTCACTTACCTTGCAACAGGGGTGATCCAGACTATATACAGAGAAGGGAGTAAATGTAAGCGCTGTGGAGTATGTTGCTGCAACAAAGGTTTCCTTTTTTCTGGAAAATTTTGAAGAAAGTTTGGATGAGAATTGTTCTTGCTGTGGCTGCTTGTATAAGAGTGACACAGGTCTTAGATCCTGCTTTGAGTTCCCTTTTGGTTGAAGTTCTGTGATTACAGCCTGATTCTCATAAACATTGTATAAAAGCTGTATCTGCCAAATACCTGTTACTTTACATAAGCTTGCAAAGTAAGCATGTTCTTTTAACACCTTGTATTTATAATCTACAGCTGGTCCTCTTCAGAGTTTGACTTGAATGAAATCCGCCTGATAGTTTACCAGGACTGTGAGAGGAGAGGGAGACAGGTCTTATTTGATTCCAAAGCAGTCCGCAAAATTGATGAAGCTGTGGTTCAGGTATGAAATACTAATTCTGCTTTTGTCCTACTATTTAATTTCCCTTCTCAGACACAGGGATTTTAATATGGCAGTGTCACTTCTTAATCTTATTTGTGATCTTTCACTCAATCATAATTCTGGGATAACTGCAACAAGAATGTGTTAGATTCCAAAAAGCCTATGAACCACATACTAGGAAGCAAAAGTAGATTCTGTCAAGATGCAAATGCTTTGCTTTCTGAGCCCACAAATCGAAGAGCAAACTTTGGTGATTTTAAGACACACAAAACAGTAGTATTTTCTGTTGTGTGGTTGGTTGTTTTACTTTGCTTTGCCTTTTTTTTTTTTTTTTTTTTTGTATGTTTAGAAACCTTTGCTACAACCAAGAGCTTCAACCTGCCAGGCTAACATATTCTATTGTAGAATCTCTAGTTGCATACAAATAGTTGTGACTTCCAAAAATTAGTCAGGAAGATGCTTACAATCCAACAACGTCTATTTCAGTCACACTGCAAATATACCATTATGCCAAATCAGTAAGACTGAGCATCATGTCTGATGGATGATCATCTGCTTGAGGGAAAATGGGTCAGACTGGTCTGTTAATCTTCCCAGCAACCCCCAAATCAAGGTCTTTACTTAGTATCTTAAAGTTACCTTAAAACACACAGCATTTGAGCAAGAAATGTATTTCTGACTTCCTGTAAATTATTTCACTTGCCTGGATACTTTAAGCTGAAAGTTAACTACAGAATATCCTGAGGGAAGTTTTATGCAACACTAACTCAGCAAAGGGACATAACACATGGTAGAGGCTATAATCTGTTTTCTAGCCAGACACTCAAGGTACCCTTTTAAAACAGCCAAAGCACTTTGAATGGCATGCAAACACAAAAAGTGTTAAGTGATCTTGAGCATTTAGTATGTTACCAAAATATGAACCTAGAACTTGATTAATTTAAAGTTAAGGCAAAACTACTTTTTAACCTCGCTCCTATTTAAAGTCAGGAAGGCTCTATGTGTACTGTGCATTGATCCATGTTCCAGAAATACAGAAAAACTTATTCACATCAAACATTCAAATATATTGTTTCTCTTTTAAACATGTGGTAAGCTTAACTGAGGGAACTAGCAGGTCTGTATTCCATTCGTCCATGTGTGATTAATACACTGCATTTCTTTTCTGTGTTCTTAATCTAATATCCAATTCTTTCTGTAGATGACATCTATCAGGGTACTTCTATGAGACATTTTTTTGTCGATAGCTCATTAGATGTGAATGCTGGCACTGGTGCATTTCCAAATCCTTAATGACAGTTACATTTGGATTAGATAAGCAACAGTACATAGATACTGTGCCAGTAAAAACTGCAGAAAAGCAGTGTAAATGTAGGCTAAACCAGAGAAGTCCAGGATTTCACTACTTTTTAAAACATGCTATTAGCTTTACTTTTAAATTGGTGACAGAGCCGTACTATTACTGTAGTTTAAACTCAACTTTTTAAAAAATGACAGGTCATCATCTCCACTTTTCTTGGCTTGCTCTTCCTCTTTCTTTTGCATCTTTCCTTTTGCCCATTTCGTCATCATAATTTGAGTCTTCTGAAATTTATCACAGTTACTGCACTAGTGTTCGTCTTAAAAGTCAGTCTTGTGAGATGTTGGGTTCTACTTTTATTCGCATTTAATTTTCTCTTATCACTCCTTTCTAGTCTTGTTGAGCCCAACAATGTGACATGTTGGCTTCTTTTTACTACTATATAGGTTATTACTATTTCTTTTTGCCTGCTTGCTTGGTATTTTTGTAAACTAGTACATGTACCTTGTTGACATGTAAAATAAATCTAATTGCTCTCTGCCAATGCATGTTCCCAGTGAGGTAAACCATGCTGGTACAAAATGGGACTTAGGAATGCCCATTAAGGCATTTTGAATTTCTTAAATATATACAAAGCTTAAGAGTGAGATAAGCTTTATCAGACTTCCTTAGCAGTTTTTGTTGCTTCAAGGTTAGTTTTGCTCCCTTCATAGAAATACTTCTCACATGAGTTGAAATTATATTTGGAATAACATGGCCCTTGTAACTGACATCTAATAATGGACATACAAATTAGGGGGGGGCAAAGCCAATAATGAGAACAAACTCAATTGTTTTTATTTTTGAGACTTTCTTTACACATTTCTGATCAGTTCCAAAAGGTTGTTAAGACATGGTGACTTGAGAGTGAACTTTGCATTAAAGTTATCTGGATTTAAGCTTGTATTTGCTTGTCAATGCAGTTCCTTTATGGGTTTAACAAGTAGATTTTATAACTTGGTACATGATGCATTATTTACTCCTTGGTTTTGCTGCCAATTCTTCTGTTTAAGAAATATTCTAATCATTTGGGGAGAAAAAGTTACATGCAATTTAAATTATTGTGTAAATGACTACAGCAAATGGTTTGTGATTAACCCATAAGCTGTGATGATTTTTTACATGAACTTTGGTGAATGTTACACAAAGTAATTGATGAGAAATGGGAATGAACTTCCCAGAGAAATTTGACTAGCTGCTGTGACTGTGTGGTACAATGAAAACTTGTCTGACCATGTGAAGAACTTTTTTAAAAGAAATTTTAAAAGTGATACATATATTTTGAACCAAGTAAAAATACCTGTTGCTTACCTGTAGTTCACAAAAAATCTTGCTATGGCATGTTCACAGACAAGAGTTATGTTTGCTTTAGTTGTTTTCATCTTACTACTCCATTCTGACACAGAAAATGGTGGAAGATGCTTCTGTAAAGACTTCTGCCAAGAACTTCCAAGTAAACAGAGAGAACAGCAATATTTCTTCCCATGGTCCTTCAATAAGTTGTATGCAAAATATCAAAGAACAGATACCGAAGTATCAGGTAATGTTCATTACCTTTTTTCCTTGTATTCTTCCATTTTATTGAAGAAGTCTGTATCTAAAAGCCTTAACTTGCATGCCTTGAATAACTAGTTGTACTTCCAGTGTATTACAAGTTAATCTGAACCTCGAGATGCCCTACCTGTCTTTAAAGTGCTGTAGAGTAAGAACATATGGATACATCTGAACCTTTTGGTCTGTCTTGTTCTTGTACCTAAAGGAGAGTTACGGAAGAGATTTAATAACATTAATATTTTTGAAGATTGTGAAAAGCACTATTTTCTCTTCATGTTTTGAAATATGTGTACCTATGCTTCAGACCAATGAATCATAAAATCATAGAATGGTAAGGTTGGAAGGGACTTCAAAGATCATGTAGTTCCAACCCCCTGCCATAGGCAGGGACACCTCCCACTAGTACAGCTCACTCAAGGCCTC
>VWZE01000355.1:492531-510055 GCA_013396675.1 Eubucco bourcierii | reverse complement strand
CTTCCTGTAGGCCCCCTTCAGATACTGGAAGGCTACTATCAGGTCCCCTCGAAGCCTTCTCTTCTCCAGGCTGAAGAACCCCAACTCTCTCAGCCTGTCCTCATAGGAGAGCTGCTCCAGCCCTCTGATCATCTTCGTGGCCTACTCTGGACCTGCTCCAACACTTCCATGTCCTTCCTGTGCTGGGTAGAATCCCCTCCCTTGCCCTGCTGGCCACGCTGCTCTTGATGCAGCCTAGGACTCGGTTGGCTGTCTGGGCTGCATGTGCACACTGCAGGCTCATGTTGAGCTTTTCATCAACCCAGACTCCAAGGTCCTTTTCCTCAGGGCTGCTCTCCAGCCATTCACCACCCAGCCTGGAGTTGTGCTTGGGATTGTGTCTACCCAGGTGTAGGGCCTTACACTTACTTGGCCTTGTTGAACATACTATATTAAAGAGTCCTTTTAGTCTGTCTTACTGTGACATAGAGCTATATTTTAGGTACTCAGACAATTTATCAGTAAAAGCATAAATGTTTCAACTTACTAAAATGTAATTTGAAGCATGTCTATATTAAGGTAGGATAAAGTATATTTATGTAGAAGATAAGTGATTTCCTTCAGAATTAAACTTCTTTACATATTTACTATTGATGATCTATCTTTGAAATTAAGAAGAAATTGGTCTGATTATACTGAAAAATGCAGTCTTCAGAAATTATTTTCCAGTCAAAAATGTTTTCAAGATTTCTGTAAGAGCAGGGAAAGGAGAATTTACGCATTTGAATAAGAAAGACAGTTTAATGCTTAGGGATCCAGACCAGAGGATCTAAGTCCAGTGAACATCTACAGGTTTCATGAAACACTGTTATATGGGAATGTTGCTGGACACAACTATTTCTTTGGAAATGCTAGGTCTTTTTTTTTTGTTTGTTTTTTTCATTCTTTCTTTTGAGGTCTCCCTGGAACAAAGGTAACAATGCCCATCTAATGAGCAAAATGGAACATGTCTTTCATCTATACTTGCACTCAGTGTGTTAAAACCATGCAGGATCTCAGTTTGTGTGGAATAGCAGAGCTTAATTTTTCAAAATACATCACTATACATATTAAGTTGAAACAGTATGTTACCGAGTTTGTTCTTCCTATCTCCTTGTCTGTGTAGTACACCAGACCAGCCTCTGATGTCAACATGCTGGGAGAAATGATGTTTGGCTCAGTGGCAATGAGTTACAAAGGCTCCACCTTAAAAATTCACTATATACGGTGAGTGTCCTTTTTGTGATGCACTCTTTTGCGTGACACTTGGAATTCATGACTCACTGAAATGATTGTTTATCCTTTTAGGTCTCCCCCACAGCTGATGATAAGTAAAGTCTTCTCAGCAAGGGTGGGAAGCTTCAGTGGAAGCAACAATAAGTAAGAATTTTTTCTTTTAATGGTTGTGGTTCTGTTCTTCCCCATGCTACGCAGTTCTCTTTCCTTCTTCTTTTGTAGTCTTTCTGTCACAGTATCACAGAATGATAGTTGTTTGAAGGGACCTCTGGAAATCGTTTAGTTCCACTCTTCTGACGGAGCAGATTCATCTAAAGCAGGTTGCACAGGGTGAGGTCCAGGCAGATTTTGAGATGAAGGCTCTATCACCTTTCTGGGCAGCCTATTCCAGTGCTCTGTGACCCTCAAAGTGACCTCATGTTTAGATGGAACTTCCTGCGTTTAGGATTGTGCCTGTTACCTCATCCTGCCACTGAAAAAAGATTGGCCCCATTCTCCTAACAGCCAGCCTTTAAGTATTTGTAAACATTAGTAAGGTACCCTCTAAAGTTTGTCTTTGCTAGGCTAAAACATCCCAAGTCCCCTCAGCCTTTCAGTGCTTCTAAGCTTGACTTAGCCCAAGTGAAAAGGTCTAGTAGAAATGGCAGCTGTGTGGAAGGATTTTCTTGATAGATCCCAACCAGGCTACCAAAGTTTTTTAAAAAAATAAAGAAAATATCTCTTGAGTTTCTGCTTTTTGGTTTGTCAAGGACATGTAATAACATTCACTGGTTAGGTGCTTTAAACAATCAAAGCCTGTGTCCCTTCCAGAAGGGTGAAGAAGTGTGTTTGTTGGAAAGCTTTGTGTCCCCATGCCTCACTTCTCTTTCTTTTAGCAGTGACAGAAGATACACCGTTTCTCATGTATTTCCCTGTTCCCCAAAATGAGTGAATGTGAATAAACTGAATCCCAAATGTGACATACAAAAACTTAAAAGTAACGCAAACGAGGGAACCTATATGGAAAATAAATGTTTCCTTACCGTTCAGAATACCTAGTGCTCCTTGAATTGGACTTTGAAGTTAATCTTTGTAATATGAACCAAATTCTCAAGCTACTGCCTGTTGATCGCATTCTTAAAAAACACTTGTCTTTCTCTTGTTTCTTAGCTTACAAGATAGCTTTGAATACATCAACCAAGATCCCAGTCTGGGAAGGCTGAGCTCAAATCACAATGGTTTGGGAACCTGTCGCAGTGGAAGTAACTTAGGTAAATATTTCCAGGTTCTATCTCTTTCTGACAACATGAGGCCATCTGTTCATTGTTGATTTTTTTTTTTTTTTTCCCCCTGTGCATCACCTTTTTTTTTTTTTTCTTCACTTTTTTTGCATTGCATTTTTCTCTACGTTGCTTTTGTTTCCTAGGTGTGTTACAGCTGTGTAGCAGCAAACTGCTGCAGGGTGTGTCTGAAGGAGGTCCCCTCCGGCTCATTCGCAGTGCTTCTTTCTTTGCAGGTTTGTGTGGAATGCCAACCAGTGTGACCCATCCATATGCGCACACAAATCCCACTCCTCCTGAATCCTTTCAGGGCATACATAATTACTCTCTAGAAACACAAAGGGCTAAACCAGTGACAACAGATGTATTTGACTTATACTTTAAAATCTTCCTTCTGAAAAAAATAACCAGATTAATTGCTTGTTGTTCTCTTTTCTTCTGTTTATTTTCTGTGTTGGAAAATACTGCATGAAAATACATTTAATAATACATGAGCCCTTAAGTTTCTTAGAGACCTTATGTTTCCTGGCTTATAGCTGCTTTCTTGCTAGTGTGCAGGTGTCTTGTCTGGTGTACAGCTTTTTTTTCTTTTCGATTTGATAGCAGATATTCACAATTAATTCTTGAAATGTGTCTGGGAGGCTCTGAGGTTTTTCTTGAAAAATATCAGTTTCTTTAGTTTTCAAAACTTTAAACTACCTGAAGTCTCCTTTTACAGGCATACTGATGACCCATGCAGGTGGGTAGATCTTAAGCCTAATAATGTTAGTTGCAAAATGTGAGCTGAAGTACCAATGCAGTTTCTTCACAGCCTTTGCAAATCTTGCATGCTCTACAATTTCAGTGACTGCTCTACTAACACTTCAATATAATACAACCTAGGCTGAACATTTCTTATTCTGAGGTTTTGTGGATAGCAAATCTTTGCCTGGGGAGTGGGAAGCTTAATGGATCTTGTATTTGACTAATTTATTTTGATGCTTATCTGTGTAAAACCACAATCTTGCACATGCATAAAAATTGAGGTTCAATTTTTATCAGGATCAAATCAAGATTGACAGGTGGAGGTACCATTTGCCCTTGTTTTTAAAGTATATGTGATTTCTGACAATGTATTCACTCATCTTACGCTTCGAGATGTTTTTAGATGAACTTTCTCTAGTTATGTGAAACTCAGCATGGGAATACTTTTTGCTGCCATCTCTGTTCACACCACGCTGCTTGCTTAGAGTAACAGTACAGGATGTGACTTTGCTGGTTTATGGGCCTTAAGCTTAAACATTTTTTTAAATTCTGGCAAATAGTATGATGAATTATGTAATATTTTTTATTGGTCTAATCTGTTTGTTTTAGCACACAGCACACCTGTTGACATGCCTAGCAGAGGACAAAATGAGGACAGAGACAGTGGCATTGCTCGGTCAGGTATCTGCTTTTTTATTTCCCTACTTCTGTAATTATGCTACAATTCTTTGGTGCAGCGATTTACCTGAAATATAGGCACCTTATGACTTGTAAATACAGAATCATTTGGCTCTGTTAAGCAGATTTGCTTTTGTCCCAGCATTTAATGCAAAAATATTTGTAATGATATTTATTGTTTATAGCCATCATTTTCAGAGTTTTTTACCGATTTGTGTTTTGGAGAAATAGCTGGCTGGAGCTTTTAACTAAAAGCAAAAGAAGAGATTTTCACACTGACTAGGAAAAGGAGGGAGACCAAAAAATCTATCTGTTGGACGTGGCACTTGGTGCAATGGTCTAGTCTTGAGGTCTGTGGTAACGGGTTGGAGTTGATGATCTTTGAGGTCTCTTCCAACCTTGGTGGTACTGTCATGCTGTGAGAGAGCATCACTTCTTTGGGGTGTTTTTATATTTAGTATATTCTACTAGGGAAGGTCTCTGGCTTCATAAGAAGGATGTCCTCAGACAGCAAGATTTATTTAAAATAATTCTATCTCATGTTGCAAGTGAGCTATACAATAAAGATTAGCAAACAAGAATAGCATTTGTAGGAATTTATTCCTAGTTAGTCTATGAAGAAAAATATTCAGCCAGCTCTCTTTGTAACTTGGTATATGTGGGGTTTCTTGCTTTCTTGATAGCATCTCTGAGCAGTCTTCTGGTCACTCCTTTTCCATCTCCAAGCTCCTCCTCATCATCATCTAGCAGCTACCAACGTCGCTGGCTCCGAAGTCAGACAACTAGTTTAGAGAATGGAATTATTCCACGGTGGTGAGTGTAACACCTTTCTTCTTATAACAACTGTTTGGCAGTAATTCAACCTAAGCAGAACTTAAGCCTCTTTTCTTTAAAAGGACAAATCCTGTTATTAAATGTTCTCAGTTCAGTCTGACTTCCATGTGTGTTACATAAGATTGCTAGTATGAAAAAAGATCAAGTTTGGGCTGAATTTCAACTTTGAGGCAAAATTTGAAACGTACCTTTTATTGAATGTATTGGCTGTGTCTGAGACCACATTGTAAAAAGCAAATGAAACTGTCTCTGGAGTGGAACATCCTGTTGGGATGAAAGGGACTGTAGCAGCACTACTGCCATAATTACAGTATACCATGATGAAGTCTGACTAGTGAGCAGTTACAGAAGTTTTGGAGTAATAGCCCTTGACAACTCTCTTGGCTGGTACAGGATGTTCCTGATGTGACTTCTGCCAAAACAGGAAGAAAAAAAAAAAAAGATCTGCAATCAAAAAGCTTGGCTTCTGTTTTGGAATTTTAGCTTTTGTAGCTCAGTGACATAACAAAGCATGGAATGCAGCAGACCTTTCGTAGCTAATAAGCAAATTCTTCCCTTGTCAGCTAAAAAATATTACATGATTCTTGATTATC
This sequence comes from Eubucco bourcierii, assembly GCA_013396675.1. NCBI lineage: Eukaryota > Metazoa > Chordata > Aves > Piciformes > Ramphastidae > Eubucco > Eubucco bourcierii. Next base: position 504,693 of record VWZE01000355.1, on the reverse strand, counting down.
TTGGTCATATATGTGCTCATCCACCTGCACACAGACACAGTATGGAATTAGTGGAGAGCTACAAGAAATTCCTACTTTTGGCTTCTCTCTCTCCACTGTCTCAAGAGAAGCTTGAAGCTGGCAGTTAAAATATATGGTCAGTAAAAAACAAACAAAACCTTTTTGAAGAGATTTCTTACCCTAGCGACAATGCTTGAAACTTTTTTCTGCATAATCTTACCTAACCACTTTTAACATGAAGAATCATGCATTGGTGCTAATATAGCAGTCATGATTCCTAAATCATGTTTTCAGTTGAGAATAAGGTGGGAAATGTTTTGCTTTCAGTAAGTTAAAGTACTTATTAGCCTAGTTTTCTAAAGAAATAAAGCTGAGAGAGTGCAAAAAAAAAAAAAAACTCTGAAAATCTGGGGTAAATAGGACAATTTCAGCCCAATCTAAGTAGCCAAAGTTTCTCAAATAAGAATTTCCTCAAACTCCTAAGAAAGTAACAAAATGTTTAGAGGAAAGCAACCTTTTTAGGCTACTTTTTTCACTGTATGGAACAGTTTGTGTTTCTTCCACGTTGGAGAACGTATGCTGGGGAAAAACTGGAAGCAGGAGATTATTATTTCTACTATCTAGAAATATTCTTGAATTGAGGGTTTTTCTAAACAAAAAAACCTTTTCAGATACCTATTTTGCAATTAATTGCTTAAAAAACAGTAGGCTTCTGGATGAATACTTCAGTAACAGCAGGATTTGTACTTCAGTTTGTACAACTAGAATTCTTCATTCTCTGTTACTGGTGTTTTAGGCAAATAGGTCAAAGAAAATGAGGTATCTAGCTAGAAATTCATGTAGTCAAATGACAGACAACCTAGAGTAGCAACTTCGTTGAAAAGGGTTTTCTCACAGACCTAAATTATTCAATTTCTGTTCTTGGGAAGCAGCACAAAAGCTTGTGATGTTTCTTAGATGCTGACTGATCATCCTCTCCTAACTTCCTTGGGAATTCCTCTCTCTGCATGCAAGTTCCTGAAGTTCAAATGAGGTTATGTTTTTGTCTTGAGCTCTGTTTTCCCACAAGCTGTTTTTTGCTGGGATATTATTGTGTGTGGTTTTTCCTGGACTCATATCTCTATGATGAGAAACTTTTGTATATTTAGCTTTGTCAAACCAATTAAACTGTAAACCACTTATTTTTGGAATGATCTTAGAATGAACGTTTAGCATTCAGGCTTTTCTCTTGCTGTTTTTGTTCTAGTGGTTTGTAAATGCCACAGACTCAATTTCAAGATAATTCTGATATGAAACCCCTTCAAGCTTTTAATTACCATTCACCAATACTGCAGTCTTAACTTACAAAGAAACTCCAAAACCAAGCTATTTTCATGAACTGCTGCTCTGAATATGTCTGTTTTGATGGCTTTCTTGTCTATTCTAGCCCCTTCTCCCTTATAATTTCTCAGTGAATTAAAAACTGTTACTCAAATTTCCTTCCAAAAGGCATTTTAACTGTACTGTTTTACACATAGATTTTTTTTTTCTGTGAGATTGGATGAAGAAACTTTAAACAAGAAAAAATAATATTCTGTAAGTCCAGCAGCCTTGATATCTAACACTACAATATAAGTATTTGTGGAGTGAGAAGATCGCCACCTTTTTGTGTAATCGTAGGAACAATTTATGCTGGGCTGAGACCTGATTGGAATCAGTTGCCTGTGTGAAGAGCTTACTTGGCATTTATATGAGTTTGCTGTGGAACTTGTCTAATTGAATCTTGGAAATGTCCAAGGATGGGGTTACGCAGTCTTCTTGGACAGTACCCTTCAGTGTATTGACTATTTCCCCCGCACTGTTCAGCATCATCTGCAAACTCACTTGGAGGTGTACTGAGCAGCAAGCCTATGAATGAAGTAGACATCACCATTGTTTTCTTTTCACAACCTATAATCTAATTTTCTCCATTAAAACATTCCAATTAGCCTCAAACAGCACATACGAATAGAAGACAAATCACCTCTCAGTACATAGGTAACTGTTCTAACAAATCTCTTTTACAGGTCAACTGAAGAAATGTTTAGCATGGCTGAAGAAAACTGCAGCTCCAATCCTGCAATGGTTCGGAGAAAAAAGATTGCAATAAGCATAATCTTTTCTCTGCCTGAAAAAGAAGAAGCACAGAGAAACTTCCAAGATTTCTTTTTCTCTCACTTTCCTCTTTTTGAATCTCACATGAACAAGCTGAAATATGCCATAGAAAAGGTACTGGATGCTAGTTTGGTGTTTATTTTTCCACATTAAGTTAAATAGAATGAAGTGTTCAAGAATCCAGTTGATAAAGACTAGGGAAAGAGTGTGTGATTTCAAACTTTCGTCCTTACACATGTAGTCTTGAGCTGATCTTAGTTTAGGAATTCAGCATTTGTTGGAAAAGAGTTGCAATTTCTTTTTCAGTCAAAATAAGAATGGAGAGTTTTATTTGAGGAGTGAGTGTTTCTTTCCTGCTCACCATATTTCACTCTGAGATTTTCTTGACACCTTGTACTGTATTCTGTCCTTTCCCACAGTCACTAAAAGAGGCACAAAACACTTGTTGCTGTCTTTCCCTTAACTCTCAAAATGTTCTCTTCTTCCACTGCCCAGTCTAAGAGATTGATCTCTTATGAGATGAAGGGAGGTTGGCAGCTGTTGCTGTCCTGAGTGGCTTGTGTAGCACTGGGGCTAGATCTTAGTTACTTTGCTGCATTAACGAATCTTAAAAAGGCGAAGAGTGTGAATCTTTTAAGAAGCTGGTTTGTGTCTTTAACTCTTATTCAAGGCCATGATCTCGTGTAGAAAAATAGCAGAGTCCAGCCAAAGAGTGCAGGTTTATATCAGCCGTGTTATGGATGCCCTGGGAGAATTCAGGTGAGTTGATGGAATTTTTAATTACAGGAAGAGTTCTTCCTGTGCCTGTCTAAAGATGTTTGTCTTTTCTAGTTATGAGCAGCTGAATGCAAGGTCCTGTGATTCAACCAGTCTTCAAGTTAGCATGAAGGAATTTTTTTTGTTGAGTATCTGGTAAACGTTTTTGTAAAACTTCAGCAAAACTGACTCAGTCATTTTCAGAAAGAGAGTAACAGTAGTTCTGTTGCTTTTTCCTGTGCCCAAGTCTCAGTTGAAGCATTTAAGATCTCTTCAAGAGTTGGCTTTTGCCAATGCTTGTGCAGACAAGTGGACTGACTGATTTTGTTCTGGCAGATGAGTCCTAGCCACAGATACTGAAGAGCGTAACTGACGAGAAAGTTGCTGTCAAAAGCTCTCTTTTTGGTACCTAAGAGAAAGGAATGCCCAGAGGCCAAGCAAGGCAGCCCAGATGAGAAAAATAAGGCTTCAGTGGGATGGATATTCTGTAATGTGTGGAATGTAGAATGGAATTAATGCAATCAACAGAATTCCTCTGAGTACATATACACAGGGAAAGATAGGGAACACAAATACATAATTCACATAAGTAACAGTAAGTTACTGGTACGTTAAATCGCACTAGTGTTCTGGGACATTAGTCATTAGTGTCTGGAAAACTTCTCCAGTTTTAGTCTTCTAGATCTTACAAAAAGTAAAATCAAAGGACAATAGAAGAGTAAAGGGCCTGCTTGTATTTGCAAGTTTGAAATGTGCACATTAACACTTCTTGGGAATTTCTTTTGAGCAGAGTTACCATCTGGAACCTATATTCTGTTCCAAGGATTGCAGAGCCTGTGTGGCTTAATATGATGTCCAGCACCCTGGAAAAGAATCAGCTATGCCAGCGGTTTCTTAAAGAATTTACATTTCTGATAGAACAGATCAACAAAAATCAGTAAGCATCCCTCACCCCTTTTTTCTTAAAATAAGCTTGCGTAGTTCCCAGTTTATGTGGGTGTGTTATAGTACATCATGGAACTCTTTTGCTGGCATTACTTTGATCATGTTCTTTTTCCTAGGTTCTTTGCTGCTTTGTTAACTGCGGTGCTGACATATCACCTGGCTTGGGTTCCAACAGTAATGCCTGTTGACCATCCTCCTATAAAGGCCTTCTCTGAGAAACGCACATCACAGTCTGTGAACATGCTGGCGAAATCTCATCCGTATAACCCTCTCTGGGCACAGCTTGGTCAGTAGCAAATTGAAAGCTTCGTATTTCTCTATAATTAGCATCTTTCTGTATCTACTCCTTTTAGCCAAGAAGTACTTGTGATCCAGATAACATTTGCAGATTTACCTTGGTGTAAGATGGGCAGAGCTAGCAAGAGATGTCTTCCACCTGGTTAAACATAGCATTTGGAAGCCTGCTTGCATAGCCCAAGTGCTCTGCTCTTTTGGTCCCTTGTCATCCTCTGTTACACTGACTGGTTAAGTGGATAAATACAGAAAAGTTGAGATGGTGCAAGTGCTGTAAACGATCTGAGTAGTTTGGGAAGAATGAGAGAGAACAGACTGGATTAGGGGGGTGTTCTCTGGGCTTTAGAGGCTGTTTATATCTGAAATTGCCCTGGCTGCCTCCTTTATATTCCTTTCTCACAGAGCTAGGATGGACACTAAGACTACAAAGTCTGACAGTTGGCAGTACCTCCATTCATTCACAGCTCTGTGAATGGGTTTGAGTCAAGATTTTCTTTCTGTGCTTAGCTTCCTGGGCTGTTGTCTGACAGATATCTTATAGCTTGTAAGTTATCTTGATACAAGGGGATTAAATAACTGCTATCAAATGAGTAGATAAGTGAGAGCTGAGACAATAACAATAGCGGTGTTATTCCCTTGAAAATTCATCTTTGCAGCATCCGTGAGTCTGGCATTAGATTTCTCTTGGCTTTAGCTGATATGCTATATTGCCACATAAAATAACACACATGCATGCTAAAGCAGCAATGTGATTTTCACGCTGGTTGTATTTCTTGTTAATTGCCTCACTTGTGTTTGTTGTTCTTAGCAACCTTTGTGAAAGAATCACTACCTTGGCCATGTAGTTGTAGTAGTAGGGTTTCCTGCTTTAGTATGTCTTTAAGATGTTATGCAGAAGAGTAATAGATTAAACTTAGAAGAAAAAGATAGAAGTTTGCTTTGGGTTTTGAGGATGGAGCCAGGGCCAGGGTTATGAAAAACAGCTGGATTGGAGGTGTAAGATCAGTAGTAGCTCATGTGTAACTCCCAGGAGCCACTGATGGTGACTAGTCAAGAATCTGTTTCTCTTCTTGCCCAGGCTCTTCTTTTCCCAGGCTGTATGTTGCAACGAGCATTAGCCTAGCCAAGTTCTCAGTCCTTCAGTTTTAAAATACTTTATGGTTTTGTTTTGTTCCTATAAAGCCCAAAAGCTGTTACAGGTGGTTGCAGTAACTGAAAGTGAGATGTTGCCCTCTCCTGGTCTCTTTTGTTAGAAGAGTTGGAGGGGGGCAGATAAAAAATCATGGGGCTTAGTGCTTTAAAATATAAATGATCTTTTATTAAGGGAAATTTTGACTTACCTGTGCTTTCACATTCAGACCTGTGTTTTCATTATATATTGCATATCAATTACAATTACATACTCGTACAAATCATAAGTGCCACTGTCAGGAAGACCTAATACTGTCTCTTAAACAGCAGCTTCATTCTGACAGTCTTAACAGCAGACATTATTACAAAGACCACAATTTTGACTTTTTGTACTCATACTAGTAATAAGATAGTATTAGTAATATTTTTTTTTTTTTTTTATAAAAGTTGATTGTGCAGATGGATATTAAACCTGAATTTGTTTTCCGGAGCAACTGAACAGCAGAAAGCTATCTTCCCATTTAATTTCCAAATTGCTAGTCCTTGTGACCCAACAAGCATTGAGGTTAATTCCACATGTGTAGTCTGAAGCTCAGTTTCCTTTACTGAAGAATTAATTAGCTGGCATGTTACCTGGGTATACTGCTGGCTCATATTCAGCCTACTATCTACCAGCACCCCCAGGTCCCTTTCTTCCTGGCTGCTTTCCAGCCACTCTGTTCCCACCCTGTAGCACTCCTTGAGGTTGTTGTTGCCAAATGTAGAATCTCATCCCATTGCATGTTAAATCTCATCCCATTTGCATCTGCCCACCCATCTGGCTTGTCCAGGGCCCTCCTAGCCTCCAGCAGATCCACACCTGCTCATAACTTGGTGTCATCTGCAAACTTACTGATGATGGACTCAATCTCCTGGTCCAGATCATCAATAAAGATATTGAATCTTATCCTATGTTTAACAGAGGAAGTGACTGCAATAAAACAATAACTTTGTGAAAGAAAATTAGTAGAAACGTAGTATAGCTGGCTTCAAAGTTTAACTGAACATACATTGTTTTCACTCTCTGTTATGTCAATTTTCAAGTGATAATACCTTGTAAGCATTTTGTAAATAAAATCTTGGTGTCTTTTGAATAGAGACAAACTGAGTAATAATAGCTAATCTCTCACAAAAAATCCTATTGAAACTCTTCTGGACAGAAGTCAGGTATAAGAAGTGCTAAAGGACTCCTTTTGTTAGTCTTTGTTTTAAACTTTTATGAGTTTATTGTGAAAGAAATGATCTGATTTGTGTCTGTAGTAAATGCTGTTTTGAAATGCATTGATTTTTAAACAACGTACTGCAATCAAATATAAACATGTGAATTTTTTTTGTTTTCTTGCTTAGGTGATCTATACGGTGCCATAGGCTCTCCAGTTAGGTTGACTCGAACTGTTATTGTTGGAAAACGCAAGGAGCTGGTGCAGCGCTTGCTCTACGTTCTGACTTACTTCATTCGATGCTCTGAGCTGCAGGAAAATCAACTGACTTGGAGTGAAAAGATTGGGGAAGGAGAGCAAGTGCTAAATGGAAGCAAGATCACAACTGCGCTAGAAAAGGGAGAGGTGGAGGAGTCTGATTATGTGGTTGTCACTGTTAAAAATGAACCTGCTCTTGTGCCTCCAATCCTACCTCCAAAGAATGATGGAAGTAAGAACAATAGTATTGCAGAGTGCATACGTGACCAAGACAGCAGTCATGCTGTCCCAGCCTCTTTAAAAGAAAAAAGAGAAGCAACAGGAAAGACCAGTCAGAACTCATCTGTCGACTGTCTAACTAGCAGTTTTTGTAAAGGAGCAGCTAATGGTAGGAAAAGAACTGCTGCTGATACAGGAGTCGTATCCTACTACTTTGAAGAGCGATCCAGTTTGGAGGATTTAATGGATATTAAGAACAACAAGAACCAGAATGAGAGAAAAGTGGAAAAGCAATTGTCTAGCAGGTCATCTGCCTTACCTTGTCCTGAAAGGTCTGGCCACAGGAGTTCACACTTAGAAAAGGTCACCTTTCAGATTGGAAGTTCTGCATCACCAGAGTCAGACGTAGAAACTCATAGAAGAGAAATGGAAGAAAATATGAAGGCATTCAGAAAGAATCCAGAAGTAGTACATTGTGCCTCAAGTTCCACAAATTTGACTGTGGATGCTTCTCAGAATGAAAAAGCAAGTAATGAAGCTGCCTTTATACCTGTCAGTAAACATAATGTTTGTTATGCAGAAACCCCACCCTTGGAGGGGAAGGAGTGTGTACTTAACCGGCCACTGGAAAGTCAAGGAACTGAAGTGAATTTAGCAAACACAGTATCTAGTGAGCTACTTTCGCTTACAGATAACACAGAAACTGTAAAGTTGCCAAGTCTGAAAGAAACTAGAACTTTATGCTCTGGCAATCTGGAAAGCTATTCCCCTGTGTGTGTAGCAGTAGGTTCTGCTGTCAAACAGGATTCCCCTAAAATAGGTGCTAAAGATATCCCCTATGGGGATGATGGAAGGAAAATCTCCTTCAGAGTTGAAAGGGACATTCCAAGGAATGAGAGTTCAGACAGTGCTCTTGGAGCCAGTGATGAAGAAGGTGATTGTTGTATCCCTGGTGAAGTACATCGTGATAGTGTCAGCAAAAGACTTGAGGAATTTGCAGAAGTGGAACTTCCTTTACCAAGGTAAGAAGTTTAATTTCAAACTAAATGGACTCATAAGTTGTCACTACATTAGAGATGTTCAGAGTTTCAAATCCTCTGGGATTTCAGATCCTTGCAAACAAATCCTTAACAGACACTGATGTGATTAGGATTCTTGTAAACAGACCTGGCAAAACAAAAAACAAAACAAAGCAGGTGTAGGTAGTGAAGTTTTTTGAGAGGTGTTCTTCAAATGTCTACTAAAAAATGACCACACCTTTATATATAAACTACTGAAACCATTAAATATGGACAGAACATCTGAGGATAAGCAAAACTTGATAACTCTTTAGATTTTATGTATTTGAGAAAGACATATTTGAAATAAGAGAATCCTACTTGGCAACTTTTGCACTCTACAGGTGCATGTGAAGCTTGCTGACACTTAAGGTAGGTAACTGGAAAGTGTTTGTTGTTTTGGATGAGTTGGAGAACCCCCAAATTTAATAACTCTATTTGTTGCAGAGTAGGGAGCTCACACATACCACAAGCTCAAATACATGTAAATTTGCCTTTTTCATAATTTTGAGGGAATCAGTATATTGTTAAAGTTCAGCTTTTAGAATCTGAGTTTCAAAGAGCACTTGTAATTAGTTTCCTGTATTTTGAGTACAAGTGTTGATCAGTACTTGCTATAGGAGCAGGAATGAAACCAAACCTTGCATTCATGTAAAATCTGAATGCAATTTTTTTAAGCAAGAATCTTATCTCCTTTATATTTCTCTATTTCAGGTCAAACATCATCAGCAGTCAATGTGTGAAAAATTTTGGAAGATCACTTCTAGGTGGTTATTGTCATACATACATACCTGATCTAGTGCTGCACGGAATAAATAATGACGAAAAACTCAAGCAGTGTCTACTGGGAGACCTTCTTCATGCAATTCATGTGAGTTAAAGTACTGTTCTGTGTCATAGTAGGAGTTGTGATATCCATAGAAACCTTGAAACAGAGTTCTTTCTCCTTATTGTGTATTCTTGACAGCCACACCTGATGTGTCTTCCCTCTTAAATGAGTTAAGCCCTTAACTCATTGTGTGCAAAGCTTGTTCACATTAGAATCACTTGTTCTTTCCTTTATGCTTTCTTAAAACTTCTTTTCAAAGACACACATAAGGGGGAAAAAAACAGTTTCTCTATTCAGTCATGGTAGCAGACAGAATTATCTGTATTTTGTAAAAATGATGGGCAAGTTGAAATATTTTATTTTACCACTTAGTGGCATGTGTTACAAGGGAGATACTGTCTTCTGTTACTAGACTGTAACAGAAATGATTGACTATACAAAGTAGTTGTCTATAGGTAAGAACCTTGCCATGTTCTTACCCTAGGTATTTCTGAATTATATCCTAAATTTATAACTAACCTTTCACTAAAATAACTATGACTTCAGTTTGCAGTTTTATATATTTAGCTAGTAATTGTCAACGGCTTCTCTCTAGCAATTAAAAATCATCCTGCTGGAATGAGTTCATCTACGATCCAAAACAGTGGTGCATGTGTATGTAACTTCTTAAACATCAGACTGGCCTTACAATACTGTCTCTTCGTATTTACCCCACATCGATTGTGTGTACTGAAATCTCACGTACTTCTGCAACATTTAATATACTTTCACAATCCGTGAATCAGTGTAATTATTACTCTCTTAATTTTGGAAGAAACCTATGTTTTCAGAGAAGGTGGAACACTATGTGGTGGGAGAATGAATTGGAGATTAAATGCCTTGACCAAGCTGATAGGTCTTAGCTGAAGTTGCTGAAGATAAACTCTACCACTAAAGCTGGTATTCCTTGTCTTTGAGAAGCTTCTGGTTTCTTTTGGGACAAAGCCACTTATTGGATGTAGCAGTTGCTTATTCCCTACCGTCTGAAAAAAATGGAACTTCAAACTAAGTTGTGGAAATGTCACAATGCTTGTATTTTGTATCTGTTGCAGCATCCAGTGCTAGATGAGCCCATAGCAGAAGCAGTCTGCATTATTGCAGACACAGATAAATGGAGCGTACAAGTAGCTACAAGCCAGAGAAAGATGATGGATAATATGAAGTTAGGCAAGGATGTTTTGGTTTCGAGTCAAGTATCCAGTTTATTGCAGTCCATTTTACAACTTTACAAACTCAACGTCCCAGCTGATTTTGTAAGTATTCTGTTACTGAAAACTGGAACGAGTGATAATTGCTTTACTTAGATAGCAAGTGCAGAGTTTCGTAGACTGTGTTTCTGTGCCAGTGAACTAATGCCTGAAATGATGCAGAGTTGGTACAACATACTTAAGAGAATGCATGCTACAGGGTAGTCAGTTTATGTGTAACTTGCCTCTAATAGATTCGATTAAAGTTGGCTACTCCAAAGTACATATTCTAAAACTAAAGCTCTTTGAGCAATTTTAGCATGGTCTTAATATGTTTATGATTAGGACTCTTAAACTTGTCTTGGTTTTTTTTGTTTATATTGTTTCCATACTTCTCCGTTGTTAAGGCTTCTGTCTACTCAAGCCTGTTTCTAGCATACAACTTTCTATGCTTGGGGCATAGAATAATTCTATCTCTGTGTGTTTACTTGACCCTTCTGTGTTATGCATGTTTTAGCCAACCCTGTCAGCAAGTGCTGTCTTGGAAAGCCTTGCCAATGTTCCTGTAGGATTGCTGGGAGGAGACTGAAACTTGAAAACACCTGGAAGTGGGTGGGTTGCATCAAGGGATGTTACTTAGTCATACTGTGTGCTCCCTATTCCACAGCACTCTTTGCTGCCCTCAATAGTAGTTCTTCAGAGCTAATCAGTAATGCTCGTTTTGCTGATTACAACAGAACTGCCCACAAATGAGACAGTGGTAATTACAATACATTTTTTTACACACACACAATTGTAGGTGAAGTGGTACTTTTTTCAGTGTTCACCTCTTTTTCGATTAACAGAATTGGTGTGTCCTTCAGCAGATCACCTTGAGAAACTTTGTAGGAAGCCTGTGTGACGACTGTGCTAGCAGATGGAAGAGGGAGATAGAGCTAAATACTAACAGCTGTAAACAATGTTAGCTGGCATTGTTTTGGATAAAATTAGTGGTACTGATTATGCTGATTTCTTGAAGGCAAGTGCTAGGCAAAATATGTGAATGTTGTCTCTGGATTCTTCTGACCATCAAACTGAACAGTTGATTTTGCATTTGAAGTGTTCCTTCCAATATTGCCTTGGGGTTAATATATGCAATTTCTGTATGCTTTGTGTGATATGGGAGGAGTTTGAAGGTGGAACGTTTTTCAAAAAGGAACAATGAAGTGACAATTGGTGGATTTTACAGCTCTTTGCTAAAGCAGAATCTTAGGTGCATGAACTTAAATGTTCCATTAAACTTTAGGGGAGTGACTTCAGTTATCCTGGTGATTTTATTAAATTTTAATGAAAACATATGTACCAATATCAATCAGACGTGAGCGTGATGCGGTGTCTGACATTTTCTTTAGGAGTGCACATCTCTCTGTACAATTACTGTTCAGATGAATGTTTTGGGTTATGTGGTACAACAAAAAACATAACTCTGCCTGAGACAGGGTAGAAGGCAAGTGATGGTGATGGATGTCTTTGCTGTAGCACTTCATCCTGCTACCTATGCTGCAGAGAGCTTTGCCATGTGCCAGTGTGAGAGTGATGACTGCAACTGGCTGCACTTCAGCAGCATGTCAAAAGGTTTACCTTCACCTTTAAACTTATTTTAAGCTGCTTTTCTAATTGTGTGAATGACTTTTTTTTTCATTTAGTCAATGAGAAAAGATGAGGAGAAAGATAAAAATTTAATGGGGACATTTTGGATGAAATGGATTAATGTACCGAGCTTAAGGGGGGAAAACTTTCAATTTTTTGGTATTGAGAAGGAGCAGACAATCTTACGTAAATAATCTCATTTACAATAATGTGAGATTCTTTCATACTTGCTCCCTCACAACTTAACTGAAAGAAAAATCCATAATCCTTTTGCACAAGTACTGATACTGAGATATATTGAACTACTCTTTTGTGAATTGGCTGCATGCTCCCTTGAACCACTGAGGAAGTACCTATAGGCTTTTTGCATTAGGGTTACCTGTAATGGAAAAGATATAGAAGTGTTTCTCTTTAGTCTAGAATGAGAAGTGTTATGATTATAGTGACTTGAGTGAAAACTTGCCTGAGGTAAATCAAATTGCTCT
>VWZE01000355.1:431325-492474 GCA_013396675.1 Eubucco bourcierii | reverse complement strand
AAAAAAAAGCTTTTACCTTTCCTCTGCTGGAGACAGTGATCATATTCTCTTACAAGGCAGCACATTTGTTAAAATGAGTCTTTGCCTTCCATAATTAAGACCTGATTTATAAGCTCAGGGAAGCATTAAAAATCTTCCTCTTGCTCCAGACCATCAGAAGAATACATGGTAGACTACCTACAAGCATGAGTACTTTTTTTTTTCTAATTATTTTAGTTGGCAAAACTGGTTTCACAGGGTCTCATTTCTGATACTTAAAGGTTTTATTCAGCTTGAAAAGTACACTGGACAATGGTCTGAAGTTGTTTGCTGTTGCTGTTTCTATTTGCTGTCTGTGCCTAACAGACATTTGATACTGTGAGGTTCTGTACATGCTTTTTTTAGCTTTTGTCTCATTGAGTTTGCAGAGCTAAACTAATTTAACTTTTTTGAAGTGGTCATTCCTGTGGAAAGGAAGAACATATCAAATTGAATGTATCTTTTGTCCTAGAAAATAAAAACCTGAAAAGACATCCTACCTACTCACCTTGTGAAGACATCCTATCTACTCACCTTGTCTCACAAAAAAAATCCCCTCTCTATCTTTGAAGCTAAGGTTCATCTGCTTTCCTGCAGTTGGTGTATGAGAAATTAACATGCATCACATGACTGTATTTAAAAATAGTATGTATTTCTAGCATGGTACTGCTGAAAGCAAAGGGGTGTGATTAAATTGGTATTTCACTTTTAATTATTACCTTTTGACAAACAACGTCAAATGTTTAAACAGTTTTTACCTAGAGGTACCTAGAACTAATAAATACATACCAAGTACTTGTAACCTAGCTTCTACAGTGAGCAAAAGAGCTGTAGATTTATAATGAGTAGCTAATAGTGTCTTTAAGTTCCTGAGTTTTAGTTTTTTGAATGACAGATCTCTAAAGCTAGAGTGCTAGATTTAGAAAGTGTTGTATGAACTGAGTCTTTCAGAAAAAAACACAGCTGAGTTATAAAAAAGATATCTTGATCCAAGTATTCTGATTTGATTCTGAAGAAGGTGTCTTGAGTGTCTTTGAAACTGGTTAAAACTATTTAAGCTAACAGAAACACTGTGGCTGACTTGAGCAGAAAATGGGATGTGCAGTTTGTGCAACAACCTTGCTGCCCAGGAAAGCTGAAGCTCCAGTTCTCTGAGGGGGGTTCCCCTTTGAGGAGGGTGTAGTATAACTTCTCATGTTGCTAGCATAGCTGTAACAAAACCAGTTGCCTCTTGCAGATTTTGTAATGGAAATTTATTTTGAAAGATGTTCTAGTTAAGATGTAAGCATATAATTTTAGATTCTATTTCTGTGAAACTTGCATGCAATTGCTAAAGCTGTTCTGAGGGTTTTGGTCTGTGTTTACAGTGCATAATGCATCTTGAGGATAGACTACAAGAGATGTATCTCAAAAGCAAAATGCTTTCAGAATATCTTCGAGGACATACAAGAGTGCATGTAAAAGAACTAGGAATTGTGCTGGGGTGAGTATTGCAGGTATTGTTCTTAATCAGTGTTTGGCAGTTCTTTTCCTTTTCAGTTTTTGAATGTTTACATGTCATTTTTCGTATTTAGCACTCTCTCCTCTTTCTTGCACCTAATAAAGTTTAAAAAATATGTTCTACTGAACCATCTGGAAATCAGGATAAGACACAGTTGTAAAGCAAGAACGAAATACTTGTTATTCCTAGATCTTCAGCATGAAGAAAAGTTTTGTCATTACAGACTATCCATGCATTCATACACACTGTTTTCTTAATGAAAGCTCTATATCAACAAGGACTTAAGAATTTTTGAAAAGTTGGTGGTGCAGCTGTATCTTGAGGGAAGAGGGATTCTTAAAAATGGACTGTAGGAAAGGGGACAGGTGTCCTGTTCAGCAGCTGTCTTCTGAAAATAGTATTTGATTGGCATACAACTTTAGGGATGCATCTGCTGACAGCAGAAAAGGGGGAAGGGGAAAGAAGGATTTAAATATTCCCAAGAAGATGGTCTTTATCAGTGTAGAAAAAAAAATAATTTATTCAGATGGCTTAGTATTTCAACCTGAGAAATATAGCTATAAATAGCAAAACCCTGCAATAAGCACCTTTCTCTGTGTGTATAAATACATATGTATGTCCTGTAGCAATACATTTGGACCATTGCAGTCAAATGACATTCCTGGTTGCTCTTATTGCATAGTAACTCCAGCTTTTGGTCATTTTTGGCAAGAAAGTGCTACTATGTGGTGAAACAAGTTATATTCAAAATATACAATTCATAACCTTCCATAGCTGATGTTTAGTTCTTTCTTAAACTGGGCTTATTTGTGCCTATTGACTGGGAGGACTACAGCCTAAGGTTTCTGGTTTAGCAATAAATAAAAGATTAAATAAATAAAAGTCACAAAAGATTAGACCTGAATAGTAGTATACTTCACGGTTTTAAACATTCTTGCCTGCCTTTACTGGTACAAGCAATAGCAATATATAATTAAACAACAAATTCAGTTATAGCAAGACACTTCCAGTTTCTTTAAAGCAGATGAAAAATATCTTCTTGTGTTTCTGTTTTGTGAAGGTAACCATATATTTTAAAGCCTGTCTCTCTTTTTAATTTCTAGGATTGAATCCAATGACTTACCTTTGCTGGCTGCTATAGCAAGTACTCATTCCCCATATGTTGCTCAAATACTCTTATAAATTAAAATCTCAGGATACAGGATAGTCATTCCCTTAAAATAAAGAAAATGGGAATGCTGAATGAAGAACAGAGGTGCCAAACACTGGTAATAATAGGGAGACTGAGGAGAGCAGGTGATGTCTGTACCTTCTACAACCTCCGATTCTGACTTCAACTGAACGTTGAGGACTTCAGTTTACATACCATAAAACGCATTCAGGTTTTTCTTACAATCAAGAAGACGACAGCATTCTTTTTATTCAGAGGACAGAAGTTAACACTATGTGGCAGACCGGGAGCTGCCATCCAAAACGCTGCTCAAAACCATGAAGTAACAGTTAAAAAGAACAAGCAGGTTAGAATGAATTTCGTAAGACTGTGCTTGTGTGTAGTGTATGTTTGTTGTGTTTCTTTTTTTACTTCTGGGGAGGAAGAGGAACTGTAAACTATGTATATAGCATTCCCGTACGCAAATGGATAATGGTTTTCCTGCAGGGCATATGCATGATTTTGTATAGTAGACTAATGGGCTCAGAACAAGAAACCTGGTTTCAGCAGCCAATTGTTATATGCAGTGGAGGTGTATGTGATGTTACATGACTTTTCCCTTTAAGGACCAGAGACTATGAAAGCTGTGGCTGCTTCTGATTAATGAGGAGGCATTCAAATGAGCCCATGACTGGAAGTGAACTTCTGAGGGATTTTGTGGAAAAGCCTTATGGAATTTCTGCTACAAGTTTACATTTGTTGCCGATGCAACTTCAGTGACACTGTCAAGTTTCTGTATGACTGTAGTCCTGGGATCTAAACTTGTGTCTTGGTGTCATCAGGAATTACTCTCTCTAAGGAGTATGAATTTAACCTACTTCTGTGTGATACCAGTGCCGTCTGCTCACCAAGCAGTTGGCACAAACTAAAGACAATCTTATCCGGGAAATAAAAGACAATAAACAACCCCTCACCGAACCTCTAGTCAAAAGTATTACTTCTGTCCAGCTACTAGTTAGCATTCTGAAGTAGGAAAAAAACCCAACATTGATTGAAGTAAAATGTAACGTAGGTGGACAAACCCCAAATGTTTGATATTACTATGAATGTTTGCAGTGACCCTTTTTGGTTTTACAGAAATTTTGAACTATCATCTGGGTGCCTTTCCTTAATAGATTAACTACTCTGAGACCAGAAACTACTTCTCCACTAGTTGATACTGGCCTTCTGTGTTTCTAGAAAGCAAAATAAAATTTTGTATTTTACTGTTTTCACATGGTTGATAACATGAATGTAAAAAAAAAAAACCAAACAACAAAACAACCCACAACTTTTCTTGCATAAAGCACTGTTAAGCTGGATATGAAACTATGGACCAGGCTGAGGACAGAACAAAGGATCAAACCGAACTTCTTAAAGAAACTGAAAACTCAGTGTTGTATCATTCTGTGAGAGTCAGCATGAGTGAGGTGTCTAAAAATGTCAGCATGCAAGCAATTTGCTAACTGAATAATTGCTTGGGAGTAATGAATTCCAATAAGAAACTCTGAACCGCCAGTTGTGAGTTCTACTTGTTGATGATTGCATATTTTTAACACTGAAGGGACATGCTTTTATTAAGTGGTTTTATTTCCTACTGCCTTGACGTTTGGACTTTTATACAGTAAACTTTCAATAATTTGAAATAATGTAATGTGCATATTGTGAATTGTTTAAATGTGATGGGATTCTTAATTAACTTTGTGTTGATTTTGAGGGAAACAGGCAGACTGAACTACTGTGAAGAGGTTGTTTCTAAATAGAGGTATACTTAGTATTCTGATACAAGCTGTTCCTTCTATATTGGGTTTCAATATGACATTCCAGATGTTTCTTTTATCGTATTTTCATACTTGTTCCTAGTATTCTGCCTACAAAAGGCTGAAATACTTTCTGTGGTTCAGGTTTTCTCCTACTGCATATAGTTAAGCAAAGCTTTCGTATTTTTGGTCTGTGAGTCCTATCTGATGGAAATTAAACTTGCCTCTGCATATAGCTGTTAGGAGATACCACTCTATTCCACCGGGTGAAGACAATGTAAGAACCATAGAGTCACGTGTTCTGTGGTGGAGAATGTGTGCATGCATGTGTAAGACTATGAAACTGCTTCCCTGATTGTATATAGAAATCCTTATGTACCTTCTTTATTCCATGTCACTCTTTAATAGCAGCTGTGTTCACTGAAAGTCAATTCCAGTTTTTTAACGTATTAGTTGTGTTTTTATCTGAACAGGCTGATAATTCTTTAAAGAGATACATGCTAATGTAGAACTATGCTTTTGTTATCATAGAGTGTACAAAGGAAGTCAAAGGCCAACCGGTATTCACTGGTGTCAAGACTAATACCACAATCAGTAATGCCTGATTTTACTTCATCAACTGTTTAAGAAAAAATCAAAATCTTTCTTTTGGCAAGACATCAAATTAACCTAGGGGTGTCATGTGAGCCAATGGTCAAAAGCACTTGGATGTTCTTCAGCCAAGGCTAAAACTTTATAGTTCTTGCTGCTTTCTCTAACTTTTTGCTGCTCCTCAGAAATTTCATGATGAACTATCTTTGTTCTCAGTTTTAGTTTTGAGGGAAGGAAAATTTTTTTTAAAAGGCTTTAGACTAAAGGAGGTTAAATACATATTTTTCCCCTCTACCAAATATACTACCTCAGTTGACAGGATTCCACCTTCTAGGGCTCTTTTTGATCCTTAAGTCTTTAACTTGGTTTTGGTAGCATCTTGCTGTTTATGTAAATTAGTGTGGCATGACAGGGCAGTAAGTATTTACAGATGTGTTACTAGTCATCTTTAGAGCATGTTTCTGGTTTTATTTTAATAGGATGAAGTGTGACATGAATGTACAGATATGTTTTGAAATTGATAACGTAGCTGAATTTTCAGATATTCCAAAGTTGGTTTTATCAGTATTATATAGGCTTTTGTAAACTTAAATACATATTTTCTTGGTTAAGTGGGAGTGCACAGTCTTTCCAAAATCCCACGTAAATGTAGTTTACACAATGCAGTTTAAAGAATGTATGCTATTTTTCAGGCACAACTAAACTTTCATCCACAGGTGGGAGGAATGACCTGTTAAATTGTGGCATTCAATCTAAATGAATTATTTAACCCCACAAGATACCAAGAGCTAAACATTTTACATATGTATTCTCTGAACCTACTTATACAATTTTCTTCTACCCAGAAGAAATAATTAAAGGCTGATTATTTTTTTTTTTAGTTGACACTTGCAGTGATGACATCCAGAGTTAGAAATGGGTGTTGTCCACTCCTTACTACATACNCTTCTACCCAGAAGAAATAATTAAAGGCTGATTATTTTTTTTTTTCAGTTGACACTTGCAGTGATGACATCCAGAGTTACAAATGGGTGTTGTCCACTCCTTACTACATATATCTTTATTCTTAAAGTAAAAAAACCCTTTTCAGATACACCAAGCTCTTGTGTATAAGGTTTACACAAAATGGTCAGTTATCCCCAATGTGTAACTTCTTCAGTTAAAAGGAGCCAGTGCAAAATCAAGTCTGAACTGCTGAATATACTTTATACTTGTTTGGGTTTTGGGGTTTTTTTTTTTTTTTGAGGTCAAGGGGGATAGTTTGACACACATAGCAGGTTTCCCATAGTAGAAAAAAAAAAATGTATGTTGCTATTGCATGTTTGGAGAGTATAGGCTTTTTTAGGAATGACTGACTACCAATGTCAAACTACATGGTTTTGTGGGTGGTTTTTTCCTCACAGTTGTTTATGTATGCTTTCAGTTTGGTCTATTTCTTTGCAACATTTGGTGCAATAAACTTTCTGAAATGAACCTAAGTGGTATTTGGTATCTTCCTTTTAAAAACTTTGGAAACAGCTATGCATGTTGCTGAGGTCTAATAATCCCTTAATGGAGTAAGTTGCAAGAAATGCAAGGAAGGAAGGCTTCACAGAATTTTGAACTTGATCGAACACGGCTAGTGTCTTTGAAAGCTTTACCCCACTTTTATATATGCAAGGAGGAGCTCTTACAGTGTGAAAACAGACTGCAAAAAGTAATGGAAAGAGAAGACACTGACTGTGGTCCCTGCAGAGGTTCCACACAGCTATGTGGCTGGCACTTAACTCTTTTCATTCATTTGAGCTGTCTGGAGAATGTATTGCTGTACACAATATATCCAATTGTAGAAATTATTCAACAGGGATGAGTGACACCTTCTGTCTACTGGATTATGAACTGGTTAGTGGACTTGACATGAAGGCATCTTCATAAAGCCTTCAATTTGTGTTACACTCTCCATGACCTGTGTTTCTGCTTAATGGCCTGCAGCTTACTGGGAAGCCTCTATGAAATAAAAATGAAGATGATACCAACTGTAATTATGCTGAACATTCTTGAACAGATCTGAGGTATAGTCTGATTTGCAGGGTGTAAGCACTTCTTACCTACAGATGGAGAGGTCTGAGGTTTGCTTGTTGTTGAGGCTAAAAAAAAAATTGGAAATAACAAAACAATAAAAGCAAAAGCCCAGGAACTTTGGTGTGAAGGACTTTTGACGATGCAAAACTGTGTAGCTTCCTTCCTTTTTCTGATGCTTTCCTTTCATGACAAGGCTTGAGACAATTTAATAGCAAACACCTTTAACAAGGTGAAGACCCCCATTACCCTGCTCTGTTTACCTAGCTGCATCTGCATGTTGGTTATGCTGTGGCTGGCTGTCTTGCTTGTCAGATTAGTCATAGCCAAGTGCAGCATGTTTGCAGAAAAAAAGCTGCTGCTGATCGTCTGCTGAGTTAACAGATTGAATTCAGCTCTAATAAATCCTAAGGTAAGGTCACAGAAAGAGATGGGACTCTTCAACTAGGAACAGGGGGAAAAAGTGAGACTACTCCAACCCCTGATGTACTTTTGTACTTGAAGGCTATTGGAGTGCCTCAGCAGTTTGTATAGACCAGCAACCTGAGCTTCTACTCAGGCTTTCTAAGATTATGGAGCTCCTCTGCTCTGACTTTGCTACTTCAGAAAAGAATTGTAGTTAAGGTGTTGGTTATATAAATTGGTTTAATTTTTTTTTCCTAAAGAACACAGCCAGTTAGATCCAGACTTCATGTGACTGTGACTGTGGCTGTGGCAGATTACCAGGAGGCAGATGCAAAGGCTGACCAGTATAAAATGGCCAAACCCTGGGAAAGGGTAGAGACTCATATTAATGAATACTTGCGTTATAGCTGAGAGGGTCTACCAAGGAGCTTTTCGAGTCAACAGCCATAAAAGAAAATAATAACTAGATTTGAAAATGTTGAACTTTGCAGTCAAATTCTGTGATTAGTTCAATTTCAAAAAGTTGAACTTTGCTGTCAAATTCTGTGATTAGTTCAAAAGATGTGACTTGAAATAATACAAATATTAATGGTGAAAAACTGATTTTACCGTTTTCCTTTGTATAAATGGCAAGGAAAACCACAAAATCAATGAAGAGCTTCTTGTATGTAATGAGAGGTTCAAGGCCACAGCAGGTGTAAGTAGATTTGAAACTGTATCACAAAGTGACTAAGTCTTGCACCAAAATTCTGCCAGTCTTTCTCCCCACTTTTTCTATCTGATTGAAAAAGTCATATAAAATAACAAAGTTCTTCTAATAGTCCGTGCTCCATATTCATTGTTTTTCTGTACACCTATGATTAAATAAAGCATGACTGAACATATGAAATAGGATTTGGGATGTAAAGAACAAGGGAGTGACAAACCAAAAGGCTGTGACCTCCTAAGGCTTCTCATACCATATAAAATTAGCTTAAGTGGCCACATGCTAGCAATCCACATGCTGGAAAATTACTCTTATAATAGTTGCAGTCAGTTGCCTGTCTGGCCCAATCCCAAAGCTAAAACAGTTTAAGCAATACAAGTGGAGTATCATTTTTGTCTTGCAATCCTAAAGGTCAACACAAGGCCAAAGGGCTTAGGAGTGACAGTCAAGTACTTAAAAATAATCTCATAAACTGGATTTCTTCCGTTTGGAGCTTCAGGGGAGATTCCACTGGGATCTGACAAAATAATGTTTGAGAGAGTGCAGACTCCTCTGAGGAAGGAGTTTCCCACCAAGGAACAAAGCTACTCCTACAGGCGGAGAAATGTTTGCAGATGTGAAAATATGAAGTGATACTTAGGTCTGTTTGAGATCTTCCCAGGGAGTAGTTGTGCTGATGGGAGTTCTGTGGGGTCAAGGGCTGAGATATTTGACTCACAAAAAAAAATATTTTCCCTTCTTTGGGATTGAATTCCAACTTTTTTTTTTTTTCCCCAAACAGGTCCTTAACTTTAATTTTAGTTTTCTTTTACTATCTGATTTCTCTTCACTTTGCCACTCATTTTTTATTTGCTACAGTATTCTATCCCCTTCTCTTGTTTTTTCTTTTAAGATCTACACAGGCCCTGCTAGGCTTAAGGTGGAAAAATCTGAAATTATTCACTTGAGCTTTGAACATTATAGAGGTTTTGAGCTGATAATTTTTTTTTTAAACTATTTGTGATTTTCTAGAGCACACAACTTATTTTTGACCTTAAACTGCAACTGCCCCATGAGCAATGTAAAAGTAAAAATCACATTTCCAAACCATCAGCAGCTCCTGCCCTCTGCAAGGGAGTGGCTCAAATAAGGGCACTACAGGCACTTGAATTCTTCAAGTTTGTTTCTAACAGAAAACAGACCTTGCTTTTTGATTTGGTAAGTGGAGGTGCCTGAGATGCCTAAACTGTTGAGACCTGTTTGTTGTGTGGGTGAAGGCAGCCTCCCTGGCTGCCCACATCCCAGACCAGTCTAGCTCTTGCATTGTGGCCTGTTTTTTCAAGGGTGTAGGGAGCACTTTGCTTGGTAGGGGGCTAAAATGAGAATGGAAGTAATGCTGAAGGAAACTGAGCTGTTTCCCTCTGTGTTGTAGTTTATCATAATTGCACTTCTGGCAGTGTCCTGTGAGGGTTTGATGTCCTTAACATGAGAGGGTGACTGAATCTTGAGGCTTGCTGAGCAGGGTCCTCTGCATGCCTGCCTGATGTGACTGCCAAAGAGAGCAATGAACTGACTTATGTCAGCACAGTACAACTGGGGACACAATGATTCAAGCGAGTTTATCAGGCCTCTGGTATTTAAACCTTCTGTATTAGACCTCACTATGGCTACACCCTGAAGTTAGGCAGCCACCTTTGTTTTTCCATGTGCCACTTTATTCCCACAAGAATGCAGTTGCTTCTCCTGTTGCTCAGTAGTGAGTAAACACCAAAAGAAAAGATGCAAAGTCCATTTGTAATGTTGCTAAATAAATCCTGAGTGTCATAGGTTATTCATTGGCTAGTGGGAGCTGTGCACTATTATATGCTTGAAGTCAGCTCTGAAAAAGACCCTGTGGGGTTTTGGGTGTAAGTGCCTGTGTTCTTGACAGAAAATGAAGATGGTAATTTAAGAACAGTGCTCTCATGCTCGGAAAGCTTCTGGTCCTGAGCCTTGTGATGTTCACAGTACATTTCTGCTAATGATCCAACTGAGTTTATCTTTGGGATCGTACTAAACTGTGCGTAGGTGCTGGCTTGCCTTCTCCCACCCTTGCTTCTTTACAACTGAGAATTGTCTTTCTCCTCCTAGATATATGAACCTTTTCCTGTATGTCTGTTTTTATGGCCAGCAACTGCTCTGTCTACCCTAGAGAAAGCTGATACAGACTTTGTGATTTATGCTGGGGAGATTACAGACCTTACTCTGGTTGAAGAACTAAGAGGTGGGTGGTCCCATACTGTGAGACAGAGCACTTGAAGCAATATTCCCTGGAAGCTGCTGTCTCAGTGAACCTGAGTGGGAAGCTGCACCTGCAGGTCATCTTGCTACTGTTAAGTATCACTCTCCTCTGAAAAGGCACTACTTTAAGAAGCATGTAACTGCAATTCTGCACACAGATGAGCTTGTTAGTCATCAGGAGTGAAGTCTTTGTGCTTTGCATTTGCTTCCAGTAGTTTTGTGGTACTTGGCTGCAGATGTGCATGCATGACTGAAACTTTATAGTGTAGAGGACTTGCTTGAGTTAGAGTTTGATGCGCTCTGTGATAGGGTGCAGCATGGAGCATGTGCTTGGCAGTGTAACACCGAGCACCAATGTTGAGATCATTTTTGGATTCACTAAATCTGCCCCTAGTCACTCTACAAGGCATCTTAATCCCAGTACTGTGGTGAGTTAACCACATGGATTAACCAACCCAGTTCTTGATTAAGCTGGGCTGGTGATCGGTCAGGAATTTTCAGCCTGTGTCTGTGGCTCAGCATAAAAGCAGCTCCTGGTTGTTTTCTCAGCATTTAGGTAATTCCTGTCATTCATTACAGAAGGGTGCGGTGATTGGCCAAGGTATGCAGAGAGGCTATGGCAAGCATTAGTCCTAAAATTCCTGTCATTGGACAGTCCTGCTGGCCAAGCTGGCACTGGGGGGACACCTCCCTTTACCTTTTCTGACAGTGGCTTAAAGGCTCGGAGATGTAGTGTCTGGCATCTAGAAAGCTGTCTTTTGGGAAAGAAAGAGGAGAAAAAGTTCTCTCTCGTGCTGCCTCAAAATCTTCTTGTATTGAATTGCAGTTGTTGCCTATAAGGATAGTTTAGCCGAAAGTATATATTGTATGGACACGGTCAAAGAAATGCATGTTTGGTTTTCCAAGCAACTGCTTCTTTGTTCATTGGCATCTTTACTTTTGCTTAAAATGCATGAATGATGTAGGAAAAGTAACTCAAGCAAGCCGCTGAGCAACCCGTAGTGAGAAATGACAGGAGCCAGTAAGCACACAGTAAACACTAGTGTTCAGAAAAACAAAGGCAGACTTGAAAGATCAGGCTTGTCTATGAGTTTCTTGTTTGAGGCAGTGGGAAGGAGTTAGAGGCAAGGATTTGGAGTGTACAAGATGTTAACTCCCTGCTTCATGAAAACAGCTTATGTGATGGCTTTTACACCTTGCTGTGCAACTGTCTGTAATGAATGTTCTGCTATGGCAATGCAACATCTTTATACCTTAATATGGAAAGCAGTGATACAATGTGATTTTGCTCTGAAGTACTCAGGCAAGCTAAAATACTGTAACAAGTGTTATGGCTTTAAACTGTCAAAAGATGAGGCAGGAAGAAACATAAGAATGAGCAAAAAAGTAAAATTATGGATTATAAATACCACTTGACTCTATACCAGTGTCTCTGTTATGAGTGATTCCTTCTTGGTGCTGTTCATTTTAGCCCATGTGGTGGGAATCATAGGATGAAAAGCAATCATGACCAGATAAGATGTGACTGTCATTGTGTAAGAGGATAAATTGCTGTGGCAGTTTTGGTGGTTGTTGTTGGGGAGCTGGTTGATTTTGACCGGCTTCTGGGTACCTGGATATGGTGGGTTCCTTTGAACATAAGGTACCTTTTGGACAACTAGACAAATGTAAGAACTGTGTCTTAAGGAACACTAAATGATTTCATTCTGTGGCTTGAGATTAAATAGTGGCTCTTGTATAAATGAAGGGTTGAGAGGAACCGCTGATGTCTGAAGGACAGCAAATGCCAGACACAATTGGATTGGAGCCTGTGTTTTTCCCACATGAGGAGAAAGAAATGCTAAGTTTGCTACCAAAAGAAAGAGGGTTAAGTGTCTGCTATGGGAAGGAATACTGCTTATAGAATCATAGAATATTTTGGGTTGAAAGAGACATTTAAAGGTCGTCTGTTCCAACTTCACTGCAGTAAGCCAGTACATCTTCAACTAGATAAAGTTGCTCAGAGCTCTGTCTAACCAATAAGCATGTTATATTGATCTTTGTGCTTGTCATATGAGGCTGGATCTCTTGAGATCACCACTCAAGTGTGCAGGTGCTGCTTCAAGTGGAAGGGAAGTGGCTGCAGCAGGTGGAGAAGTCTGCCCCTTTCAGCAAAGTTCACTTAAAGCAGTGGTGAAATGGGAATGTGGATTTTACATTAGTTAACCCAGTCTGCTACTGATCACCACTGTTTGCTGGTGGAAATCTACCTTTACCTACTTGCTTGCAGTAGGGGTTGGATGAGAACTACCACTGGTGCCTTGAGAATCCATAGCCAAGTGTTGAGGACGAGAAGGAGAAACACCACTTCCCTTTTCAGTATTGTCTGCCCATTTTTTCAGCTTTGCTGTAAGACAAAAAGTGCACCCTGCAGGACTGGTGAAGAAACAGTGCAGCTGGCTATCATACTGAAATGTGTGTTTTGTGGGACTGGTGCCAACTGAATTCTCATCTTTGCCAGATGCACTCAGTGGTAAAGCTGGTGTCAGATTCCTTGCCTAGCTCTAGCTTGGAGTCAAACAGCTCAGCTTTGCAGACTTATTACCCTTCATGGTATGTCATATCAGACCTGATTGTTATTCTGCTGGAGACTGTCTAAAGTAACCTATTGAAATATATTGCAATTGTTCCCCTCCTTACCACTTAAGCCCTCTGTGAGATTTGCTGTCATTATATCAGACTTCAGTCACACTCTAACAATAGGAGTAACTCCTGGGAAAGCATAGAATGTGTTCATTCTGTTTCCAGTCTGTGACTGTGCTCCCTGACCGTTACAGAGCATTGAGATGAATGTGGGGCTAGTGGAGGGCAACAGCAGGACCCAGCAATCCAGCCATGCATCTCTCACAGCTGTGAAAAGGCATTGTGTAGCTCCCCTTTCCTTCAACGGTGGAGTCCTGGTTCTGTGTGAGTTATGACCACAATTGTCAGTGCTCTGAGCATCAGTAAAGCAAGCTGCTGATGAATTAGGTGCAGTAGCAGCAGCTGCAAAACTGTTGTTCTACTGGCTGGGTAAATACGAAGTCATCAGAGAATTAAGATGAACTGCTAAGCATGTTTTGCACTCAGAAGGCAGCTTTGTAGGAATTAAAAGGAAGACAGCGTTGTACGATTTTTTTTCCCCCCCCACCATCTTCTGATGGACCTACAGCTGTTTTTCTTCAGGCCTAATATTCTTCCATGCAATGAACTACCCCCACTCGGCTTCTCCAGATAGGATCAAAAGGGTCAGCTGGAAAAATCTGTAGAAAGGTGGAACAATTTGAAAAAGAATGCAAAGACTTTGAGCAGTGGCTGCTCAGAAATCAGGATCAATTCATGCCTTAATAACTAAAAGTACACTCCAGAGCTCAGATGTCTTAAATCAGACCCTAACAGTAATGACTGGGTAAAAGACAAGATTCCACATCATTTTTTGAACACCTGTCTGGTGTGTGGAAAAGTGGCTGTATGCCACCAACAGTGAATAAAAAAATGTCGTCGTCTTTCAACACCTTTTGGCTGATGTGAGATTGAGGCTTCACCCTAGCTGCCTTGTGAAACATCACTAGAGGATTCCAGAGTAGTAGTAACCAGTCAGGCTGTGCCATACTTGGGACATGGGAGCCCCACTGGAACTGGGACCTGGTCGTCTTCCTAGTTTAAACAAAATCTTATTAATGATATTAACTTCTAAGTTGTTTTTCAAACTTGCACTTCAGTGTATCTCACCCTCCGTTACTGGTCACGTGTGCCTCCAGTTCGGGACTTGTGACTACCCTAGTGCTCTTTGTACCTTTTACCATGTATTATTTTGGTTATACATTAAGCATAGCAAATCTTCAGTTTCTCTAATTAACCTTGCAGTAACTTCCTTTGCCCAAGCTAACTGGAAGCTATTATAAACTAGCCTCAAAACTGGCCGGAGAAATAATCCTGCTTTCCGGGTTTCACTCTTGCTGGCACCCAAAGCTTCCTGGCACATTAAAAATTCTAGTTAAACTTACCTGCAAATGTGATCAGCTGCACCTCTGAACTTTGAATTAAAGCATTTTGTTAGTGTAAGATGTGCCATTATCAGAAATCGCTTGAACCTGAAAAACTTAGCAGAAGTCTACTTTGCTGAGCAGCTGACTACCACCTGGTCAATACAGAGTAGAATTAAGTATATCTTTAAGACCGGTTCTCTCTGTATTTCTCAATCCATAGGTCAGGAGGAAGACTTCACAGGCTCTGTAATCAATAGATGAGACTCTTCTAAAACATCTCTCATGAGGAGTGGATGCTTAATCTCAGCCTCTGTGGTTATCTCCTGTGTTGTGTCAGTAGCTGTAGGGCTACAGCAGAGCTTTAGGCTTAGGCTTGGCCTTTCCTCCTCCAGTCTATTACCAGACCATGAGCTATCAGCAGTGTGGCCCATTGTAAGGGTGCTCATTAGTCTCTCCCGCCTGAGTCCCCATCTGAATCACGCTCTCTTGCAGCGGCAGTGCTGTGCTTCCTTAGCAAACAAAACTGCAAGCCAGCTACAGGTGAGCAGATGGTGCCTTCCAGAGGCATGTGACTGAAGTACTGAGTTAAGCCTTTAGGTTGTCAGATCCTGGTCTTTCGCCATCTCCCATCTCCATCTGCCTGAGATTGTGAAACTTCTTAGCACACTGCAAAATTCTTCAATAGTTAATTCCTCTTTCCTAAAGGTTTAATAAAGTGAAAATCTGGGCCCTCGGCTTGTGGTTGAGCATAGCTCCTGTGAGGCTGCAGAGCAGAGTAAGTAGCTGATTCGTTTCTCTTTCATAAGGCTGCACCATAGTACAAAGCTGGAAGTTGGATACATGCCTTCCTCTGTCAAACTGCCTTCTGTGATTTCTGCATGTTTCACAAGATGGTTGAAATACCTAGGGTGAGTAAAATTTACCACCAGAAACCTCAGCTCCTTTAGAAAACCAAAGAGGAGTTGCAAGGCGTGGTGCACGTTGGTTTTCTGATGTTCTGACACACAAGTTCAACTGATGCTAGTGCCAATGATTATTATTATCTTAATACATATTTTGCAGATGAAAAATGTGATCAGTCCATCAAAACAAAAAGCTTAACCTGCGGAAATGAAGCATCTGTAGCCAGTGCCTTGGCTGTTTATTTTATAATCTTCCTCAGCTGACAGCCTGTGTCTGTGCTGTGCTAGTGTGTGAGAAATGCGCTTGGTGCCGCAGTGATGTCATGCACCCCAAGCTGATAGCTGCTTATGGCTTCCAGCTGGCTTGCCGACTGCTGGGAGGCACCGCAAGCCCAACACAACTTCGGTTCAGTGGAAGCACCATTCAAAACCTAGCTTATTTGCAATGTCTCCTGACCCAAATCCCCGATTAGTCAGGAGAGTATTGACCTTCTCAGCTATGGTTCAAGTGCAACAGCTTTCTGCTCATTTTTCTGAGCTCCCTGCCCCTTGCTGATTGCTGCAGTTGGCTCACTTCAGGCAAGCTTTCTGTGGTGACTCAGATAGAGTTGACGTCTGCTATTGCAGTTGAAATATGCAGTTGGAGAAGGTCTGATGTGAGGCTGGCTAAGAGATAAGGGCCAAAATAAGGAAGAATTCCTGCTCTGTTGAGAGAAGAAACTCCAGGGAGATAGTCAATTGGTGCAGATCAAGTGATAGTAACAGTAAAGTTTTCAATCCTTTATGTTTATAATGAAATGTCATGCTATGTGGATGTGCACTGATCAAGTTACTTGCTCTCTAACTGCCCAGAATCCTCTCTTTGCTAATCCTACTCTCTCTCTAATATTTCTTCCCTCCTGTTCTTTTTGGCATATCTAAAATTAGATGAGCAGCTTTCTCAGGCAGGCACCTGTCCACGCTTATAAAGTTTCTGGTATACTGTTTGAAAACCACAAGTAGATTAGTTAGCTTTTTCATGTACTATATGGTCTCAAAAGGGAAACTGCTGAGGCAAGATCTGTCAGGAATGTGAGTGACTCATTTTATCTAACAAAGATAAATGTCACCCACAAGTGACTCGTATGGAGGCTACTCAAGGCCAGAGAGATTGGTTTGGTTCAGGCATTCCAAGCCAATACCATTTTCATACCTGAACTAGAAAATCAGGGATTTACTCGAGGAATATGTTGTGTATCTTTTCAACAAATCATGTATACAGTACAGATTCATCTATGGTACAAAGTTCAGGGATAACTGGAGTGTTTATTCCCAGTCTGGAGACTGGAAGGCAGAAGACAACCACAGTGAAATCCAGTTTTTCAGGCTAGGTGATGCAAAGAGGACAGCATACTCTGTGACCTGCCTGCAGGCAGCTTCTGTGGGTGAGCAGAGCATAGCATACATTTGTACACGAGTCTCAACAATTCTGGCTTTTCCCTTGTTCTGAATGCTTTTTGGTTTTGTATTTAACTCCAGACAGGACTCCCAGTGTTTGTGGGTTTTCTTCTATTCAGGTACGTAATACACAAGCCATGGAGACATTTCCAGGATGCAGTTTAAGAAATGTTGCTTGAATTTCATGTTGATGGAAATGTGATGTTCCACCTCTGACTCAACGTGGCATGCGTCAGACTTTCAGCAGTATTGATTTGCCAATACTTGCAATAAATTCCTTTTCCATCTACCTACCCTTAGCCACAAACCCAAGAAAAGCTCTCAGCTACTCTCCAGCCCTGAACCTGTTTTCTCACTGAACCAGTCTGGATGTGGTCATGCACCATTTAAAAGATCATATTAATAACAGGATTATAATTGGTGCTTTTGTATGAGTATTTTACCATTCAGGGCAATAATTTTCTCTCAAAACTTGCCTTGAGTAAGAGAACATCAATTACAACTTCTTTTTTTTTTTTCTCAGGTTGCATGGATATTTGATCTGTAAGATGAACATAGGGAAAAAATCCTATGTATTAACTGACAGGAGAAGAATTTCTACCCACGCAGCAGTTGCTCTGTAAGGGCACCACAATTTCTAGATTATTGATTCTTTGTTGATTATTTGCATTCTTCCATTGCTTTGCTTAAGAGTCACTTTTGATTGCCTTTTAATGCTGTTGTTTATTTATTTATTATGTTTTGGGGGGAAAAAATTAATATTGTAGAAGGCAATATTTAAGAGGCAAGATGGCAAGATGTGTGGGGAGTGAGCATGTTTTCCTCCACTAAGTTTTGTAGTTGTTTGCTAGATAGCAAATGTATGTTCAGGCTCAAGAACTATTTGCTCATTGTCAAATTCTGAAACAAAGTGCGAGAGAGGATTGACTAAAGACCTCTCCAGTTCTCCCCTCTCTACCTCTCCAGCCTCTGCCTTTGTCTCCTGACTTGCAGCCTTTTACCCCACCTTCTGCTCCTGCAGTTGGTTTTGAGTACTTCTGTTTTCATCTCTTTCCATCTTCACAGCCACCTTCTCTTATTTCACCTTATTTTCAGAATCACCTTCTCTCACTCTGTGTTGTTTTCCTAACTTCTCACCCTTAGACCTGTTCTGTCTTCTCTATTCAGAGGACGTGGTGTACATGCAGTACTTGGGATATTCTCTGAAAATGGATGACAAATTCTTACAGATGGCTTCTGAGAACAATGAACTGGTTGCCTTCAGCTGTAGGGCTTGGTCAGGTGAAAACTGCAGAAGCATGACCTCATCATAATGGACAGCCTTGAGGAATTTCAAGCAGCCATTCTGGATTTACTAGGTGTGAAAGCTAACAAACCCCATTCCTTTTATTTTTATTTGTTGGTGGTGTTTCTATTATTATTATTATTATTTCTGTAATTATTAATTTTATACTAAGGTGAATGCACTGTACTTTTCCATATGTTGAATTCTGAGATGAAGGCACTCCATTGTAGCAGCTGCATTTTAAAAAATGTTAAAATTACCCATCCACCATCAGGCATTTTAACTGTATGGTTTACTTGAAAAAGATACAAATAATCAAAAAGTAGTTCCTTGAAAAGGAATCATAATTATAAGTGCTTCTCCCTCTAAGCCAGATTTGTCTTGAGTATTACCTTAAAATATCACTTGTAAAAAACCTGACAAGAATGAATGTCATAGGCAGAATGATATTTCTCATTGTTTACCTCTCTCTCTCTGAGCTGATGAGTATTTGTCTTTTTGCTTTGAAAACATTTTAGAAAGATGACAATTTAGGTAATACATTCAGCAAAACTCTCTTCCTTCATTTAGTACCTAAAAGATGAATAGACAAAGAGCTAGGCTCTGTTATTCAAGAGGAACTTGCAGATTAAATGATTACCTAAAAGATGAATAGACAAAGAGCTAGGCTCTGTTATTCAAGAGGAACTTGCAGATTAAATGATGCAATAAATATACCCCTAGGTTAAGAGTAAATTTTCTTCTAGCATAAAAATTGCCCTTCAAAGGCTTTGGAAACTTTACAGGATGGGATGCAGGCTCAAATCATAGGAAATGACATTTTAGAACTATGGAGGAAATAGTGCAGAAGTGGTGTACATCCATGGCAGTGTCCTTTACACCGTCACCTGAAACAGACTAGTATGGCTACAGTCATGTAGGAAGACAGGAGACACTCCATGAAATGGCAGTTTGTCTTAAACTATTTAAAGTTCAGGATCAAGTCACTGTGTTAGCTGAGCTGCTAAAACAAATAATTACTTCTTTTCCTCAATATTATTTGTTTTCCCTGAAGACTCTTAACAGTGCATTTCACATGTGTTATCTGTAGATCTCTATGTATTTTTTCATACGTGCCCCATTTTAAATCTTTGATCATAAAAATTTTTTAATTTATGACTATTTCAGCTTCTGAGCAGCTAGGTGAGTACTATTTGTCTCTCGGTTTTGTGGCTAAGATGGCTAGGGAATAGACAAGTCAGTGCTTTGGGATATGATGATATATTGGCATTTTGCTTGTGACTAGCAGCTTCCTCAAAACTGAAAGCATGACCTTTTATGAAATGACATTCTTTTATTGAACAAATGTGTTTTTAATGTATTCTGTTACAGCTGCTTGCTGTTGTGATTATGCGAATTTGAACTGCCTTTTGTAACAGTGAAAACAACAGCAGGAACAAAGGTACTGAATTGATTTTTTTTTTTTTTTCTACAAATCTGTGAAAAGATTTGTTGTAGTCTGTGTAAGTCGGTTGTGGTGAATATCAGGTCTCAAGGTCTGCAGTTTTGCTGTGGAATACCCTGAAATCATGAGATAGTGACGTGACAGATGAGGGAAACTTGTGCTGCAATGTTCTCATTAATTTGATATGTTTTTTTAAAGTAGAAACATTCAGTCAAGCCAAGTAAATCCTTACTTGTTTGCTTGCAATTTTAACTCAAACTATAAACCAGCAGTGGTGGAGAACAAGTTATGTGAGTTCTTTGTGAAGGCCCTTTAAGCAAGAAAGAATATCCTCTTTCTCTCAGCTGATGGCTGAGAGAATGGCAGGTCAAATTTCTGCTTATACCAAAGCCCCACTTCTCCTGCAGCAAGTACAGTGTCAGCAATTGTAATTCCTGACATTTCTGACTCGGAGAAGAGAAGTGAGAAGGATGGAGGAAGTCTATTTATTTCTCTCTAAAACAGAAGATAATTCATCATTGAGAATGCCTGTGCCATCTGCTGATGCAAGAAAATTATTTTCATAGTTCACTTAAAACAAAGTATATTCTAGGTCTGGCACATAGAACCTTCAAGGTCTGAATCAGTGTGCAGCTGGCAGAATCAAGGTAGGAAAATGAACTTCTCCATTTGGAATAGCACTGTGTACAGCAAGACATAATAGCTACAAGCTGGAACTACAACCTTCATTTGCATGAAGGTTCTTTACCTTCATGAGAATCGTGCAACACTGGAACAAGATGCCTAGGGAGGTGGTTGGGGGCCCATCCCTGGAAATATTCAAGGAGAGGCTCAACAGGGCTCTCAGCAGCCTGATCTGGTTGAGGATGCCTCTGTTCACTGCAGAAGGGATTGAACTAGGTGACCTTCGGAGGTCCCTTGCAGCCCAGACAATTCTATGGTTCTATGATCTCTGAATATGATTTTGAACTATTTTGCTTTTGCTTACTGTATTTAGGTTCACAGGCAAAGCTTAGAGGAATGCCACTATAGCCTTGTCACCAGCTTTGGTTTCATCTACACAGGTAGAAGATACTGAGAAAGTACATGAATTCTTCATTACAAGTACTGTGAGTTATTCATTACTCCTTTCCGTCTAAAAGGAAGAGGTGAGAAAAAAAAATGCATTAACATTGGGAAGCAAAAGATTGTAATTAGTAACTTCTGGATTAAAAAAAATGGGGTACACTATTATATTAACACATATGGAGGGAAACTGAAGGCCGGACAGACCCACTAGAGGCTCCCCAAGGCACATGCAGCTTGCAATATACTTAGAACATAGTTTATCTTGGTGGTTCCTGGGCCTGTTTATGAGGAAACATAAGTGTCTTTGATAGAACCTTTTTCTTCATCTTTCAGAATAACTCACAGATGTGATAGCCCAATTTTCTATTGTCTCAAAACAATGTGTGTGGCGGGATTAGACTGATATTGACTGGTATATGACTTTATTGTCTCAAGCAAGGTGTGACACACCTAGTTTTGGATGGTGGCCTTAACAGCTTTTGAGGACGCCTGCTGTCTTAACAATGAAAAGACCTAATTCCTGCAGAGGAGGGAATACTCTCTTTAAAATCCTCTTTAAAAACAGTGCCATGTGGCAGAGGTTGGACTTCAGAGACACCGTGCATGTCTCTCTATGTTTTAGAGAGACTGCGCCACCACCTCTGTCCCCTGCCTGACAAAAGAGTGTAGAAGGACCATAACTTCCAGGCTCCACATGTTGCATCCACCACAGAAGACCTGGTCTATACCTGTGAAAACTGCACTGGATCCAAGGAGNTTTTTCTTCCCATTTTCCCTCTGCTCTGGTCCATTGCATTGGCTCTGATAAACCAAACTCATCAGCTGTTTGCTGTTGGTTCACTTTCATTTGCTCCAAGGGAATTTCTGAATCTTAGCATGATCTCTCCTGTTGCCCAGGGTTGACTTGGGATGCCAGGTGGTGACAACAACCTGTCTAGGGACTATCTCCATGCTATGCAATCATAGAATCATAGAATCATAGAATCATAGAATAGTAAGGTTGGAAGGGACCTCAAGGATCATCTAGTTCCAACCCCCTGCCATAGGCAGGGACACCTCCCACTAGTAGAGGTTACTCAAGGCCTCAAGCACAGGTTACTCAGGTCATAACTGACCTCTGCATAGGAGGGCCACTGACAGCATTTCCTGCAGCAAGCATGTAATGGCTAGATGGAGTTTGGCAGTTTTGTGTGTCTGACTTGTGGCTGATTTGAGCCTGAGGTTTTGTTTCTTTCATTGCCTTTTTATGTTTGTGCCTTAATCAGAGACTTAGGTGTGATGAAGGAGAAAGGTACATTCAAGTGTTATTCTCAAATGGGGGATTATTTCTGACTCCACCACATCTATGGCCAGGGACAAATAATTTAAAATCTCTGGGTGTCAAGTTTTTATAAGAGGCCCTTGTGAGCAACTGAATAGTTTTGATTCTGAATAGAAGGAGCTAGACAAAAAAAAAAAAAAAGTTCCAAACCAATAGTAAAAATAGATAGCAGATATTTATTCTACCTCTGTCTCTTTTCTGCTCTGTCAGAACAGTTCTTGTTTCAGTGAGAAAACGGATCCCTTGTACTACCCATCCTGCAGCTTGTTTGCCTCAGTTGGTCTATTGTAGGTGAGACAGATCTCACTTGACAATGAGATCTGAGACAGAAATTGGTATGCAGGTAAGTTTATCTTCTTACCTCGCTATGCAGGGACACTTTGATGTGTAGTTTATCCTCTTGTACGCTCAAGAACAGCACTGATCAAGAGTAGAGCAAGAATTATTTTCTGGCTTTCTCTGACTACTCCAGTGGGCTTTACAGCATTATTGGTGAAGAATAGAGAAATGGCATATTTATTTATTCTGATTTCACTTGCTTCAATGAAAAGTAATCCCCCCGAAGTCAGTGGGATTGCAGTAGTGTTAAGAGGTGTATCAATTTCTGTACCTTCAGGCTGATGAAAAAAGTAATGTATGACCATGCTGTAGCAAGCACATATAGAAAAGGCCTCGGGGTAGGGAAATATTCTGTAAATTATATAAAAGCAACCTTCTCCTCCCTGCATCCACAGCCTCACATGATGACTTTCTGTAGTGCACACTCTGCTGTGTGAATCTGGCCCCAGCACCCAGTAGCTGGAGGTGATTGAGTAAATGTGTAGGGAGCAAAAAAAACCCATGGTGAATGTAAGTTAAGAAACAAAAAAAGTTCAACAGTATGAGGGCACATATTAAGGATGAAATGAGGAAGAGGACAGTGTGGCTTTTTTGGCTTCCACAACATGAGATTTGCCATTATTCCTTAAAAAAAGAAGAAGAAAGCATGCTGGTTTGAAGCTAGTTAGAACATTTTACTGAGAGAAATTAAATCCTTAGCTGTGAGAAGAAAGAAAAACAACAACAGTAACCTATATCACTCATTCTTCTGCTGAGAAGTGCAACTAGTCAAAATATAGATAAGACACTCACTACTCACACACTGCTCAGTTCTCAGCTGTTCTGCTCCTTCACTCTGGAGGTCTGTGGTGGCTTTCTGCCTTGACTCTAATCTGACCTAGCCCTTTATTTCCCCTAACCTCCTTGTTGTCTTTTTTGACATCTCACCTCAGATCTCTCCAGATTTTACCAGGTGAGATTTACGGGATTGATCTGCTAATTGCTGAAGGGAGGGAAAGGGGGGGAGGGGTGGGGGGAGGTTTGAGTTGGGAGCCTTCTGACAATCTGATTGTTTTGGAGGGATTTTGTGTTTCTCTAATACTTTTAACTTGTATGTAACTGTGTATATTGTGTATATATATATATGCTTGTAAATTGTGCTAGGCTGTAAATATAGTTTCATTCCTTAACTTCCAGCCAGCTGAGTCTAGTCCCACTGATTTTTTTGGGGGTGGGGTGGGTAACTCCCAAACCATCACAGAAAGGAAGAAAAGAAATGTTTTATCTGGCCTCTCAGGGTGATGTGGCTGCAGTTATTCAGGAGAAGTGGGGTGGGAGAGTGGAAGGCTAATAGGCCTATTAGATGTCCTGGCTTGCCACACCCTTCTGATGATGGAGAACTAAGGGCTGGAGGAAGACAAAGACTGGGGCCATTATGGCCCCTCCCAAAGTGATAAACAGGTACTCAAAGGTGTTTAGGTACTTGTTAGTGTCTTGCCCATATAAAGATAAGCAAGCCCTGGTTTCAGCTGATATGGTCAGTTTTGCAAATGCCATTCTTACCGGTGAATCTCTGTGGCCAAAGTAACCATTACACTCAGGCAAATAATACAAATTGAGCTAAGTTGCAAACAGTTGTGCTGCCTCTGCCTAACTGCTCTTGCCTTGGTGTGTGCTGCTTCTGCTCAGACAATGGCCTTTGCCATTGTATTAGTGCTTGCTTGCTACTGCTTGTTGCCGTTGCTCACTGCTTTATCGCATCCTGAACTGTCTGGAAACTGCCAGCCTCGAGTTTACCAGGAACAGGCTCTGAATACCCCCACACAATCAGCCTGCATAGCTGATGTGAGACCATGCTGAGACTGCACATCACAAGACCTCCTGCCTACACCTGAAAGTCTCCTGCCAAGACAGGAATTCCTGGAGATAACACAGATCATCCAGAGAGTCAGGACCAGGTCAGAGATTGCCTGCCTCCCAGCACCCTGTGAAATCTGGGAAGAATCAGAAGCCTCTCTGGCTGACAAGACAGTGACAGAATTCCCCGAAAGCATTTGGTACTGTCTGAAGCTATAGCTAGCCCTGCGAATCAGGAGATATTTTGTGAGTAAATACTTAAAGCCTCTTGTAATTCACCAATGCCTTCTGCCATAAGCAGAAAGGAGCTTCCTGAGTCCATCTAGTGGGCAAGAGGTACAATTAACTGCAAGTGGTGTATTGACTGCAGGAATCTTCTCTTCCAGTTCAATTGAGTTCAATTAATGTTATATATTATTGCTAGCTATTTCTAGATCCTGTGTTGTTATCTGCATAAAGTTTCCAGGACCATGCAAAGAACCAATTATTATTTAAATTAATGGTCAGGGTGGTGAGAGTTCTGAATATTCAATATTAATAAACAATATTAATCTTTGAAAAACATATCTTTCATCAATTAAGTATCTCTCCATAACAGAGGGGGTGGAAGCTACAGGTCACTGGGGGCGATCCAGTCAGTGCTTGTGCCAGGCTGTTGATGAAGGACAGTGGACAGCAGAGGGAAGCAGCAAGGAGATCATGAACAAATGTGTTCTTTTCCTTGCTCTCTCTGATTTAGTACAGTAGGGTCTACCTCGGTTCTGAAAGGACAGTAGGCTTGAGAGAGAAAGAAAAAAAGAAAGTAGCATTTGCACATCTCTTTTTTTGCAACTGATCAGTCTTTTTTTCATTTATAAGAGAGGATTTGGGTACATTCCACACAACTCTCACCTGATTAAAGGGGATTGTATTAATTCAGCTTTGAGTGTAGGCAGTCTTAAGTCAGCTTTAACATTACAGGAGCATATTAACTGCATGTTTGTTTTTTTAACATGTTGTTTTTAGATCACTATGAGCAGGTCCTTGCTGGTCATGCTGGTCAGAAAATTCCCTTTTGATTTCTTAAGTCAAGGCCAGAGAGCTTCACTCAATAAATGACAATGAGAAAAAGGTTATTTTGAGTCGTGGCTGTGGGAGGGAGGGAGGGACAGCTTGCTTCATGGAGTTCAGGGTGGAAGTTCCTCAGAGGAAAGCTACCAGGGAAAGTACCAGTGCTGGGCTGGGAGAGGGTGACTGGAAGATAGAAGAGTTTTTAAGGTACAGATGGAATAAGGGAAGCCAGGGAAGCAGTTGGGCTGGGGGTTGGTGATGCTGGTGGATACTTATGCAGCTACATCACCAGCCCAATATTCTTCAGTTACTAAAAGCTGCCTACAACTCAGTTATTCGCTTTTTCCAACAAGGAAAATACTATGTCTTGTGGGAAGTTATGAGGGTGATATACCCAAGAACATTGCATATTTGATCACTAATAATATAAAATAAGCATATTTAAAATATTTCCAGGAACATCTGTCCTGGTTTAACTATTGGTTCGTCTTGCATTCCTTTATGGAATAATATCCCAGGAAGCGGAGTGCGTGTCACTGTCATCCATTACAAGAATTAAACTCGTGGAATTTTCCCTTTCTCTTGAAGCTGAATTCCTTTCAGACTTCAAAAAAAATGCTTTGTTCTCACTTTCCACCATTGCATAATACTGGTTTTCCAAAAGTTTGAGTGCCTGCCTATGATCTTATGTATTTAATATTTGGCTTGGATTAAAAGGGAGCATGGTGAGGTAGTGATTTCACTTATACTGGGAGAAAAAAATCCAGACAATGGAGCTGCAGTAGTTCAATAAGAATACAAGCTTAATTTTCTGGAAAACAAAACATTAAAAACCAAAACAAAACTCAGCCCCCAAAACCCACCAAAAAACTCAAATCTGAAACCAAATACCGCAAAACATATTTGAGCCAAAAGGAGGAAAAAAAACCCAAAACCACACAATAAATTAATTAAAACTGAAAATAGCAAACAATAGCAGAGAAGAGTGTGGACAGAGCTTCCCCAATAGCCACTTCTGCTGAGGCCTCCCAGAGAAGGCATATTTGTCTTGTATTATGGTATATAGATTATATGTGTTAAAATAGAAAGTAATGTATTAAGCAGATGTATATGCTAGCAATTTGAATGAAAATATTTCTTTTTCACTGACAGATACTGCCTCCTTGGTAGAGTAGTTATTTTTTGCCCCCAGAGTAATATTTATTTATTTATTTAAAACAGCAGAATTTACAATACCTCCCAATTGTAAGCACAAGCATGGATATCACAATTGAAATACAAATTTTTGGGTGGGTAAAACAAGCTTTCTACCAGAGAAGAGACAGATTTTTGTTGGATTAAGAAAAACAAAGAAAACCCTCTTATGTTCCTTGAGTAGTAAAATTCCCACAACTTTGAAAAGTTCTGAATATGAATTCTCTGATTTTGAATTCAGCAGAGAAGTCTTTGGAGGCCCTGAAATACAGAGATTTATTCCTCCTTGATCTACCTGCGATAAAGCCACTTTTTCCTCTCCCAGAGTGACAGAGAAAAAACAAACCAATGAAATGCAAGCGAACTATAGCTCTACCAGTGCTATAAAGAAACCTACCAAGTACCAGTTTCCTTACAGGTATGTTTACCTCTCCTGTATCATCCTGGGAATGTCACTGCTCTGTGTCCAGATAAAGTTTAAGATGAGCGTAGCTGAAGTTGTGCAGAGAGAGGGAGGAATCCCCCAGATATTACAATAATGCAGATGTCCTGACAGAAGATGGGGCCAGTCTGTCTTACCGAGATGGTACCAGCTCAGTCACTCCTGTCGCAGGAGCTCTTCCTGTCTATGCAGTGGTGAATCCTCCCACTACCAGTCTGTGGGTTGGAGACCTTAGAGTAGCCTTCCAGTATCTGAAGGAGGCCTACAAGAAGGCTGGGGAGGGATTATTTACAAGGTCTTGCAATGACAGGACAAGGGGCAATGGGTTTAAACTGGCAGAGGGAAGATTTAAATTGGATGTTAGAAGGAAGTTCTTTACAGTGAGGGTGGTGAGACACTAGAACAGGTTGCCCAGGGAGGTTGTGGCTGCTCCCTCCCTGGAGGTGTTCAAGACCAGGTTGGATGAGGCCTTGAGTGACCTGTCTTAGTGGGAGGTGTCCCTGCCTATGGCAGGGGCTTGGAACTAGGTGATCTTTGAGATCACTTCCAACCTTACCATTCTATGATTCTATAAAAGAGTCATTTAGCACTGTCGAGTGTCAGTGACCGTTTTGGCTCACTCACCCAAGTAAGAGAAAAACATGGAGAGGACAACTGTATGAGACTGGATTTCTCCAAAGGGATGTCTACTGCTGGGTGAGGTCAGCATGCCTGATGATGCTCCTGTATTGATTGATTGTACTATCAGCATAGATCCTTTCTTTGGCATTGAAGCCAGGAACCTGGCACTGAATTGTTGATATTGCAATTTCTCTTCCCTGTGAAGGCTGTTGAAGTCTGCTTTTGACTACAGAAATGAGACAAACGGTAGTGAGGAGTGGAACTGAAACAGCAAATACAGTGCAAATACAGCTAGGCTATTTTGTTTCTGTCTTTGCTGACTGCAAATCAGAGATAGCAAGTCTGACCTGAACATACAGAGCTAGTTTCCATAGCAATGGGACCTATGAATTCTCAAAAAAATGCAAGTTTCTATTGCCAGATCTCGCCCAGAAAAATGCTTAATTTTAAACCCATAAATATCAAGACAATTGGTCTCTGTATGTACTTGACATATTTACCTGGGAAAGAGATGTTGTTGGGTAAAACTATCTTTATGTCCCTACCCAGCTCTTTTTTTCAACCATGATCCCCCTGCCCAGGCCCTTTGCCTGTGCTTCCTGCTCTTGAGACACATCAGTTCAGCTCCTCTGAGTACTGGAGGCAGCACTGAGCAGTGCTCTTTTCTCCAGCCTTCTCTAGCATGGCTGAAGGGCACCTTGAACCCTCTGCTTCGTGATTCAGGTGAGATCAGGCGTGCTCGCAAAAGGGAAGGAGCAAGCTCTGAAAACAAGAGTACTGAATAAGTATGTACTTGTACGGAGCTTCTTGTCCCTTTTTCCCCTGTGTCTTCAGTGAGGTCTAGGTCAAATTATAAAAATGTGACTAATAATGCACTGCACTTGCTCAGCACAGATCTTGCAACATCCCAACCATGATGACCTGAAAGGTATCATGGAATCATGGAATTCTTTAGACTGCAAAAGACTTTTAAGACCATCAAATTCAGCCATTGGTGTAGCACTATTGAGCGTGAACTGGAAGTCCCAGGCACCACATCACACAGAGCACAACACTGTGGTAGTGTGTCAAGGAGGTATCTCTGGCCACTCCGTAGCTGATTGTAGCAAATGTCATGCTGGCGTTAATTAACCTAATGCAAGCTGGAGAGAGCTCATCCAGAATAACATTGCGAGAACAGGGTAGGAAATGGAAAATACTTTCATCTTCCATTTTCAGTTGTATTCCTGTAAAAATGCATAAGAAGGCACCAGTGAACATGCTTAAGTTGTCTTTCTGTAACCAGTGGTGCTAACTCATACGGTAGCGTGTGAAACTGATTTCTGAGGACATCCTGTTCCCTTAGAAAAACCTGAATTCATGGTGTACTCATTGCTTACACCAAAGTTATTTGGGTTAGAAATGCTTTTCACAAAGTGGCACTGGTTATGAGACTGAAGAGAATCAAGAGAAAGGTACAGGAGGGAAAGCAAGAAGTATATGAATATTTCAGACAGTTAAAAAAAACCCAAACAAACAAAACAAAAGCAAAACCAAAAAAGGTGTTAATGCCTTAAAGAATCTCTCAATATTAGGAAAAAGTAATTTAATTTTCTAATAGTGCACCCTTTTGAGAGACATTCCATTAGCTAATTGAATGCGTTTAGAGTGTTTGGTTCCATCTTGGGTGACTTTGTGTTCCTATCCACCTTCCTGTGGTGGAAAGCAAATAAAACATTCCCCAACAGCAAATTGCTGCTTCTTTATTCAACAACCCATTTAAGCTAGGATCATTTTCTAAACACTTAATAAGGGGTGTATTTTGTGAATGCTTTACAAAAATGATAAAGCTGCAATACCTCCTGATGGTGCTGGCTCCCTTCCAGCGATGGACTCAATGCATCGTGGGATCACACATTTTGTGGAAGTGATTTTTATATTGTAACTTGTCTACAGACTGTAAGAGTCTCAACAACACACTACTGTAATAACCAAAATAAGCAGTAAGTTGATAATTACTTCCTACTCCTGGCACGCTAAGAAGCATACCCGTGCTGTAGTTTAGAGAGCAATTACAGCTTTTGAAGACCAGCTGGTCCATCTGTTCCTGGTACTGCTGCTACTACCAGCAACGTGGAGTTCAGCTTGGAGGGATTGCTCAAGCTTTTCATGGGTCTTTCTCTCTGTTGCAGCCAGCTGAGCCCCCAGCAGCTGTGGCAATACAGGTTGCTGTGCTGCTGCTCCTGCTTGTACAAACAGGCAAGGGGACAAAAAGAAAACGCTTGATATGCTTGTGCTGTGGACACTGCGCAGGGAAATAGCATCCTGAGGGCAGCAGCTCCCACTCGCAGCATATAGAGATGAGAGCAAAGAGGAAAAATCTGAATAATGTTTGTGTGTCTGCCTGGCAAAGCAGAGTTATATTCACTGAAC
Organism: Eubucco bourcierii; assembly: GCA_013396675.1. Lineage (NCBI taxonomy): Eukaryota > Metazoa > Chordata > Aves > Piciformes > Ramphastidae > Eubucco > Eubucco bourcierii. The sequence goes on along the minus strand of VWZE01000355.1, from coordinate 462,629 downwards.
AGGGGCAGGACACGTTTCCACAGTCCTGGGAGCAGGTGAGGATGTTAGGGGACCTGCTGTCACTGTGAATGCACTTCAGTTGTCACCTGCTGCTTCTCAATTCCAGGGAATTTAAAGCATTTCTCATCTTCCTGAGGAGGTCGTTGCCTTGCACTCGTTAATACACTATGTTTCTCAGTGGTTATTCTTGGAAGGAGGAGGTACAACAAAACTCCTTGGGCAGTTCTCCATAGATGCCTTTAGTCCTTTTTCACTGCTCCATGTTTTTCCTAGGTATACATCATGAACATCACAGCTGTCAAAACTCCAGGTTGCAGTGAATCTCTTGAAGTCTTATATATTGCTGATGTGATGTAAGTTTTTTACAGCTGCAAAGCTTTGCTGGAAGAGCTCTGCCAGTCTCATAAGGACTTTTCCTACTGTCACTTTCCAATCTCTGTAATGTGTTCCTAGCTGAAGATGATTATTGCTGATTATTACTTTATAAACCTGAGATTTCTTTCAACATGCATTAATCAAAGTAATTGGAAAAATTAATTCTGAATGAAAACTTAATGGGGTTCTGTGCATCAGGGCTCTCTCTTCAAAGGGGATTTAATAATCCCTAGAGAGCTCTTCTACCTGATTAAAATGTATTGTACTTTGGCTCTGGAATTCTATTGATTTATCACAAAATATCAGCTAGATTCTTTATTCTCAATGGTTTCCTGCAGGACTGGGTGCCAACAGTAGGCTTTTGTTTGATCTGTTGAGCTTTAAAGTCGAGTATGTCAATAATTTACCTGTTCCAGGAATGCTCAGAGAATGTCTTCATGAGGCACTGATTAGTGCAAATTGGGAAAAAAAAAAAAAGTGAGTGTTTATCATGTTTACTTGTGTGTTGCTTTATCTTCTGCAGCCTGTGGAATCAGTCATCTCTGTCAAAGAGAAACAGAAATGAGACTGGTGCAATGTTAACCTTAAAGCATATGTGTCACTCTCAAATAGTTCTGGTAAGGAAGACTAGGTGCACTTCCATCTGCAAAATTTAGGTGCAAATATAACAATGAAACAAAAGATTGTGAAAAACAGACATTACTTTCTTCCATACTGTGCAAGGCTTGCAGAGACTGTGGGCTTGCCTTTGATTTGACTCCTTAAAAATTTTGGAAAGAATTATCTAAAGAGATGATAAAATGTCACTTAAAGAAATGCTTTCCTGTAGATATTTTTAAGCAAGGAAGAGTCACTAGAAAGGCAAGGGGATATTTGAAATGCATCCAAAGGTCACAAACTGAAAAAAGGAAGAGGGATAATACCCAAAGTCCACGACAGACTGTATCTCTGAGGTTGCAAGACACAAATGTAGCCAGGAAAGTAAATATTACTGTAAATAAGTCAAAGTTCAATCTTCAGCAATAATCTGTTAAACTTAACTTGCTTGGGTGAGTTAGCCACTCGTATTACATTTGTCTTTGGGAGAGAAGCAGCAGTGCAGTGTATGCATTTGCCAGCAACACCTACAACAGTCTTTATTTCCTGTCATGCTTATCTGCAGGCAGGACTTGGACCATATGCTGGGAAAAGAATCAGCGCTCCACTTAAGCTCAACAAAACAGGGTGGTTTAATTATACTCCTTACTTCTTTGCTTTTTCATCTTGTTTGCTCACTGTAGTTGCTCCTGTAGTGTGCAGGTGAACAGCAAAAATGTCAGACTTAGATTAAGCAGGGACTATTGCTCAGGTAATTTCTTTTTCTTTAGCCCACAGAATTCAAGTAGTGTTGAAGTTGTAGCTCATGATTTGCTCAAGATGTACTTAGATGAATAACTGGATAAAGCTAACTGTGTTCTTCAGTTTGTCTCCCCACTCACAACTGTCCTTGCCTTCATCCTTACTATCCTGTTCCCCTCTTTCTCTTTGTTTTACATAGGACTGTACTAAAGCAGTCAAGTCTGTCTGGTGGCTTCCTCGACTGCCAAAAGATTTAGGCATGCATTTCAATAAAATAAGCATCCTCATTGACAAACAAAGACTGGAAAGAGATGCTATTTTATGTGTGAACCAGTGCTGCAGTTACAGCAACAGCGAGTTTGGGTGTCAGGGAACAACTGCTCTGAGAGAAAATTGAGTTTTCTTTGTGTGGTTGTCACAACCCTCTTAGGACACTACAAGGAGGCAGCTGGGTAGACTTTGGTGCTTGGATTGAGGTGTGCAGATTTACACCCTTGTTTGAGGCTAATTGGAATATTTTAATGAGAGAAATTAGATCATTGGTTGTAAAAAGAAAATAATGATGATGTCCATATAATTAATTGATTTGCTGAGTGAGATAAAAAGTCAAAATATAAACAATGTGGGCTTTTCTCTTTCAGAATGTTGTCCTGTTCACTTCTCTCTGTCTGGACTCTGGGTTGCTTGATCTAATCACCTTTTCTTCTAACTCCCACCTGCTCTGGCACTTCACCTCTAATTTCAGCAACTAATCAGGTAAACATGGGTTTCCATTTTGTTTATATATGGGGTTTTGAGATAGAAGGAGTTGGAAACAGAAAAGGGGAGGGTAGCCTTGAGCCCATCTGAGCAATTTGGTTTTTGTCTGGGAGTTCTATATTATTTCTAACTTGTATATAATTGTAAATACCTGTATGCTTGTAAATTTTGCAGTGCTGTAAATATAGCTTCATTTTACTTCCAGAACCATCTGAATTTTAGTCTGAGTAACTTCAAGTAGTAGCCAGGGGAGGTCCCAACTCACCACAACCCTTTCCTCAGCTGTGGGGGGAGCAGCCAGCACTCCTGGCTGTCACACCGGCTAACAGCACCGAAAGGGACATGGACCCTCCTTCTTGTCCCAGGCACTGCAGGCTGGGCCAGGGCAGGCTGCACATGGTTTCCCCTACAGCAGCCCCCTACAGTGTCTCAGCTGACTTCCTTGGGGATGGCAAGACAAACTGCACAGGGACATCCATCACAGCAGTCACTAGGACTCACATTTTTCTGATTTTTAGGGGTGTGGTGGGTCTTGGTGGGGTTTGTTTGTATTTGTTTGTTTGCATTTTTTGGGTTTGGTTGTTGTTGTTGTGGGGTTTTTTCTCTTTTTTTTTTTTTTTTTTTTTTTTTTTTTTCTTTTAGAAGATGTGTTGAGAGATTAGGGGAGCATATAGCAGCTCTGTTTTTCAGAGATGCCAGTGGAGATAAACTGAAGTTTTTCTGTGGCAGACTTGAGCAATTCAGCATCCAAACTCTAGGAAAAGGGGCAGCAACAATTATTTTAAGAACAGAGTGGGTTAGACTCCACTCTTTTTGCAGAAAAGTGGGATAATTCATACTATAGGGAAGTTTAAGCTCCCAGGTCACTTTTGTCTGCTAAACTTAAGAAGAAGCTCCACTGAGCATCATATCTACCCTGTCCTTAACAACTCATGTGCCCAAGCTCAGGTTCACAGAGTCAAGTGCCTTGCATCAGTTGAATCTGTATTGCCTTCAAGGTCAAAAGCAGAAGTCTCTGACACCACCTACACCACGCTTGTTTTTCCTTGTCTGAACAGGCAACCTGGCTCTTGAGAACTCACAAGCAGCATCAGGGACTGAGGGATTTGTGCCAAGAATGAAGTCAAATCTGATATGACAGACCGATTAGATATTCAGATTCTGAAATCAGTGACTATTAAGAATGTACAACCCAGACATCGTGGTGATAGGCACATAGCAATGCCTTCAGTCCCTCTGCCTCTGCTGTGACCATCAGGTGTGGTAGAGCAGGTGGCATTGTCCTCTGGCCTGGATTTGGCCCATGGGTTACAGTACAAAGCTTTCTGTGTTAGGGGAGGGCTTATTGCTGCAAAAGTACTTATATCAACATCATTTGATAAAAGTTTAATCATGGAAAGAAGCACAATTAAGAAAGAATAACTAGAGCAAAAGTCAGAAAAAAAGAGGCAAAACCATTTTGATCACTAGTTTAGGGAATGCTTCTCCTTAGGTGTAGCGTGGAACACCACAGGGGGTTGCATGAAGAGCAAGGCTGGGGAAACCAACTGCAATTACACACAGCAAACTGAACTATACACACAATGCTGACTGGCAGAGGTGTCCCACACAATGACCTGGCCAGTCCTAAGTATATTGAGACCAAGGATACAAAATTTGTGTTATTTGTGGTTTTTTGTGTTGTGTTATTTGTTTATTTGTGTTAATGATAAAGTCCCTTCTCACATTAAAATAAAGTGTGACTTTTGTTATCATGTGTCATTTTCCTTGCTCCTAGTAAGCACTTATGCAGACCTATGGAACGTGCACAGCGCTTCACCGATCAGAGAAAATTGCTTTCCTGCAGTTATTGCTCAATGATGGTGGGGGAGAGGACTTCCTGTGGTAAGATAGCATAGCAAAAATGGCAACTAGCTTCAGAGATGGAAGTTCATAGCCCTTCTGCACTGTGTTTATTTTCACTGTCTAGCTATTATGAAACAGGGTTGGGTGATTATTTTTTGTAATAATTTTATTTACTGGAAAGCAGATAATAATATTTATGAAGTTTATTTCAATTTTTAAAAATTTTCTACTGGGAGAAAAAGTAAAATGTTGTAAAAGCAGTGATTTTGGTCTTTCAGCCCTAGAAAAATATTTTTACTTTGGTTTACCCCAAATATTTTCCCTCCTGTGTTTTCAAGTTCATTGGCCAAATACAAATAGCAGGTTCTTTCACCCTTTTGTGTGGAGACAAAGAGAGAGTCTGTTCTGTTTGTCATTTTAACTAAGGAATTTCCTTCACCTTTATTGAAACTGATTACATTATTCTATCTAAAGGGTTACTATGTTTTTTTTAATCATGAAAAAAATTGACCATAATACAAATAGTATTTATGTCTCTGCAAGGGTATTATTTAAAATGTCACTTAGAGTAACCATTCTCAAGAAAACAAAAACATTCGTCTCTAAAGAGAGCGCATTTGGTGCAATCAAGGAGACACAAATAAGGGTCGTGAAGTGTCATCTCTATGGTGACAGCATTAAGGCCCTTGTTCAGTATGCAAGAGATGCTTTCACTTTCAGAAGTTTGAGGGTGTTAACCCTGGCAGAAACTCTGTGAGTTAAGAATTAATGCTTTGTATATCATGCTTGTAAGCATTATTCTATTAAGTTTGGATGTCTTAAGCATGCTTAGCTGGAATACCTCAACACCTTTGGTGTAAAGAAGAGCATATATAAAACACTAATTTTTTTTTGGCTTAAAATTCATTAAAGATCATAAGATCTTTAAAATAAAACTGAAAACTTGATTTTTGTAATAAATTGTTCTAATTTGATTTTTCTAATAAATTGATTTTTCTAATAAATTGTTCTAAAATGTATGTTAACTTATAATCAGCTTAATTTTATTTTTATTTTAATCACTGTTGACAGCAATACCTGCAGATCAGAGATGAGAGTAGTGAAGCTATTTGTGATGCTTAGACATTTAAGAGCTTGGAATCTGTGCTGGCTATTGATTTTACATGAAGAAAACATTTCAGAGTCATTTTAGTACTGGAACAAGCACACTCAGAAATACAAAGTAGATAATAAAATCTATGAACTATAAAAATGAAATCACATTGAATTCTGAAATTTATTAATATATAGCTGATAATAGAAACAACCCTGTCATACCATGCTATATTTAACGGCCTTTTGCCACATAGGGGACCAAGACAGGGGGACCTCTGGTCACCCATGCCAGCAAAAACTGAGCATTTTTATGGCAGGAACTGTAGAATGTGTGGGGCTGTGACAGCACATTTCACACAGCAGATTCTTCTGCGTTGGAGAGACACCTAACATCCCCTTTATTCTCAAAATCTGACTCTGTGTTTGCCGTGGGTACATCCCTGGAATGTACTTGTGAAGAGCTGTAAGGGAAAACAAATCAAGAGTTCCTTCTCTTCCTCTTCTCTGCATGCACGTGGGAGGATCAAGTAGGAAAAATCTTCCCCTGTGTCTTGATCATCTTCCCCCTGGAGAGGGAGGGAAAGTTTGTTGCGTGTTTGGGAAGAGAAAGTCAGATCCCCACGCGGAACAAAATGGCAGCTGTTCAGAGGTGATAGACCAGCAGATGGTCTTTCTACTTGAGGAGTTTCCCAGTTGTCTGGAGATTTGAGGTAAACCTACAACTTTTCTTGAAAGGTCTGCAAGAAACACAAATGACTAAGATCAAAAACTGGTTTCTCACAAGCAGGTATTAAGTAAATCAATTCAAAGTGAAACCAGACTCTGAAAGATCTACCCCTGCTTGCTTGGTCCATGGGACATGAGTCCTCTCTTCCAAATGTGGTCCTGTCCTGGTAAGATTTAACCACTGTAAATGCTACACACTCTCCCCCAAAATATTTTTCTTTCCTTATCAAGCCTGTGCATCTGCTGTTCCCAACAATTTTCTAATCCAAGTTATTCCACAGCTTTCCAGTTCCCAGGATTTCTCATTTCTACTTACTTTCTCTAGATGTCTTGCTAGAAGTTTCCTCCCCATCAAGCAGGCTTATTCACTCCCGGGAGGGACCATTTTCCCTTTCTCTCAATGCGTCCACTGAATGAGTCATATCTGTTTCCCCTATGCTGTGTAACAGATAAACCCCCATGGATTACTTACATGCTTCCTCTATTTGTTGTGTTCTAGGAAAGCTATACTTGGAGAGATACAGAGTGTTCAGTGCAGACACATTTCAGCACAATGTAAGAGCACCTTACCTACTAGAGCTTGTTTTAGTGGAGGGAGGGGGAGAAAAGTATGCCATAAAAATATTTCCTGAAGGTCCTGTAAACCTAGACTGATGTTTGGCTTAACACAGTTTTTAATCTAAAAGCTGTATTCTCTCTTGTTCCTTACATAGTCCATGATTAATTTTCGCCCTAACGATAATTGAGAATGGAACTCCAAAGCAGACAACAACTTTCTTCCGCCTTCTGCAACTCAGGTAATTTCATTTATGAATCCTCCTCACCTTAATCTGCCCTCCACTTCAGAGATATGTCCTGGTGAAATGACGAAGCTCACTCACATCTACCCAATTTTATAGAATCATAAATCATAGAACGCTAGGGGTTGGAAGGGACCTCTGGAGATTGAGTTCAATTCACCTCCCAGTGCAGGATCACCTAGGGCAGGTCACACAGGAACAAATCCAGATGGGTCTTGAAAGTCTCCAGAGAAGAAGACTCTACATCTTTGAGCAGCCAGTTCCAGTGCTCTGTCACCCTCACAATAAGAAGTTTTTCCTCATATTGAAGTGCAACTTCCTGTGTTCCAGTTTGTATCCATTGCCCCTCATCTTGTCACAGAACACCACTGAAAATAGGCTAACCTCTTCTTCTTGACACCCACTGCTGATCACACTCTTCTTAATACACCCCAGTTACACAGGACTCACTCATGGTAGGTCATTCAGACATGTGTCTAACAACAGTTTTAGTCCAGAATGATGAAATGGTCTGAATTTATGGAATGAGATGCTGTTGCAGTTGATCAGATGTACATGCAGAACACAGATTTGCCATACTCGCAGGTGCTGACCCACTGAGTCAAAAACTCTTTGAGGTTTTTGAGGTGGGGCATCTGGCTGGAATGTCTCACAGCTCCCACATAGCCTGAAGACCTGAGTTTTCTTTGGTTGCAGTGCAAGACGCTGGATGGTGGAGACTAAGGCGTAGAGCTAACCTCAATGTTTTGCTCACATTGAGATTTACCAGTAGCCATCACACCACTGCTTTACAGTCACAAAAACACAGACAGTGGTGCTCTCTGCAAGAAGTCTTGTGCTATACAGTCTGTATAGACTAAATGTAAGTAAACAAACCAAGCCTTTAGAAAACTACTTTAGCAACACAGAAAGACAGAACCTTAACCTGAATGCAAGCGGCATCTCCCATCAGTGCAGACAGGGCAAGAGTGTTACGAGAACTCATAAATCACCAAAGTCTCTGTAGCAGCAATTTACGGTCTGAGATTATTATTGATATTTTTTGCTGCTAAACCTGAGGGTTGTTAGAGCTTGACAGCATATGAACTGCAGACAGAATCTGCCTTAATGGTTATTGCAGAGCACTTGGATAATAGCTTCAAAAAAGATACCCCAAATTAGTATAACTAAACCATTAAGATGTCTGAGAGGGACAGTGTTAATATAATTTCCATCATCACCTCTATAGTTGGGACTTTTTACAACAATGCAACCAGCAAATATCATTTAGTCAGACAAACCACACACAGTTTTCCAGCTGAGGAGGGAATATTTGTTATCTATGTTTGTGGGGAGAGGAAAAAAAAACAGCAAACCCCAACAAAACAACAACAACAAAACCCCTAGAACAAAGGCCTAGCAATATTTCATAATTATAGTGGAAGACAGGTCTTTGGGGATCACATAGATTCTCTTCTGCACCAGGCTTAGCCTAAAGCTTTGTCACACAGAGAAACTACAAAGCTTAGAGTGGGTTCTGGCCTCTGGAAAAGCCACAAGTGATGTTTTTTAGTTAAAAGGACAAACCATCAGAAGCATGCTGACAAAGTCTCCTGCTGGAGCAACAGCTGATGAAGCCAGACTTAAATCAATTCCCTGCTGATCTACTGGTATTTATGCTATTGCTTCGGTTAGTAGAGATGTATTGACCCAGGCTTAGAATGAATAAAAAGTCATCCTCCAAACTATGATAGTTTGGAAAATATTAGAACATAAAAACAAAAGGGCAAACCAGGAGGGTGAGTTTTCACAGGAACAGAAAATGAAGTCCTTTTGTGAAACATTAGAGGATTTATTCCAGTATTGTTTCTATATTTAAATGTTAATCTAAGTAAACTTTAAAATCTAGGTAATACTTGACTCCTTGTTCCTAGACAAGGGATTAATTTCCAAGCTATATATCTTCTCAGGACCCATATTAACTGAAAATGGGTCACTATATCCAGAGACAATTGAGACAAAGATCATTCCAGTTCAATTCAAAGTCAGTTAGCATCTTGCTGAAGGCTGACAATTTTGTTTTGATTGTACTTCATTAACGGGGAAGGATACCTTTTAAAATCAGACTCAGTTCTATTCAGCAGGGGGCAAATATTAAGTGTGGGTAGTCCATTTAATGCTTCTTTTAACACCATATCCATATTTCCAGTATCCTGTAATCAGGAGCTGAGCTCTGAGAAGCATGTACTAACTGACCCTGTTTTTCTTAGCTAATAGCTGATGCACAGTGGGGATCCAGGGCCTCTTCATGATGGGGCTCTGCTAATTTATAACATTTTTCACTGTTTATTGAAGTTGATAGAGAAATTTTCCCAAGATTGCTTCACTAATTCGGTTTACAGCACAGCCCTAAAGCAATCTCATCAACACAAGTGCATAGGCAGTGGACTATGCCATAGGTGTAAAAATGAAGTGCAGGAACCTCTTTAATGAATGTTACTGCCAGAGAAAACACAGCTTGGAACCATGTCCTGATTTTTCCATCAAGTTTATGACTTTGTAACTCTGTAGTCTGGACTCTCATGTAGCAATACATTGTCCTTTTTGGAGAAAAAACTTTAGTAATTATGTGTGGGCTTCAGAAGAAATAATGTATTTGAATAATCAGTGGAAATTGAATTGAATTGTAATTTAATAGAAAGTCAAACAGTTTCTCAATGCTTCCCGCTGTGTGATTAATATTCTGTAAGGAATGAATGCCTTCATGTTTGTTATACAGAAAGCAGTTTAGACTTTCCTTCTTTCTTGTAGAATAAGGGAAAGGGTAAACAAAGAAAATCAATTATGAATGTTCCATTAATAAGGATGAAGATGGAATATATCTGTCACTGGGAAAAGCCCTGGTTTTATTCCTGAGGGACTACCTCTCAATAGTTTTGGCTCAGCGGAGGCTTTTTGAGCCTGCTAGTCTTGGTCAGATAAAGAGAAGCACTGATGGCAGCTCACGCTCCATGGGGACTCTAGATCTCTGCAGTGTGCTCCTCAGGTTGATCCAGACACACTGATTCACTAGGCACAGTGAAAGACCTATTTATATGATCAAGGTTTTTGAGAAAACTGTTGGCATATTTCCGGAATGATGATGAATAAGGAAAGAGATGATGGCTAAGAGTGACAACTGTTTCAATAGCACTGTGACTGATTTTCTTTTGGTTTCACTGGTACTGTTGAAATATTAAGTATAATCTAGGGCATTAAATTTTATTTATACTAATGTAAATAAATAATCAAATAAAACCTGTCAGTCTTATTCCCCAGCACACATATATGCTAGTAGGGGATATTTAAAAGCACAGAACCAAATAATTGCTAAATATGAAACTGCTGCTTGAATTTACACTGCTGATCAGAGAACTGGTGTCCTCTCACTCCCTCAACAACAACAGTAGTAGTTTGTTTTACTGGCTGAACAGTAACTTCTGGATGATAATAAGTTGACCAGCTGGTGGTCAGGATTATTACTCCTGGTGGATATGGCTAAGTGTATTTTGTGTAAGATTTCAGAGAAATAAGGCCAAAATTTGCCTTGTCACCCTGTGGTGAAACATCTTTAACATGACCTAAACAATATAAACATAAAGAAAATTTTAGGAGTTGTTCTTGATGTTGCTCTGATTAACTTCTGTAAAAATTAATTCTCTGTGTGTACTTTCTTTTTCTGGAGTTCCTGGTTCCGGTTTAACTGGAGCATCCCAATTGCTTTCCAATATAAAATGAGCACAGCTGGCATTCTGTAGGAGCAGCTATTTCATGATGGCTTAATGAACAGCATAAGCAGGCCCAAGCTGTGTATTTACAACAGAACCTATTAATTACCACAGGAGCTGAAGGTACTTTGTGATTTGCAAGAGGAGTGAGCTGCTCAGCAAGCAGCACCCCTCAGGCCAATGATTCTAATCCATGATAAGGTTTTCTGTTAAGCTTTAAAACTGATGGGTTAAGCCAGAACAAATGCTAAATACTATTTGTGAATGAGAAATGGAGAAATAACGAAAAGCTTAAGTTTTGCTACAGACTGCAATTTCAAATGTTACTCCAAATGCAAATATGTCTCTGCAGCTTATTTTACTTCCATTGTTTTCTTCAAAAGATGAAGGCAGCATTTCAGTATCTTCAACTGCTTTCCATTTTTCATCTACTAAATGTGTCTCCTCCTGAGAAGCATCAAATGGCGGTCAATAAACAGACACAGCCACTCATCTGGGACAGCATAGTCATCAATAGCTCCTGCATCTCACTGCTGTTTTTTGACTTTTTTTTTTGTTTGTTTGTTTGGGTTTTTTTTGGGGGGGGGGTGTTTGGGGTTTTTTTTTCCTGTTTTTTTTTGTTTGTTTGTTTGTTTTTCTTCCGTTCCTGCCTTCAGACAAAAAGAAATAAATTCAGATATTTCAGCCTCCTCTTCAGGATGACAATCACAACATTCACCTGTTGGTGTAGGAATCCACCGTCTGAGAACTACCCTGAGATCACCATCTAATATGAGCCATCTGCACTAACAGGGATGCCACATGCTGTTTCCCTTCAGTGCCAACAGCTTCAACCCCTCTCCCTGCTTACCCAGGGCTGTCCACAGCTCTGAAACAACTGCTTCTCAAATGCATAGTAAAATGTTTTGGGTTTTTCCCTGGTTATTTTTAACACATCAACTTGCTGATCTCATTTTCCATGTGGCCTTGGGAGGTTGACTTAGGGAGAAATAGTTGTGCCAAAACAAACAGTATGAGGTGGGAATGAGTGGCCAAAGGTCAGAGCTACTTAGATGATGTCATCTGGAGGAGGACTGCACCTGGAGCAGTGCTTCCATTCTGGTATATATGTGTTAACACCTTTGGGTTCCTGTGGGAAGAGGAGATTTTGCAATCAGCAGATGAAGGCTGGTACAGAAGGATGGTCCAAGTCTTTCAGTGTAATCCTCCTGGAGGCTCTGAAATCACAAATAGCCCCCTAGTTGTAGAAGTTCATTAATACATAGTCATGGTTTGTCCTTAGCACTTTCCTTCTTTACATACATGTTATGTAGACAGACATGTTATGAACCAGCATGGCTTCACCAAGGGCAGATCTTGCCTGACAAATTTAGTGGCTTTCTATGATGAAGTCACAGCGACAGTGGACAAGGGAAGGGCAGCTGATGTCATCTACCTGGACCTGAGTAAGGCATTTGACTCTGTCCCACATGACATCCTGGTCACCAAACTGGAAAAACATGGACTTGATGGATGGACCACTCGCTGGGTAAGGAATTGGCTGGATGGTCGAACCCAGAGAGTGGTGATCAACAGCACAATGTCCACCTGGAGACCAGTGACAAGTGGTGTCCCTCAGGGGTCAGTGCTGGGACCAGTACTGTTTAACATCTTTGTCAGTGACATGGACACAGGAATGGAGTGCACCCTCAGCAAGTTTGCAGCTGTGTGGCACAGTCGACTTGCTAGAGACTTGCTAGAGGGCAGGGATGCCATCCAGAGGGACCTGGACAGGCTGGAGAGGTGGGCCCAGGCCAACCTCATGAAATTCAATAAGGCCAAGTGTAAGGTCCTGCACCTGGGTAGGCACAATCCCAAGCACAAATACAGGCTGGGTGGTGAATGGCTGGAGAGCAGCCCTGAGGAAAAGGACCTTGGAGTCTGGGTTGATGAAAAGCTCAACATGAGCCTGCAGTGTGCACATGCAGCCCAGACAGCCAACCGAGTCCTAGGCTGCATCAAGAGAAGCGTGGCCAGCAGGGCAAGGGAGGTGATTCTGCCCCTTTACTCTGCTCTCGTCAGACCCCACCTGGAGTACTGTGTGCAGTTCTGGAACCCTCAGCACAGGAAGGACATGGAAGTGTTGGAGTGGGTCCAGAGGAGGGCCACAAAGATGATCAGAGGGCTGGAGCAGCTCTCCTATGAGGACAGGCTGAGAGAGTTGGGGCTCTTCAGCCTGGAGAAGAGAAGGCTTCGAGGGGACCTGATAGTAGCCTTCCAGTATCTGAAGGGGGCCTACAGGAAGGCTGGGGAAGGATTATTTACAAGGTCCTGCAATGACAGGACAAGGGGCAATGGGCTTAAACTGGCAGAGGGGAGATTTAGACTGGATGTTAGGAGGAAGTTCTTTACAGTAAGGGTGGTGAGGTTGTGGATGCTTCCTCCCTGGATGTGTTCAAGGCCAGATTGGATGAGGCCTTGAGTAACCTGTACTAGTGGGAGGTGTCCCTGCCTATGGCAGGGGGTTGGACGTAGATGATCCTTGAGGTCCCTTCCAACCTTACCATTCTATGATTCTACATAATGGATAGATATAAAGATATACACATAGATACTAGAAATGTCATTTTAATATTCTAGTTAGATATCTTTAAAAAGTAGCATAGGTCACCTGTGTCATACTTCATGTAATATGTAATTCTGCTTTTATTTGCTTAGTTTTTCTTCTAGATTTGATTAAAAGCCTGAGGCTGGAAGAAGGCAAAAGAAGTAAAGGCAAGTTTTACCCTCCTGTCACCTGCTAACAGCAGTTAATCTGGATCCTCTGTGAGAATGACTGAAAGTACATAGAGAAGAAATCCTGCTTGGTGAGGTTTAACATTCAGTGTATCATCTTTGCTTATTTGAGAAGATGGTTTCTGAGGCTGTATGGGAAGGTCAAACCCCTTTCGACCTTAGGGTTGCCAGTTGGGGGATCAGGAAATCAGTAGAAATTCCAGGAGAGAGCAGTGGAGGTATGTGAATCCATGCCCTTTTTTTGTTTGGGTTTTTGTTGCTGTTGTTGCTGTTTTATCACAACAAGAGAGTTGCGTTTTGCTGAAACCAGAAACAAGAAGCTTACAGGTGCTATTGCATAAATAAGTCTCCTTTTATTTGCGAGGAATTATTTAAGAGATTTAAAAAAGAAAATCTTCTAATCCTTAAACCACTGGAAAGGGAACAGTAATCATACACCTGAAATACTAGCAACCTGAGACACCGATGCTTAGTTTTTTTTTATCTTAAGAGATCTTAGAATGTATATGAGTAACATGCTGATTGTGAACAAATCTGCTAACTCGTAAATCTACGATAACACACTTGCTGCATTACAGGCAATAGAACTCTATAAATAATCAGGTGAAATTTAACTTTCCCATTACTAGATATCTGTGGCACTAATAGTGAGCTGTGCATTCTTGATTAGCGATTATGCTGTGATAAAGTTACTTCTGGTGCTTTAAAAATAACCCTGACGATTCCTCTTGTCTCAGAATTACCTGTCAGAAATCATTCACGGGGCAATGCCTGTGTCACACAATACTGTTGGAATGTTATTGAATTAAGTACAGTCAGCAAGAAGAGTCCAAAGCACTTCCCAAGATCAGTTTCTTGGGAAAAGTGCTTTCCCCAGAAAACCCACGCTCCTGAGAGGGTGTAATCTACCATCTACTGAAGGTAATAACAATCTTACCATAATATTAGATAAAAGGCAGGGTACAAAAGCTCTTTGGTAGAAAAAACTCACAGGGTATGTAGTATGGTAGTTGGATTGAAATAGGTCTATACAACTTGACATTTTTCTGAAACTTGCTTTAATTTTTGATAGTATTACCAGAGCTGCAGAAGAGTTGAGCAGGTTAAGTTGACAGGTTGGTTTTGTTACCAAATGTTGTATTTGCAACTTACACCATGCAGCTTTGCCACTGTGTGCTTCTTCCAAGGAGAAGAGTTGTCATTGTGTTGGCCTATAGCAAAGAGGCTATAGATGGCCTACAGATATTATGTGACTGATTATATTGATGCTGTACCTATATCTCAAATATTGTGTCCTGTTCTGATTCCCCATTCTTACCAACCTTATGAAATGATCTTTTAAAATGAGAAAATGTACTGAAACTAGTTGATGTTGATGCATTTATCTACATGTGGCATTCTGTTTACCTTAAAAATTGAAAACTATCAGTAAGACGATGCGTTTGAGTTCATTTTTTCTGTGAGTGTAAATAAATTTTTGCATTCTCTATCTCTTAGAAATGACTGAAGAGGCTGCAGTAAAGACTGTTAAATAATGACCTTTCTGAATAAGGAAAAATTACAACATTTCATAAGCCAAAGCCTAGAATTAAATTGCTAGAAATAGATTTTAAACATCAAAGGAAATACATTTTCATGCAGTTCATAGCTAAATTGAGTCACCTTTTGCTGCAAAGAAGTTGCAAGGCAAAAACTGTGAATGAGATTTAGAAAAATCCCATCAAGGATATTAGATGTTATGAATTCTTAATCTTACCTCAAACTACAGTATTAATGTTCTTTTGATACTGCTGCAGTGTATAACTTGAAGAGCACATACTGATATATTCAGTGTTACTGGAATACAGAGGAGATAGAAGTATAATTTGTGCAATTCTCATTTAGTTATTACAAGGCCACTGTATCAACCTTTATATTTGTACTATTTAAACAATTATTATGAGTGTGAAAGTATATGCAGACCATCACTCTAACTTAAAACAAGGGTCCAAGACAAATTGAGATTCAGTTAATAAAGATACGTGGTTTTTAGTCCATCAGTTTTATTCTTGATTCTTTATTCTCTTTTATACCAGTGCATTTGAAATTCAGATGGAACTGTGGCAAGATAATATCTTTGTAACTACTGTTAACTAGAAACTCTGAGAAAGCCTTGCTGGTGCTCAGCAGGAGGTGTTCATTCAGCCCCTGCACCAGAACCTACTTTTCTTCTTGAGTATTGTCACGGCTTTTTCTTCACTATGCAGATGCGGTGCACACTTTTGAAGTAATGGATGAGAACCACTGAGCAAGCCACAAAAGCTTCCAGATTGATAAAGTTCATGTTATTGTCTCTGGGTGTGCATGTGTTTGTGTGCCTAGCACATAACAAATAATCCCTTGTGGTTGAAAAATACCCAGATATTTAACTGGGAAGAAAAATGTAAACAACAAAAGTAGATATTTTTTTTTTCTATTTAAGCATCAAGCTGTCCAATAAAACAAAAACTACAGTAGCATTTAACATACATTTTTCAAAGCTACGTAAACTTTCTTACCCATACTGCTTGTACTTGGACAGTAATGCTGCTCTTTTCCTGTTCCTGTAGGACCTTCGGCCCTCTTCAGGCTGAAGCAGCATCCTCAATGTGCAAATAGATTCAAGACCCTGATGTCGTTACCTACCCAAGGATATCACCCCTGCCTCTGTCCTTCTGCTGTTTAGGCACTGCCTTGTGGGAAGGGGCATTGTGTGAGTGATCCTTGCCTAGGAAGAGTCCAGACTGCTGCACCTAGGCTCCTGTGCCCACCACCACAATGGCTGCAGGCTCTTTCCCTCACACAGGTGTTGAGAACTGATGCATTGTGATATATTGTCCCCTTGTCCTTGCATGTGTCTCTGGGGCTGGTCTGTCTCGGGTCCCCACCATCTGGGGAGGCAGCTCCTGCAGGTGTGCTTGGAAACCTGACTCCAAGTCAGACCCACATCTCTTTCCATAGGTGCAAGAAGTCTGCTGGAGGGTAGCTCCTTGACAGCATTTATGGCTCTTCAGCATCCTCCACTACACAAAAGCGATCTAAGTGAGGATCTGTAGGTCCTTTTCTAGAGTTACAAAATTCCATTCATTTTGTTGTAGTTGTTGTTCATGGTTTGGTTTGTGCTGTTTGGTGGGTTTTTGGTTGGTTGGTTGTTTTGGTTTGTGTTTGGTTGGTTGGGGGGTTTTCTTGCATGTGTGTGTTGCCAAAAGGTATGGAATAAGAGAGCCCCAAACGAAAGTCTGGCTGATGTGCCTGTCAGAATTGCCTTGATTTCTGCCAATCTTCAGCTGCTGGTTCCATCTGTTGTCTCCTGCTTTTTCTTCCTTTTGTAATCACCTTAAGACATGATCCATTTCTGCATGTACAAATCCAAAGGGACTAGTATGGTGCACTAAATCTTCAGTGCTTTGGCAGTACATACAACATTTAAAATGTTCAGCAAGAGTTTTCTAGTATATTTGCAACCACATCTGAAATAAACTTCTAATTAATGAATAATCAAGGATAGCATAGTGTTAATTAACATTCTAGTTAAACATATATGGCAGCTCTTGTGTACTGAGCCTTTTTTTATTGTTGCTTTAATCCAAACCATCCCTGAAGGGTAGTATTGGACTGGCAATGCATGTCTGTGCCTGTTTGCTGGCAAATGCTGATCTTCTGAATAAGAATTGAGGTGGTGGACTATGGCTCTGAATCATCAAGGGTTACTTACCTGTTCAACAGCATTTTGCTCCTGGCTCTTCCTTTTGACCTTCCAGATGCTCCTCCCAGTACAACTCACCTTTGTCTCTCCTCCTCTTCCTAATTTGGCCTCCTATTTTGCACTCTTTCTCCTTTTCTTTTCCCAACAAACTCCTCCTCAAGCCTTTCAGCCACATTGGTTTGTGCTGTCATGCCAGGGTGGGAGTGGACCCAGCCTCTGCCAGGCATCTCCGGGGCCTGGGGTACAGCCTTCTGCTGTCATCTGCAATGGCTGTCTGCAATGATGTGCTGTGCTACTTTGCAACAGGGAGAGAACACGTACAGACAGGCTTGCCTCATCCTTCAGGCCTTGTCTTCATGGGAAAGTTTAGCCATTTAAAACACCAGTGTGTCTGAAAAGGTGTTATGTAAGCCATGCTGCACTTGTTAGATGTGCTTTTGTTGGTATTTTCACTCAGGAAGGGGAATAATATCTGTTGTTATTGTTTGTCTTTAAGCTATGCAAACTTCTTTCACAATGGATGGTACAAGTCAAATCACAAAAGAAATAGACCACCCTTCTAACTGGCATAGTTACATTTTGTACCAAAACCAAACCCTAATAAGTCACATAGAGACAAAAGATGGGAAAATATGACTGGTGTGTTGTTGCACTACAGATTAATTCATATGACTTAAGCATTTTCAGCAGGGACATGAAAAATAATGTCATTAAAGAGGTTTAAAAACCATATATCCAGTTTAGAAGCAGCCATATGGTGGACATCAAGACCTCCTCAGGCTGTACAAATAAACTGTCTTGATAGAGGGATCTGCTTCTGAGATGGAGGTAGATACAAGGCACCACTGCATCTGTAGCACATATTCTGCTTTTTTCTACCTGCTTAGACTTGGTAGTTTGTTTTATTTCAAAACAGAGTTTCTAAATGAATGACTGTAATAGCTAGATGCAGTGATCTATGAATACAAGAATGTGTGAACTTGCTGCCAAGGTTTTTGCTGAAAGGCTAGGGGAAAAAACCCCACAACTGTGTGTTTTGCTTACTGGATTTCACTGGTAGCAGTATTCACAATGTTATTTATCTGCTAGCAATGTCATTCATCGTATATGGTGCAAAGGTGGTAAGCCATGCTAAAGACTTTACACTTAATACACAATTTTCATGTTTCTCAAGGTTTGACACTGAGAATTATGCTTAGTCTGTTACTATACAGCGTGGTTTGATTTTGTTTTTCTCTAAGGCAATGCATACACTTGTCAGTACTTGTAGCAGGTCCAAATTCAGTTTAAAAAAGCCTTAGAGATCTCAGGTTCTCTCATGGGAGTATGTACTAGCTTTGTCTGCATTTGAGTCACTTCTATGATGCTGAAGTTTGCAGCAGCACTGCAAGACGCATCCCGAGTAACAGCCAAATGAAGGCTAGTACTAAGATCACTTTTGCATACCATTGATCTCTGATGCCACTGTTTCCAGTTGCCAGTCTCTCTGCTGCAGGTTGTCATTCCTTTAATGACTGGCTGGATGCCCTATGTGCCCACTGAGGTGCATAGTGTTTTGCTTCAGTCCACAGTGTGGCATCTCAGTTTCAGCTGCAAAGATTTTGAGTTAAGATGCCAGACTCTGGACTGGAACAGCTGAGGCATGGACACATGCTCTTCTCTCCTCCCTGTTGTGGAGAGGGAGAGGTCAGGAAATAAAATACTGGGATTAGTAACATGATATAACCACACCAGGAAAATTCACCAAGGCTTCTGGGAGTATATTAAAAATATTTTTCTTTGGTGTGGGGTTTTGGTGGCTTTGGGTTTTATTGTTACTATTATTATTTGTTAATTATTTATTTTAATTTCTGTGAACTGAGCTCCTTTATGAATTATGCTTCAGTGAGCCATGTTAGAACTAGCCTGTTCTCCCTGGACTTGCAGAGTGGACTGCAGGAAGATAGTAAGAGGACTAATAAAACTATGAAGTAGGTGACCTGCAGCCACATTAATTGTTAATTATGTTAGCAGTTGATGAGTTGTGCTAAACTGATCTGTGGCAAGATAACATAAATTAAAAGCTGTTTGAATATTTAATTCCGGGCTCTTTCTATATGGCAAGAATTTGAATGAAAGGCTGGATAAGTCATGACTGGAATCACATTTTCAGTAAAAAAAAATAATCAGAATAAAAAGTATTGCCTAAATATAACATGATATTGAAATCTCTTGCATTTCAGCATTTTGATGTAGGACTAGAAGGATTTCTGCATGAAATTCTCTAAATATATGATGATAGATGGAGGGTTGCTTTTTTTTTTGTTAATAGTTCAATACTTGCATATTTTCCTATAATTAAACATTGCTGCATTTAAGGTAGGACATGAGGCACTGTAGGGAGAGAGGGAGACTGAAAGCCTGTAGGAAGTGAAAGAGGACTGTTGGCTGAAACTCCATATGTTTGCTGCAGCATTGCAGTGCTGTACAGCTGGAGCACAGCTTGAGTGAAATGAATCGGTAGATGACTGATGAGAGGAAGTAAAGGGGCTAGTTCTGACATTGGAGGTATATATACATATGTGTGTATAAATATATATATATATATATGTATATATATATGTGTGTGTATGTACATATAAAAAGCGAGAGAATTTGCTGATGATTCTGCGCCAAGGCTTGTAATAGCAGAGAGGACTCAGGGAACCAGTGGCCTACATGTCAACAGCACCAGTTGAAGTGCCTTTGATGAGATAGGTCTAGTTGAATATAAAGATTGGCTTCATTTCATCTGAGGAAGAGACACTCAGATCTACTCAGGATGCTTGGATTGTACTGCATTGTCCAACAAACCTTTTTGAAGGACTTTGTGGTATCATTGATAAAATTTCAAAGGTTGGCGTGGACTCTATGGGTTTAGGTGCTGCAGTGCCAAATAAATCTTTCTCTGGCTTCTCTCAGCCTTTCCACAGAGAAATATCCTTAATATAAAGCAGGCCTGGTCCTCAGGCAGAAGCATGTTTTATTTCAGCATTATAGTGCATACTGGGCTAGTTATCTTTAGCGAGGAGGTTCCTGCCTACTGCAGTTTCTTCCTTCACTTTTGCCTCACTTCATTCCTCCATGCACTGGAGAGCACTCTGGCAGCTGAAGTTATTTGTCTTGTTTTTTCTCACCCTTCACAAAGGCTCTCCTCTGCCTAACATGCACACTTTTGCCTTTGGAGCCATTTTCCTCTGTAGGGTCTCTGAGCTGGCCAGCTGCCAAACAGTAGGGTGAGCTGCATGAAAAAAGCCTTGATCATTGACAGGCTGTCTTACAATTTCTTTCTTGTATTCAAGATGCAGATGGATGTTATTAGAAAGGTTTTTACTTCGAATGTACGCGGCTTGTCCACATGCCTGAGATTAGTGCTCAATACTCACATAATGATTTTCATCCTCAAAAGGGCTTTACAGCACCAGCCCTCAGAATGCCCTGTGAGGTAAGTGCACACATTTTGTTATATGCATTGTAACAAGAAGAGACACATGTTAGTGACTTGTTCAAAGATGTATCACACAGCAAGCACTATAAAGGAAGGGAATCTTGACACTTCCCTAATGTTTTTCTGTGATGTTCTCCTGCCTAAAAAAATCTAAGGATTTCACTACAGCAGTGTGTTTTTCCATACAGGAGAAGTCATTAATGACTAAAAACCTAAAATGTATCTCAGGTTATAGTACTGATAGATAAATATGCAGCGTTTCTACAATTTATGAGGCCAAATTTCCTAGTGCACTGAGCTTCAATTAATACAAGCAGAACTAGCCTAAGGGAATCCTCAAAGAGACCCAAGTTTGACAGCAGATTTGGAGCACTTGCCTCAAACCATACTTCAAAACAGTGATGAAAAATGCCTGTCTTCTCAGATGAAAGGATGGTGCAGGACAGCTTCTTCCCTGCTTTAACTGCATAATTATAATTAAAATAGCCACAGTAACAGCAACAGTACCAGCATGAACTCTCTTCAGCTGAAAGTTCTTGTAATATTGTATCTCATCTAAGTGAGGGGGTTGAAATAAGATATATCTGTGAAAGGCCTCTTTATAATTACACGTTCTCACTGAGCTTTTGCTGGTGTTACTATGCTGGCATGCTTTACTTTGCACAGGCAAGCCAATGAACGCTTCCAGTGTCGACCAGCATACATAATCTGGCTAGGGCCAAGATCACTCTGTGAGAATTTGTTTCTGAACTACATCACCAAGCCCTTGAACCGTGTCTAATAATCAGCATTAAGGCTCTTACTAGACCCAGTGAGCCTCAGGGCTTGCATAGGTAACTGGAGGAAATTGACTTGGAAAAAACAGTGGAGTCTTTAGCCCCACGAGAAGTTGTTAATAAGGCTGTGAGATAGTATCACATTTGTCCTGAATAAATTAGCAGGGGCTGGCTACTAAAAGGCTGTAAGAACAAGTATTTGCCTAAAAGACATTCACCTGTCTTATGCTTTCTGGGTAAATAGGTTGGGTAAATAGCCTGTTTAGCTCAAGTCATGAAGAGGGTAAATTGGTTACGCTTTTTTAACCCCAAAAAGGGATCCACGTTTTTCAGAATAATTCTACATTCACATCTTTTCTCCCTCCTGCTGTTTTGGACAAAGTATCTGGTGTCACAAACTACTCCAGAGAAAAAGAATTTTTTAATTTACTTTCTGTTTTTTTTTTTTGACAACTATATAATGTTTCAGATTAATTCAGAGAAATGATGAGCAGATTAATGAAAATTATTTTATGGAAAATTACAGCTGGAACAACTTATCACATTTTTATGGATTCCATATCCACAGCCTTTAATGTTAGATCCCGTATTTAATTTCGTAATTGTGTAAGTGAGTACATCTGGGCCAATTAAGCAGTTTTGGTTGCCTTCAGAAGAGTTGTGAATGCCTGCTTAGAGGTTGAAGATTCTGTACAATGTAACCTCAAACACTTGAAGCAAAGACATGCTTTACCTATGCTATGCTGTATCTGCATGATTTTGATGACATCATTTGTATGCCCATTGCAAAACCATGGGGTGTTTAAATTAATAGCTCAAAACTATATAATGCTTTGGATATGTCCAAGTATTTTTTGTTCCTCTTTAAAATTTGCAAAAAGAATTAGAACCACTGCAGATTGGGTTCAGACTACCTGTGGACCAGTTCTTTTTTAAATGTCATCTTATCTTCATCCATATAAAGTTCCCTTTTTATTTCCTGCAAGACTACCATTGTAACTGCAAGGTTTGAAAATCTCACAAAGTGCAACCTGGCTCACACTTCTTTGAAGATCTAACCACGTTAGGAAATAATTCTCCTAGCTTCAGTGTTGGTTTCCTATTTAAAATCAGCTACATATCCACACCACTATTGTTGGTTTCAAAAGTATATGTGATATTTTTACTTGAAAGGCCCCTCTATGCACTTTCAAGACATGCTAACGTGTGTCTTTAATCAATTGAATTTACATTGCCCAGAAGTATCAACCCACTGTTTGGCTCAGACAGTGAGTGAGACCCCTTGCTGAAAGAGTGTTAGTGATGAGCCTGGGTTAAGAATTACAGGTACTTCAAATAAAACTTCAAAAGTCTATCTGAATGTAAGAAAATATTCATGCAAATACTTCTCTTCTGGAGCACTGATATTTTTGGAACACAAGGGACCAAGACAAATTAATTAAAGATTAAATTTTCTCTTGCACTTCAACTCCTCCTCTCCACAGCAAGAGGAATCTAACTTCATACCTGAATGCAGTAGTAATGTGAAGGCTTGAGGCAAAATTGTTAGCTATTCACATCAATGGAATGAAGTTACACAGCTTACCACCTGAAAGAAGAACCATTTTAAAAGTTGGTGTGTTGCTAACAAGACACAGATGTTGCCACTGGGCAAACAGAGGCAAGATTGTTTTGTTGTTTGTCATGCACTCCTTTCCAGGTGCATGGTTGAGTGTATGTTCAGGAGGTCTCTCTTTCTGGGGAGTTTAAAATAATTTATTTAGCCAGAGACAAAAAATGGCATATCCATTCTTTGCCACAACACTGTGAGAACTCTCTGCAACCTCTGATATGGATCAGAGGCAAAGAGCAGGTCCTCAGGTATTTTGGACTAGCAGGATTTTGTTGATCTCATTGAAATACGTGGATTTTAATCAGGTGAGCACCTCCATTGAAATAGAAAGACACACTGAAGCAGAAATGATTCACCCTATCTTTCCTTCTGCTGAAGAATCTGCTTTCTCACGTGGATCTTAATTGCACAGGAACAAGACCATGCAGATGCCAATCTCCAGCCTTCAGTTTATCTGCAGGAAGATACTTCTGAAGTGTTTGAAGACTTCCTTAACCCAAGGGCTAAATACACTAAACTGTCTCCATTCCAGGTAGCTCAAGCTGAAGGAAAGAAACAAAATTTAAATATGGATAAAGGGTGTATTACTGTGGCACATGGCGCATCTCATGCCAGTCAGATGCCAGCACATTAGTAGTCTTTTAAGTTGATAACACAAAACCGAGAAAATTTCTAGCAGAGCTTCCTTCTGACAAAATCTTAGAGTTCATGTGTTCTTCAAAAATGTACCTCTTTCAAAGAGTCATTTGATTTCCCACAAAATACTAATCTCAACTACCTCTTTCTGTACAATCGCTTCCCACATTTTTTTCTTCCTGACTTAGAAAACATATTTATGAGATACACTTCTTCATCTACTGATCTTCATTGGCCACTTCCCCACAATGGTTGCTCTGCTAAGCACCACAAAAACGTGAGAGAGGTAATAATTTTATTTTTAAATTTATTTTATTTATTTGTTCTGGAAGTGAAAGTGAACCAAAGAGCAAGTTGCCATGTTTTTCCAGCAGTGATACAACAAGGTAGTGGTGGATGTTCCTGGCACAGATCAGTTGTTGCAGGAGTTTATCAGCTAGCTTCTGAATGTTTAGAGAATATTTTATCTTCTTTGTAAATGACACAAATAGCAAAATTAAATAATTAAAAAAGGGGGAAAGTGATAATTTATTGCTGTCTGTCTTAAGTATAGATCCAGGTAACACAAGAAATAAATTGTTTAAACTTTCATCCCACACAGTGACTGCCTACTTGCACGGTACTGCTTATTTTTTGTCTGTTGTATCGTGTGTCTGTTTTTAAACTAGTCAAGAATTACTTGTTTCAACTTAATTTAATACATAAATTTATCATAATGTATTTGAAACTGAAGGTCCCAGTGGAAACAGGGATTTTTTTTGTATTATTTACAAAAAGAAAGGAATAGAAAGTGTTAATTTTCATTGCTGATGTTACTGGTGATTGTAGAGTCTCTGTGAAACAAACTAGGTAGTTACAATGTTTTGAACATGAGCTATTTGTTTCTGGTTTTGTTTGTGTGGGTTTTTTTCCCCCCTCCCTTATAATTTATCTAATAGGAGTATTCTTGAACTACAGATGCAGAGAGGAGCTCTGCACAGAGAAAGTTAGGTATATTCTCATTATAAATTGTCTGGAATGATCTAGACAATTCCATGATAGACTTAGATCACCTCGGTAGATTACTTCAGTGTCAGTCTATTCAGAATATGATTACTTGGGATAAGGTAAAACTCAATTTTAATGTTGTTTTATTCCAGGTGAGTGATGGTTTTCCAAACAATAAATGGAACATAAACTGATGGAGTGTGGTATCACTGATTTATAAGAAACAAAAATATTAACTTTGCTAGCATTTACTGAACTTCAAATTGAGTTTTTTCTGTTTAAATTGGTACCTAGTACTTGTCACATTACACTATAGGTGTGAATATGCTTTGCCAGGATATGTATGCACAGGGAAAAAAAAAAATCATTTCAGTTCACACCCACACATCCCCATATGCTTTGAACAGATCTAAATGGTGACTGAAGGATGAGGAAAGCTGAGCAACATAAGCATTATACATGATGACTATTAATTTCAAAGCAAGGGAATAATTCACAAAGGTTGTTGGAAACCAATGTAAATGCAAATGCTCTTCTAATAAGTACTGGTAATATCATGTTGGAACATATTTCTGATGCAGTATGGCATGCTGAAGTAAGTGGGGAAGAGCACAAATGATTTCTGTGGAAGATGGTGACAAGAGTAAAGGGCTGAAACCTGATGGGAATGTGGCATTCAGGGATTCGGTCCAAGGCTTAGTTCTAGCATGGGCTGACTTAACATTGCAGTAAGCAGTGCTTGAATGGGGGCAGGCAGTATCTGGAATAATTAATCAATAATTCATTACAGAAAAATGCTACCAGCTGTAAACTTAATTTGTAGAATAATGCCCTGCAGCAATGCCAAAAGTTATAAATATATTCATATTTCTTGAATCAGCTAGCACAGACCGAAGCCAAACATTTCAATCACGTATAATAAAAAAAAAAAAAAAAAAAAAAAAAAAAAAAGGATTTAAAGAATTTCTGATGGTAGGCAGTGAAAATTAGGCAATAGAATCTTAATACTAAAAATAGCACATTTGGAGTGAGAGGTCTTAATAACAATGTTAACATTTTTTTTTTTTCTCAAATGAATATTTCATATTGTTGTGCCGGGATAAAATTCATACCTCTTCTGTGTTTCATTTTCCTTGCAGGGTTTTACATGTTTTATTTATCATACTGTATGATCTATTAGATAACTGTGTCATCTTCTAGTGCTTTATGAAAATAATTATCATTGGATGTTAATAATATCTGGCTATCAATTGTTAATACATAGGAATTAAATTATTCTAAAGACTTGGCCAGCTTTGAAGAAATAATAATCCTGTCTAGAGTGACTTCCAATTTCCTCTTTTCATATTTCAGCACAATCATGTGATGTTTGGGTTATAGAAACTTCAAAAGATTATTTTAAACAGCTGAAACACAGGGTTTTATTGCTTGGTAGGTTTGGGGTTTTTTAAAGAGTAAGTTTGTGTTTTCTTTTAAGAGATATACTAGCCTAGCACCAAAAGACTGAAATGCAAGTTAGAGCTCGAATTTGAGTTTTATTTTGTCCAGTAATTAAAACTTCAAAGCCAGTATATAAGAACAAAGTATTCAGGATGGACATGGAAGTGTTGGAGCAGGTCCAGAGGAGGGCCACGAAGATGATCAGAGAGCTGGAGCAGCTCTATGAGGACAGACTGAGAGAGTTGGGGCTCTTCAGCCTGGAGAAGAGAAGGTTTCGAGGAGACCTGATAGTAGCCTTCCAGTATCTGAAGGGAGCCTACAGGAAGACTGGGGAGGGATTATTTACAAGGTCTTGCAATGACAGGACAAGGGGCAATGGGTTTAAACTGGGAGAGGGAAGATTTAGACTAGATGTTAGGAGGAAGTTGTTTGCAGTGAGGGTGGTGAGGCACTGGAACAGATTGCCCAGGAAGGTTGTGGCTGCTCCCTCCCTGGAGGTGTTCAAGGCCAGGTTGGATGAGGCCTTGAGTAATTTGTACTAGTGGGAGGTGTCCCTGCCTGTGGCAGGGGGTTGGACGTAGATGATCCTTGAGGTCCCTTCCAACCTTACCATTCTACGATTCTATTTTTCTTCATTTAGGCTGTGTGCCTAAATACAATATTAGAAATACACATGACACCAAATGTATCGTTCAAAACATTGTGTTGTATTATATTTTCAGCAGTTGAAATCACTCCTGTGTATTGTGGATGACTATTTAAAAAGGAGTAGAACGCATTTTCTAAGAAAGTGCCATCTGTCAATAAAGATCCTGTTATTAGTCTGGGTACCTTTGCCACTGTGTAGTGAATGTTATTTAAGAACCACCACACAGCATCTCTCCTTGCTGGCAGCCTGTCCCAGGCAACATCAGCACCGAAGTGCTGACTTATTGCCATGTAGTTTGCACCATCTCACCAAAACAACTTCTTTCACTACACATTCTGATAATGATAAAAGATTCTATTTGATTATTTCTATGTATGTGGATAATTTTTTTTTCTGTTTAAAAAGCTTTGACATGCTGTCAGTACCAACCTTTTACAGTGTTTTCCTTATGTCTCAGAACATTTTACTTAAGAAGAGTTGATAGTTTCGTGTCTCTCTTCACAGGAGAAGAACCTAGAGAAGATGGTGTTGAAACAACACCTCTTTCTCAGTGAGGGTGCCAGGATAGGATACTCATCATCATCTCCCACTACCACTCCTGTAAACTAAGGGACACACCTGTATCATGATCATAAGCACAATCGAAGCTTGTGTAGACATACGTCACCCTACTTCAGAAATATAGGCTTCAACACTGAGTGTTTGTACAGTAGGTAGAATTAAAGGGCTAGCATCTACTACTATGCCTCCTAGGTGCTGCTGGAATAGAAATTGCTTTTTATCTGGGAACCTTGATCAGTGCAGCTGAAGGGAACACTGGATGAGCTGTTACTTCCTCTCCAAAAACCAAGCAAATACTTGGACAGCTAGTTCATGCTGGTTCCTGAGATGCTGCTCCTAGTATTAACTAACTGGTTAAAGCTGATTTGCATACATTTGCAGCTGCAGCAGAAGCTGAATGATAAGCATTCCTGAATGTAGGTCTGCATTTGTGAATATTGTGAAATTCCAAATAAATGTATGAAATGCATTGTAGTAGTCATAAGTTCTCTTCTCTTCTCTTCTCTTCTCTTCTCTTCTCTTCTCTTCTCTTCTCTTCTCTTCTCTTCTCTCTTTGTTTTTTTCTTTTTTTTTTTTTTTAAAGGAAAAGTACAATTTTTGCTCTATGACACAGGCTAGGTTCTCTTTTATAACCTTTTGAATTTTGCCTTACAAGTACAAAAGGGCCATACACTGATGGGTAAACATTTAGGGATTATTTTAACACAAACTGTATTAGGTCACTGATTATCTTTTTATCCTTCCCTCTGGTTCAGGGGCACAGAGTGGTGGTTATACACTGTACATTAATCACATAACTACAGGATCTTATGTTAAATAAAGTCGCAAATAAAGAGAGAATCCCACATGCCCTTCATCATCTTATAAAAGAAGATAAAACCAGAGTGGCAAGTGGTAATTTACATTTACAATCCATATGTTAGTCCCAAAAGGTAAGCGACAGCATTCTTGAAAATTCTGTCATCTATGAAGAGTACAGAAGCAAATAGTAGTCAAAGGAGAGAGTCTTCCCTTAGTAGGGGCCTTACTTGCACTGGAATTAATGTATCTTTGACTTGAAATCTGTTAAAAATGGCTTCTGGTGAGCCCAATGGGCATGGCTACTGTTCTCAAGGTCAGCTCTGGAGATCATTGCTGGGACAATACTTCCATTCCCCTTTGCTGTCCACAGCCATGGTTATGAATTAGCTTTTTATGGTTGCTGAGAAGGTGCCAGGAGAGAGCCGGGAAGCAAAAGGGCAATTCTGAGGGCTGGAACTTGGCCACATGAATCTGCTTCAGCTGCCATGCCTTCTCCAGAAGATAGATGAAAATGACTATTTAGCCAAAGAAAGGAAGTAAAGGGACATCTATGGGTTTATATCCATACCAACCATATATAACTTACTAAACTCCCCAAAGAGGCAATGTTCTTGTTCCCTACTAGAGCAGGCTGGCCCCTCCTCAATAATCTAAGTGTTTAACAGTGGATGACTGATAACTTGTGTCATGAATTTAAAGCTGTGTGGCTAAGTCAAAGTGCAAACGCTTCAAAGTATGAGTTTCTTTTTTAAAGAGAAGAAGGGTTAGTAAATGAACAAAGAGCTAAATGCTAAATTTGTTGCCTTAGCATTTTAGCAACTCTTTGACCTGACTGTTTCAATTTATTCCTTGAAAGAAACATAGCTATTTGGAAGGCAGAAACGCTGTATTTCTAAGGCAATCCACTTTTCTGAAGTACTTCGACAAAGTGCTTAGTTATAGCTATCTAAAAAGACATTATGCTGAGCTGTCATATTTCAAGTTGCAGCCTTTTCATATTGTTGAAATATCAGTGCTGTACTTGATGTGTAATGTGCATGGTTAACTCTTGGTTTCCTAGAAAACATCTGCCCTCCCTCTGAGTCCATTGTAAATCAGGCTGGATGGTACAGACTGAAGAATAACCTGCAAAATGAAAGGCAATTTCTGGTATATATGTGTATTTTAAAGCACACCAATTTGCTGTTCAGATCAGAAAACTGGACAGGCAGTGAGACTAGGAGAATGTGAAAGCTGCTGAAATGTTCAGTGTTTCATATTGTAATTTGTTGAATATCTGCATGAAAAACAGGGGTTTCCAATGATAAATGGATGTGTTCTCTGATGATTATTGTCTGTATCTTGAGGATTATTTGATTAGGTTTTTTTTTCTTGTTTTTTTTCAATTTTTTTTTTCTGTTCAGATATAAAAACCATTCTGATTTCAGCTAGGAAAAAAAACCCAAACCAAACCAAACCAAAACCAGCATAAAGGACAGATTTGTATCTGCTGTGGAGAATGAAAGCAATCAAAAGCATCTGCATTACACAAACAGGTTGCTTATAGGCAATATAATTGTTAAGGTGACATATACTTATATTCGATGATTTCTTAATAGTGTTTATTTGTATGCAGTTCTCCAGGTTTTGTTCATTTCAATTTCTAACACTTGATATAGCATATGATAGGGCTTAGATATGCTTTTGTAACCATTGAGATCCGTTACACCTATCAGAGCACCATTGGAACCCCTCAAAAATGCATCAGCTGAAGTTACATTTCACTGTGAATCACAGATACTGTGTGACAAAAAAAATAATCAAACACTTTGCATGATGCTGTTACAGCTAATAGGTCTGAAATGAAAGATAATTGCATGTTAAAACAGAGTGGGTAGCTCTGTTTTGATGTAGTGGTATGAAGATGTCAGGCATGCCGGTCTATAGCAGGAGGGAATGTGTGCCCTGAAGAGACTGAGGAGCAGAGCCCAGGAGAGCATTCCTCACATTCCTGTGGCACTCGACCTATACATATACCCCCACAAACCCAGGGAATTTTAGCACCTGGGGTTGGTAAACTAAGCTTCAGAAGAGCTAGCACTTTCCTATAGCTGCAGGCCTGATGAGTTTGAAGAAATGATACTCTCTGGATGATGAATGAAAAGTACATTTAAAACTGTTATTTTTTTCAATGCATAGGACATTATATTTTCAACCTTAGCTAAAAATTCCATCCCCCAAAACAACCAACTAACCGACCCAACCCAAAACAATCAAAACAAAAAACCGCACAATGCTTCACAGTGACTACTAATCAGCAACAAGTAAAATTCAGTAGGTTTAGTAGATTACTGTCTGAAGACACAGCATACTTGAGAATCATGCATGTCTAAAAGCTTTGACTTGTCTGTCCAGCAGTGTATGTTTCATAAGGAAAAAAAAATATTATCCCTGTGACTTTTCACAAATAAAAAGCACGAATAAATGTGATACTGTCTTACTTATGATTAAGATGTGCAAATCCCTGATAATGACTGTAAATCAAACATAATTCTTATTGCTGACATTATTTACATTGTGATCCATATCAGCAAAGGGTACACACTGCTTGTAAGTGCAAATATAGTAATAGAATCACACTGCCCTTAATGGCACGTTAGCAATACTTCCATGATTTATATTAGTCAAGCCTCTGTTGAGACATGCCCGGTGTCTAAGTAAATAAAGAACATCAACCGTGTTGCAAACTCTTCATTCTTTAAAAACTGAAGCTCACGTGAGAAGAGGAAGCTGCTAGATAACCACCAGAAAAGTGGTAAACTAAAGGTTTCACACACTTCCTTTCCTCGTTTTCATCCCGTATAGTAGTGACAGAGTGCACAGCCGGCAGATAGGGATTACACTTGAGAAGAGTGACAACAGGTGGCCTCCCCGAAGCCAGGCAGTTACTAGATCCATCAGATCAAGGCTTTTTTTTTAATGTCCAGCTTGCTCATCACCAATATTTACAGGATGCATCACCCAAGCTGTGATGATGGGTTTCCCTCGGGATGACGACCGGTCATTCTTCTTTCTTGGGTTTAAAATGGTGGGGATGGGTTCAGAGGACGGTTGCGGGGGAGGATGGAATTATCATTGCCTAGGCGAGGGAGGGTCGCTGAGGGCTGCGGTCAATGGGATGTTTTCGCCGGCCTAGGCTCTCAACGAACCGTCC
>VWZE01000355.1:401208-427809 GCA_013396675.1 Eubucco bourcierii | reverse complement strand
GTTTTTTTTTTTTTTTTTTTTTCCTGACCCTTTTTTTCCTCCTCAAGCATCATCTTATATCAGTTTCTTTAAGTCTTTTTCGAAACAAATTCTTATTGGTGTCATAGGCCATCTTAAAAATCGTTTTATCAGTTTTATACTGGCATAGCTTAATCTGAAAAAATAGGGCTGCTTTTGTTTTCAGACAAGAGAAGAGGAGCCCTAATCTCTCTCTTTATCCTAACAACTCATTTACATGGTATGTGAATAACCAGTTACTTCAGAAACTCCACATACTAGTTCACTCTTTTCATGCCATGTGGTGACGTCTTCAGGAAGAAATGTTTTAAATATATGCCTTATATATGTTAGATGCCGAAGATTTTCTTCTGGAAACTACCGATCAGGTACATTGAGGCAATTCAGCACAGTAATAAGCAGCAGAGACCTAGCAGCAGCAGCAGCAGACCACATCTTAAGGGGAGAGAGGAGAGCTGTGAAGTCAGCCTTAGTTTGATACTAGTGCGTCATTTCGTGTCAGAAGACATCTAAACAGGATGCTACTGCTGAGCAGATACTCCCTTCTCAAGCACTCAAGAGGAACAATGCTTTAATTGTAGGATGTACCTATTCTTTTTCCAAATAAACTTTCAGCTTGTTCTCCAATTATGGTGGTTGTTTTTCATGCTTGTAACCACTGATAGCATGATTGTGTGTGATCTTCAGATAAACAAAAAAAAGAACATTTTCTTCTTGCTGTAGTGGTCTTTTGGAAAATAAATACAAGGCTGTTGAGTTTAATGGGATCATAGGAAAAAAAGCATTTTATGTGCAACGCTAGTATAAGGAATTATACTTAGCCTTTAAATTCAGGCTTATTGTCTGTAGGTGTGTCAGCTACACCAGATGATTAAGATTAGGTTTTTTAAAGACTGCTGCTTTTTGGGGATTTCCTTCATTTGGAAAAACAAAGATTTTGGAACATCAGTTTTGCTTTCAGATTTTCTTGCCTGTCGGCATGCTATGATGTTACCATATTTCTGATGAGGAAGGGAACCCTTGTTATGTTGCTAACAGCAGAATAATGCTAAGAATATTCTCTTGCTAAATTCTCCTGCTGGTACTTCATATCCCTGAAGAAAAGTGAAGGACTGTGAAAGCTGATGCCTGGTATTTGCTGTATTAATATAGCAGATTATAATTTGCTGTATTATGGTTTTTACATCATGGAACACAAGTCTGTGAAATGTGGTTATTCAGGGCTGGCTTAAGCTATAAGAGTTGATGCACTATATTTTAGTTTATTTTTTTAAATTAATTTTCTTTTGGGAAACCTTGTTTGGCCAACAAAATGAAATTCCTAACTACACTTCCCATAGTCATGTCCAGACTTTCTGCTCTGCAGTAACCAATTCTGAAGTAGAGGTGTGAGCCTGTTAGGTTTTCTGTTAACATTGTGAATGTGGTTAGTAACACAGCGTAATGAAGAAAGATGGTTGCAAGTTTTTGGTCCAGGCACTTGAAGTGAAGTTGCCATCATAATTGGCATCATAGTCAGCTGTAAAGGTAGTTAATCTGAGGGAAGAAAAGACCTCTAGATATAAGTATTTGGAAAGGCTTTTTGCTAATAACTAAACCAGAAAAACCTTGTGTAGCTTAGATTTTCTTCTGACTTTTCTAATCTGTCGGAAACAGCTCCGCAATGCCTGATTCTGAACTTTCATTGTCAATTTTCATATCTTTCCCAAAACTCAGGGCAGGCTGCTCAATATCCTGTTTGTTTTGAAAGAAAATGTTTATTTCCCAGTAATGTAGTAATGAATTTCACCAGCATTTGCAGAGACCTCAGTGTGATCAGGAGGCCTTCAGTTACAGAACAAAAACAGCCAGTTTGAAGCCTTATCCTAGTCACTTAGCTGCTCTCATTACACCAGAAGGTTGCAGCTGGGTTAGCTGTATGTATCCAAGCAAACCAAAACTAGCTAACTTGGAAAGCAAGGGTTTACCTGTAACACTGGTAAGCTCTGTGTAATTTCTTATTTGATTAGCTATCTGTTAGGCAGAATTTGCTTCTGATTTCTGCCCTGCTGGGTTCAGGCAGGGTACGTTCCTGTGAGCATGTGTTTGACAGCCTTATGGCATAATAATGCTGCCTTGTCTTTTCTTTTTGTGGCAGTCTTGTCAGTTACTGAAGCAGTGCTGGATCTGAAGCACCAGGATCTCATACTCAGCTCACGTTTTGTCTGCTTACCTCTTAGCATGGGGTTAAGGTGTTACAGTTGTTTCTGTACCATCAGTGGTGCCAGAAGGACAGCGCAGTCCCACCTGGCCTCACCTCTTTGGTTAGCCTTGGGAGGCCACAGTAGGAGATGGTTATTGCAAGGCAGTGCTGACTGCCATAGCTAGTCTTACCCTTCCACTAAGGTTAGTAGTGGAAAAAGAAGAGTAAGCAAATAGCAAGCAAGAGTAAGTAAATAAGCAAAATAATCTACTGAACTTCTGACACACAAAAGACCGATAGCTCATTCTTATCTTGAGTGTAAAAGTAAATGACACATTTTCCCCAAATCAGATTTTTATTAGAAGGAAGATGGTATTCTCTGGATTATGAGGTCATTAATTAAAAATACTTCGTTCCTGAAAGGGACGTGTGTGTATGTGTAATCTCTGAAGATGGCTTTTTTTATTAATGCTTATTGCACTAGAAGCTAGCTAAGGTTTTGTGAAAAGTTAGTTTCTTGAGTTCTATTATTTTTAATGAACTGTGTCTTAAAAGTCTTTAAAAGTCTGCATGCTAATGTTAGTTGTTGAGTGTTAGCTACTAATTTGTTTTGGTGAATTACTGATCTGATTTTGGTAGCTTCTTTCCCTAAATCAGAATGCTGCTACTTAGTCTTTTAACTTGTTTTAGGAATAACTGTATGTATACTGAACAGTCATTGTGAAAATGTTGACTTCCTCATTGAGAGGTTTTGTATTCTCATGAGAAAATATTTTGTCTTGTGTTTTGGGAACTTTCCCACAATAGGAGATTTTTTTTTTTTTTTTTAAAGTATTGTTTGGGAATTCAAAAGGAGCACTGCCATGAAGATAGCCCTACAAAGATGCTTTGTGAAGTGCAGCTCAGCCTGTGCCTTGTTTGCTGCAGCCAGTGTTGCAGATTTAATTTACTGGATGTATTTTGCATGAAGGAATGGACTGGAATAAGTCTTGAAATAAAAGTTGAGCACTGCTTCCCTGTTTCTGAAGTTGGTGAAGTTGACCATTTTTCTTGAAGAGGGACAGGGAACACCTATTGCAATGCTTTTCCTGCAGCTTTGTTTTGGAGTTAAAAATAGCTGTTTGTTCCCTCTGGATATCTCTGTGTTATGCCCATATATCTTTAGATATGCTTCTTTGTGGATCTCTGTCTTGTCTGACTTGAATAAAAATTATTTAATACTTGATTTTCAGCAGTTGTAAATAACTCTGGGCAACAATAGTAGGCAGGATGTGTGTTGTCACCTGATCAAAACACTGAAAGAATAAACTAAGGTTAAAATATTTAGAAGTTCTCTGGGAAGGGGGGGGGAAGCATGATTTTACTTCAGCACTTATAAAAATGGAATAAATTTTTAAAATTAATATTTCTATGACTAGTGAGATTTAACATTTTTCTTTTATTTGTATGTGTTCTGATAAATATGAGCAACACAAAGAAAATTCATCTTCGTGCATTTGGTAGCAGTGTCAATTATCTGGGAAGAGTTAAGTTTAATGGAAGATGCATTGGTCATTGCTGGGTGACTTTAACCAGTGGTTCAGTTCAGTTTTCTTGCTGTTTGTAGGACTGAAAGTTAAAATAATAAATAATAATAATGAAGTAGACATTTATTTATTTATGATTTCCAAAGGGGGAAGATGAATCCTGTTTCCCGTGGGATGACACTTTAAAATATTTGTGGGGTTTTTTTTTGGTGGTTTTATATTTATGGTTCTGTATTTATTTTTCAGTATAATCTTGTCTCCCATCTTTATTTTACTACTTCTGTAGTTGGAGGGGGAAAATCACTACAATCTTTTCCATTTGAAATTAGTAATTTGGACTTCTTTTCCTGTTAATGTAATTTGTAAGCAGTTGATAGGAAGATGAGGCTGTGCCACCAATATAGCAGGAAGAATCTTCTGCCTGAGATTTGACTTGTTGAAATCAAAGGCTAGATCTTTCACAGTGCCTTGTAGTTTTGTAAGCATCAAAGCTTAAACTGGTTTCCCATGTTGATGTCTTCTGTGCCCATAGGACTATCTGCGAGGCCAAAGTATAAGCAGTATAAATGATACAATCTTAGC
Organism: Eubucco bourcierii; assembly: GCA_013396675.1. Classification (NCBI taxonomy): domain Eukaryota; kingdom Metazoa; phylum Chordata; class Aves; order Piciformes; family Ramphastidae; genus Eubucco; species Eubucco bourcierii. The sequence continues at coordinate 423,501 of VWZE01000355.1, read as the reverse complement.
TGAACAAAAGTTACTTTTTTTTTTTTTTGTAAGAGGTGGTGTAGGTGGGTTTTTTTCTTTCTAAAAAACAAAGTAACTCAATCTGGTTTAGACTGGTGCTTCAAATGTCAGTGTTAGTGCAGCTGAAGGTGTGAAGGCTTGTGCTACAAGACTGAGAAAAAATGCTTATGATGGTTGCGTGTAGGAACTTCTGAAACCTCCTCCAGAGAGTATGTGATGCTCTACTTTAAAACATTGTCTGAAGTCTAAAAAAAAAATAAAAAAAAAATTGGATACAATATTATGAAATTGTTTATTCTTGATGAATTTTCTAAATGAGAATTAGAGACGAGGCATATGTGCGAGCTGCTTCTTGAGAGACACATCTTTCATTTTTATTTGTTCTGAGGATTAAAAGGAAACTTTTGTACTAAGTGTCTAGCTTTAAGGGTTTTCTCCATGAAAATACAGCAATGGCAAGAAATCTGGGTAGTAACACTACCTTTGCATGGTGCTTGGGTGAATAAGACATAAGCCCTGATATGTTTTTGTATTGCTACTACTGAATATTGTCTGTATTTGCATAACTTTGTTAAAGCGTGGTTGCTGGTGAACTGTAGATGATAAAGGTGTAGTGTGTGAAGTGAAATTTAATTTGTATACCAATAAAACTAAGAGACCAACACACTTCAACTTGGTATCCGTAATCAAGTGAGGCATAATGAAAACAAGTACCCCGTAATGGTTTTGTTTTGATTTTGAGAAGTGCTTAATCTTATCAGGAAATTATTCCCTCACCTGCACAGAACATTTTACTGAAATTTGTAGTCTTGCTGAAATCAATAGTACTATGCAATTGTGTGAGTAGCCAGAACTCAGTAGGACTGTTGTGTGGATTTCAGCTATTTGTCAAAAGACAACAAACATGGTAGTAAATATTTAGATACCTTTTGAACTGAGAGAGACCTGCCCTGCCCACACAGTATTACAGATCTCTTGGTGTCCCTTGTCAGTGCAGCTGTGGATGTGCAAAGCGCCCTCTCTCACTAAGCAGCCTGGCAGACAGGTGCTGCTACTGCAGCCATGGTGCCTGATCACTCCTATACGTGTGCTGTAGCTCTTTGAGGTTTTGAAGCTGACATAGCTGTAGTAGTGAAAAAAGACATGCTTTTGTTTAAATAACTACATCAGTATTTTGAAGTCATAGCATTTTACTGTGTTTGTGTGATGGTACTTGGTGTTGAAATAGCTTTATACTTCATAAGTTTGTAACTGCATAATTAAAATGCAGTTAAATCATATGAAGTTGAATCATTGAGGAAGAGCAGACCCCACACCAGATGATACTGTTAAATATTGCAGAGTTCTGTGATAGCTCATTAGAAATCCTTGCTATTAAAAGTGAAACAGAAGGAATGAGTTATGGAATGGTTTGGGTTGAAAGGTACCTTAAAGAGATCATCTAGTTCGAAGTCTCCTGCTATGGGCAGGGACACCTCCCACTAGATCAGGTTGCTTAAGGTGCCACCCAACCTCCCTTCAAACACTTCCAGGGTTGGAACCTCCACATCTTCTCTGGACAACTTGTTCCAATGCCTCACCACCCTCACTGGGAACAGTTTCTTCCTAATGTCCAGTCTAAACATAGCTTCTTCCATAATGAAGCCATTATCCCTTCCCTGGTCATTACATAACTTTGTAAAAAAGTCCCTTTATAGCCATTCTGTACGCCCTTTTCAAATACTGGAAAGCTGCAATGAGGTCTCCTTGCAGCCTTTTCTTCTCCAGCCTTTTCTTCTCTCAGAATGTCTTTAGGAGAGGTGCTCCAGCCCTCTGATCATCTTTGTGGCCCTTTGCTGGACCTTCTCCAACAGTTCTTCCTTGTGTTGGGGGCTCCAGAGCTACTCTAGGTGGGGTCTCACTAGAGTAGAGAGGCAGAATCATCTCCCCTGACTTGCTGGTCCCTTTTTTTTTTTTTTTAAATGCAGCACAGGATATGGTTGGTTTTCTGGACTGCAAGAGCACATTGCCAGGCTCCTAAGTCATCCTTGTGCTTGCGACTGCCCCAACCCACGTGCAGGACTTTGCACTTGACTTTGTATTTATAGAATTATTTTTGTTGGGAAAGATGTCCAACACCATTGAGCCCAACTGTCAACCAAAGACCACCTATAGCCACTAAATCATGTCCTGGCATTGGTTCACTTCTCAAGCCTGTTGAGGTCCCTCTGGATGGCATCTCTTCCCTTCAGCATGGTGAGGGGAAGTGAGAAGGGGACTGGCTGTGTTCACACTGACAGTTCTGCTGGGGATGTCTGCCTGTGTAATCATTCCTTGACTTTGGAAAAAATACAGCTTCTGAAAGGATTAAAAAACTGGAAGGGAAATGCAGATGCTGGTTGTGACTAAAGCAGAATGTGAGACAAAGATGTTCTGTGTGGTTGAGGTTTTTTATCTTAGTTGCTAAAGTCATAAGGTGCTGAAAGCTGAAGTGATGTAGTTAATCTTGATTAACATTGTGATTTCATGTTGACGGTAGTTAATAGCTGGCAGCTTCTGCACTGAAGGGAGTGTCCCATGTATTGAAATGACATTAGTTCTGTTCCTTAGTGAAATATTAATTTAGCTCGTGGATGTTGAGAATGTGAAGAAATACAGTTTGACTGTGTAGGTTTATTTTTGATTGTAGTCTTGAACCAGTAGCGAATGTATCTTGCAAAAATCAATAAATGGGAGTGTAGTTTATGGAGAATGTTTTATCGGAGTATGAAACAAGGAATACAATTTTGCTCTGGATAATGAGTGCTGGTGGTCAGGTAGTCTCTCTAAATTCCTCTATTGGTGCAGTAGCTAAGTAGTTTGAAAATATTCTCTATATCCTCTGCTAAGGAAGTGGTGAGAAGGTGGAAAACACTCCCAGGGAGGCAGTTTTCACTCTGAATTATGGAAAGGTAGTTATGAGGGTCTCAGTCTGAGTTGCATTTTGTGTTTGCTGTTGATCTGTAGTACACGTTTCTAGATGGTACATCAATTTTTTTGAGGGTCTACAAAGTATTTGTTACACAAAACACACAAAAAAAAATTGGACCGCTGTGACTTGCAGGCAGTGGTTTGGTTTGAAGGCTGAAGTATTTCATGTGTGCCATGGGTATGGAAAGGCAAGTGGCTCCACCAGCTACCTGCTGAGGAACAGGGTCTTGCTGGAATGAGGGTAATTGAGTTTCCATCCTTGTCACAGCTTCTCTGTTACTGCTGAAAGCTGCTAATTAGTGCTGATACCTTGTTTTAATTTGTGATGATTCATTCCAGTAATGCCAGCTCCTCAGTTGTAAGCCACTGATCAATTGTCAGATGTCATACAATTCCAACTCGGCTAATAGAAATTTTTGAGGTAACAATGGCAAGGGAAGGGTAATTGTTGTTGTAGATGTATTTGCCAAGGCGGAGGAGAGTAGTATATTCCATCTCTTGGCCAACTATTTTAGTGTTATTAAGCTCTTATTTAACAGACTGAGTATTAATGGATATCTGGTCTTTGCTATCCTCTATAAGAAGCTTGTAAGACTTGTGTTTAGGATGACTGTTAGAGAAATGCTGCTGTAATAGTAGAAAAAACTAGTTCTAGACAAATAGATATTGCTGGAAAATTATTATGTATGTGACATGGTAGTGTGTAAATGCTTTGTTAGCTTTAACCTGGAGCAAAGATATCTGAGGTTCGGATTAGGATGCTTCTTTTTGATCTACACGAGAAGATGGTATGTTTCTGAATGCCTAGGTGAATTATTGATCCTTTTTAAATTTTCCTTTTATGTTACTTGTTCTTTGTGCTTAGCCTGGTGCTATGGTTTGACCTCAGTCTTATTAATTTGATGTGTTTTCCCCCTTTCTACCTTTCCGTTTGTAGTGTTTTTTAAATCTTGTTCCTTTAAGTCAACACTTCAGGTATTTCTCTTGCTAGGATAGCACTGCAAAAGAGCAAGGTGATTTTGCTAATACTTTAATTCACATATATTGATTTCTAAGTGGGTTTTGAATGTCTCCAGAGAAGGAGACTCTACAACCTGTCTGGGCAGCCTGTTCCTGTGTTTTGTCATTCTCACAGTGAAAAAGTTTTCCTTTGCATTCACGTGGAACCTTCTGTGCTCCAGCTTGCACCCATGTGACTGTAGAAGTAAAGAGAAAATCAGGGCAATTTGTACAGTATATCTTGACTTGATAGTAAATGAATGTTTAACCATGATGAAAGTAACATGGTTTATCCTGACACAACCTCCATAAATCCAGTTGGATTTGCTGTTGACTTTGGCCTGCCTTCTAGCATATGAGTTACCTTACATTTCTTTTGAACAAAGGAGGTTTGTTTGAAACAGGTGCTCTAATGGTTAGCTTGGCCTTTATAAATAGCTTTTAGGTGAAGTATTGCTTCTGTTAGCTATAGGTAGCTTCACAAGGCATCTTGTTTTATTGCATGGAGTTTCTATTTGGAGGAGCAAAAAGCTTTTGGCTGTAGCTTTGCATCTTTTACTGCCTTCTATGTTGCTGTTTATTTTTAGAGCACGCTTGTCACAATTTGTCAGCCAAATATTGGTCTGTCACATCTGCTATTAGATAGCTGCTGAAATGCAGTTTCCAAGATGACTTTTTTGAATTGCACATAATGAATTAATACCTACCTTTCTTGTTCCAGGATAATCTTGGTTTTGGTAGGAAATAATGCAGCTAGAGCTTGCCAACTTTGCAAAACACATTAAGTGGTAGAAAAAGATAAGACGCTCCTAAGTATTGTGACCACACCAAAATACAACCAAACCAAACTCTATTGATGTGCTAAAAAGGTTTTGAGAGTCTGTGATAAGCTGCTTGACTGTCAAAATGTTTCAAAGTAATTTATGAACAGTAGTGAAGACTATTTCTAAATCATTTGTAAAATGACTAAGGAGATGACAAAGAAATAGTAGAGCTAGTATCTAGGCCACAACAACATGGCTACTTAGACATTGTACATTGCTTTAAGAGAACTATATCAGAATTGATTTGAAGGAAAAAGGAAAGGTCTGCTTTGTACAAGTGACGTCTGTATGTTACTTGATTTCTTTTCCTGTTTCTTCTATTTACAGACATCTTGAGTTTGAGGTTTATCTGAAAGCTAAGGTCAGGAAGTGTCTTCCTCCAAAAATCTTACTAATCATGGTTTTCTGGCGTGTCCTTTCTCCTTCCCTAAAGGAACTGTACAGAAAGTGTTTTTTCCACAATGAAACACAGATCCTCAGCTCTGCACATTTCATGCTCTGATTGTGGCATGTACTGTTTTAAAAAACTGTTGGTGTCTGTAACCACTTGAGAACTTTGTCAAAACAAGTAATTTTGTATTCAGTTTTGTGTGGAATTGTAACTCTAAGGTGAGAGGCTGCATGCTGAATATGATGCTTTTTGCATGCGCTGCTCTTAGTTTGGTGTCTGAATCTCTAAAATTTCAGAATGTACCTTTCAAGATGGGTGTGTGTTTATTATGTGGGTGTTAGGTTGTTTTTCATTTTTCCCTGTGGGGAAAAAAAAAAGCTGAATTAGTGACCAAGTAGCTGTAAAAGCAAGATGTAATTTTTATGTAGATATGCTACAACTGCATATAGTGAGAGACCATCAAATTTGGTGGTCTGCAGGCAATGCAGTGATGTTCAGCAATGGCGGCTTCTTGTTAAGGCATTTTGGCAAGTTCCACCTCTAAAGATAGTGCTGGCCCTGTGATACCTGCATTGCAGCTGCTCTGGAAGGATAACCTGCTTGGAGTACACTCACAAAACTTGAAGATGCTGCAGTCATGAGTCATTTAGAAAATATCAGTTAGAAGCCTGCAGTTCAGGAATGTACATTTGTGTACAGTAGCTCTTCAAATAGATTCCAACTTAATTCACTTCTGAATTCTTTAAGAATATTAAACTGAAATTATTCCTGGGAAATTAAGTCACTGTTTTAATTAATCATTTCCAATCTGTGAAGAACATGACAAAGGTTTTTCTTACAATTGAAAGAAACAATCAAAAAGAAGCAGAGATTGGAGTAAATAAATGATGTGTGAGACCACCTGCTAACCGGAAGATTGTCTTTTGATCCCAGACAGATGCAGGAAATGAAGTGAGAAGCTTCCAAGTAGGGACAAGATAATGACCTGATAAAAAGCCAGATACAGCGAAAAGTTAAACTGCTTAATATAGCATCACTCACATAGTGGGTTGTCTTTGTGTGTGTCAGCTGCATATTACATTACCATCACCTAATTCCATTTCCTGGATGAGCAAAAGGCTTTTTTCTTTCTCTAAGAATCTCCCAGTTAGCATCAATTGTGATTTTCTTTTATATATATATATGTATGTATGTGTGTGTGTGTATATACACACACACATATACCTGTTTGGCTATTCTCATTCTACTACTTAGTCTCTCTGCTTTTCTCATTTTTGTAATAGTTGCAGGCTTTTTTGTGCATGTGTCTATTTCTGATTGGCTTGTGCTGCCATGATTCAGCTTCCAAATATTATTCACTTTGATAATGAATAGTGCAAGAAAAATGCTTTAAGGGTGAAAGGGAATTCAGTCTGTCACAAGAACTGAAATGCTCTTGCTGGTTATGAACAGATTCCTTCCTCACCCTCAAAGAATGCCCCTTCTCTGAATCTAATATAGTGTCAAAAACTGAAGCATGAGACAGAAATTGCATTGATGTCTCTTAGTATGCTGAAATTGTGTAACAACAACAACAAAAAAAAACACACCAAAAAACCACAAACCGCCACACCCACAAGAAAACCCCCCAAACTATTTTAGGGTCTCTTTTAGTTAAGAAGTTTCCATTTAATAAATAGTTTGTTTTACATTTGTTTTTTATTAAAAAATAAAATTCCCAGTAATAACAGCCTGATACTGAAGTGACACATTAGAAATTATTTCTTCTTTATTTAAAGAAAATCTTTTCAAACATCTGTTTACAATTGGATAACATCAGGAAAATGTCCTCGTTGTCCCATGAGCTGTGTGCGGTTTCTTTGGTTTTGTTTTCTTTTGCATTAAGAATGAATGAGTTATGGCAACTGAAGCTAACGTAGCTACGCAATCAATTGTATTGACTGATGGCATGAAATGTTTGGAACGGCAAGAATGTGCTCTAAATGCTCAGTTCTGCAGTGTTTTCATTGTGTTTTCTTTTTCTGTTTGGTGTGAGTTATGGCTACTATTAATGTAGCTGTAACATTTCATAATTATCATAGATTTCTTAAAAGGAAACCAAACTTCTCCACTTAGCATGAGAGGGGACTGTAAAATAATTTAAATCAGTGTAAAAATTGAGGACATACTTTCCAAATCAGTACTCCATATTGGTGTTTTTGATTAGCAGTTTGTCAGCCTTCCCTCCGCTCTGTTAAGGATGTAATCTGGAGAATAAGACAGCAAGTAAAAATATTGTGCCAGGTTAAGTGTAAGGTGTTATCCAGAATTAAATGCTATTTAAAAAATAGCATTAACAACTAACAGAATGTTGAAATTGTGTAGTTGAGTTTTAAGTAGTTTTGAGAAATAAGCTTTGCTTTTTTTGCCTTTTATGTTAGCTGATGACTGTTTAGGACTTGATAGAGTAAATGGTGGGAGAAATTGTAGATCTGGGTACGAAGAAGTGCTTTCATAGTCAATTTAAATAAACTTTTATGTTTATTTTTTTATATGTTTTATTTATGAAAGTAAAATGCATAATTTTACGTGTGTAAAGCAGATATTTCAATAGCTGACTGTTTTGGTCTCTGTTGCCATTAAAGTTGGGGCAACAAGCAGATGACCTGAGTGATCTTCTTTCCAGTCAACTTGACTTCTTTATGAGCTCTGGTGCGTATTTTTGTGTCCAGCTCCTTTAAGTATCACTGGAAGTTGCAGTACACTCAGTGACAACAATGCAGAGAAAAAGGTGTTTTGGCGTTTCTGCATCATGTCCGTTCTGCACTTCTGTAATTGCTGTCCTATGGAGAGCTGAAAGATGTTGTCTGTCTCGCAGAACAGATCTTGAGACTTACCTCTTGATGGGATTGGTAGTCAGCTGCTGCTTAGAGGGACCTTCAGAGCCATTCTAATTAGCCGAGTTATAAAAAAGTTGATTTTGAGATGCCTCTATAGCTTTAGCTGACCTTGTCTTTTTGCCTTCCATGTGCACTTTTAACGCTTCCAGAAGAACATTATTTCTGTGTATTTTGTTTTTAAGGATGTTGAGAGGTTTCTGATGCCCTGTATTTTGACTTGATACTTGAATGTGTAAGGATCACATAGTCTTCAGCAGCTAATTCAGTTATACTACATCTTATTGGGCATTCTCGGGTTTCCATGGTTAGCCTATAAAAATATTCCAGATTGTGAGGGTAAGATGAAAGCTTTCACTACATGACCTTAATATTGGGGGGGGGGAAAAAATATTTTTGCAATCTGGAACTCTTAAAGAGACTCTCATTAGGGTGCTTGTTACAGTTTCAGGTAAATTTGACCCTCTTTTCTAACTGGAGTGTTTTATCATAGTTAGGCTGGCTGAGTCAAATTGTCCATGTGAATTTGGGTGTTGCTAATGGAAGTGGATGTTTCTGTCTCTTTTGCCTAGGTGAGCTGTTCTGCATCAACCCAAGCACTGCTGTGCTGCTGTGTAATGATTTTACTGAAATAACTAACAGTAATTTTTTTTCCTCTTCAGAATGAAGAGAGCATCCTGTAACTCTGCAAAATGCCTCTTATATACAATTGGTGGTTTTCCATGTTAATATAACTTTTTGTTCCTATTGGAATATCCTCTTATCCAAATCCAAGAAATACAATTTAGTATTGATTTTTTTTTTTTAAGTCCTGTTTCTCTTAAAAGAAACTTAGTGTAGCTTATCTGGTGGCAAAATGCATGCAAAAGACATGTAATGATAAGCTTGAAAGTGTACATTGGATCATATCTTATGAACAGGTGCTGGTATTTAAGAATAATATAGGCAATAATTACTGTCTTGGACAACTTGGAAATAGTAGCTCCAGGCATTTTAAAATGTTAATAATCTTCGGCCCACTGGTCCAGACAGTTTCTAATGGCTGAGGAAGCTGTTAAATAATGAAGTGCAGTGACTTAGACCAGAAACAACCTAACAGCCAGCAGATACTACTGTATGACATTTTAATGTAAAAGAAAATTAAGCGCTTTGCCAGAACACTGCCTGCAAGAGCTTGGTGGTTTGTTTTTTTTTTTTCTAAAGGCTAAGCCCCAGTTAAGTAATATAACAAAAGGAATGAAATGTAAGAGAATAGGAGGTCAGAGTATGTGGTGTGTGTTTCCAGGTAGCTCCCTTTTCCTCCCTCTGTTAATTGTCCCCTCCAGCCACTTGGCATGTGATGGTTCGGGAGTTCCCCGCCCCCCCCACTTTGTAAAATGACCCAGACTAGAACTCAGCCGGCTGGAAGTTAAGGACTGAAGCTCTATTTACAGCTCAGCACAATGTACAAGCAGAGATATACACTATATACAGGAATAGTTACAGAAATATACAAGTTAAAGGTAATACAGAAACACAACACCTCTCCCAGAGACCCCAGGAGGGGCTCCCAACCACCCTTCCACCTTCTCCCCGCCCCTGTACCTTACCCCAAGGTTTGCCTTATGCGCAAGGTGGATTAGGAGCATCGGCCAGGTAGGTTAGAAGAAAAGTGGTTAGTGAAGACTAATCGGCAAAGAGGAGCCAGAAGCCAGACCACCCGAGATGCTGTGCCCTCAGAGAGACAGACTGCAACTGGATTATCTAATGTTTTGAGTTATTTTTTCCAAAACAATCTCAGCAAATCACCATGTTTTGCTTTCACAGCCTATAGTGTAATTTTCTCTATTAAAATATTCCAATTAACTTCAAACCAGCACATTTAGAAAGACATAGTTTTGTTTACTGTGGTGGCAGGAAAAAAAAGTATCTTTTCTCCCACTATAAGGAGAAAATGAGAGACTTTGAATTCACAACAGCTTAGTGCATTTTTTACTTAAACACAACCGAAGTTTAAAGGTAATCTCATCAATTTTTACTTAGAGAAGCAAGTATGTGAATATCTTCTGTTGCAGATCTTCTATTGGCAAAGCTACTCATCCACTGATTTAAGAGATTCTAACAGCACACTTATGTTGCACTCTGTACTGTAGGTGCAGAAGTTTCTTGTGTCTGGATTGAGATGCTTAGAAGGAAGAGGAGTAACAGTGACACTCTCCTGTACAGTAGTACCAACTTAACTTAGACTCTGATCAGTTTCTACACCAGCAGAAATTCTTTTGATCTTGTCATATCACCAAATACTCGTTTTGTACTGAGAACTGACACAAACCGTTCTGGCAAAGCAGCTTTTGCAGATGTCTCTGCTCATGTCATCTAGATTTGACTGCCTTCACAAGCTGTTCTTTTTATAGACCTGTCTGGAGAGAGAGCTTGTGTGGGAGTGATAATAAAAACTTTCATTTTAATGAAATTTAGTGAAGTGTTTGCAGTTTCCTTGATATCTTCCTGTACAGGTAGTACTTCACCAGTGAATTAAACGACTGTTAAGCTAACTAATCTGTAGGTGTTCCTGAATTTTCAGATGTCTGTGGTATTGATAGGTGTCTCATCTCCCTATGCTGCTTGCAAGAGAAACTGAAAAAATCTTTTGGCTTTTTGCAATAGATAGTGAAAATATGATACAAATTATTACAAACCTGCTTTGAAGAGCAGGAGAACTAGAATGGTAAATACTGCTGTATGGAACAGTTAGGCTGACTTTAAAGGTTGGACTACTGGCTGTATTTCATATTTCAGGAGGATGAGCAGGGATGTTGGATCCCTGGGTCTATTATTTCTGGTCTCATTAATCTGACACGTCTTTAAGAAAGGAAGTGCTACTATTGTAAAGAACAGAATCCATCCAATCATTTATGTTGGAAAACACATCTAAGATTAGAGTCCACCTGTCAGCCTATTACCATCATGGCCATTAAACCACAGATTTGTGATTGCATGCTTTGAAGGGGGGGGGATACAATTTTCTTGTAGGGAAACCAGACAACACTTCCAGTAGATTAATGAGATAAACAATGTTTCTGTACTTTTATGCTTGGCTGCACAACAGAAAAGGGGAGCTGGTTAACCTTCTCGTCCTTACATTGACAATGTAGTATCTGTAAATATAGGTCAGATATTTTAAGTATTCGTTGCTTGAAAAATTGGTTGTGACAAGCTGGATTTGAAAGCAACACCGCATATGTCAACTAAGAGCTTCAAATTTTGATGAAGCACCCTTACATGGAAGACTTGCATTCTTTCCTTCTTTACATAAAAACAAGCAAACCAAAAGAAAACAAGGAAGTTTATCTTTGCTGGCATTGGTCAATACACTCCTGGCACAGCTTCAATATGAAGGCAACATCCAAAATTAATAAAGTTTATGAAATAAAGTTTAACTTGAGAGTGTGAAGAAAGTAAATAATGCTTCAAGACTTCCATATTTCTTCTTCTGCAGTAAAGCTTACAGTCTTACTTAGATTGTCTCTGTAGGAAAATAAAACCTGACAAAGACTCAGTGTGTTGCCATTGGAAATGAAATATATTCACTCTTTGTTGTCTAAGACAGACAAGCATTTCCGTGACTATAAATAATCTTGCACTATTAAGAGTAGGATCCATATTTGTGTTTGGGATACTGTTGTTATTTCAAAAGCTGTATTGTATGCAAGGGATAGAAATAAAAATCACGGCATAATCTTAAACTTTCTTGGTTCCAGGCTGTACTGGAGAGTGAAAGGGATTGTATTTTGGTAATCTGAAAGCAGATCTGTTTCCATCACAGTTAAACAGTAATTAGAGACAATCCTGCTTGTGTAAACTATAGATGCAAAAAATAGACTTGCAGTAGGCCTAAAACTTGCTTGTTTTTCATAGCTACATTGTTGGTTGTAGGATGGTTCATAGTTTAATTACAGCTTTATCTGTAAACAATGGGAATAGTTACCACTTTTTTTAACCCAATGATACTTTTTCTGTTCTTTGGAAACTAGCATGCCAAATTTGACAGGAAGGTTGACAGTGTGTTTTGTATCTTTGCTTGTTTTCCACATCTGAAGTTAAGAAGGAACTTCTCTAAGTAGTCATAATCTAGATTTGCCAGATTTAGAAGTGAATAATTTTAGCAGTTTTGGACAGTACACACTTAACAGCACGTGCTCTGTGTAGCAAAGAAGGACCAGCAAGTAGACGGAGTGGTCTGTCAGCAACTGCCAAAACTGTACACTGGATTTAAGCCATAGCTATTAATCAGTTCTGCTATAAAAAGGGGGAAAAAAAAGTGCATCAAACGCCTGTAGGGTGTTGGGAGGGGAAATTCCTTCACTCTGCTAAATGGAGATTGACTTTATTTAGTCATACAGCAGCTTCTGAAGTTGTCTGAACTAGCAGAGTTGCCTTTAAATGTCAGTTCAGTGTATTTAATTTACTGTAAATGTGCCAATAAGTTTGTTTTTAATGACAACACAACTGAGACCATCAGGATTGATTTACTAGCTTTTAAATGAAGCTACAAAGATCTCATCTATTAAATTTTTGAAGTTATAGATTATGCAACAGTGAAAATCACCGAGACATCCTTTACTCGTATGCTGTCGCCTACAGACCATAAGTTGTGCTGGACTGAAAGCAGAACGGGTAGGTACGTTGGTGGAACCTGAGGAAAATGTTTTCTTTCAGATTTACATAAGCTATCCATGCTGCTGGACTTGCTCAGATTTTAAAGGATGTATCTGACAAAACTCCCACAGTGAGTCACATTTTTCGCAGGAGACTTTGAGTTCCTATTTCAGGAAGTGGAATATAAATAACTTTATGTAAGGAGACTGAAAATTCTTTCATATAAAGATTTAATAGGTAGAATATTTGTGCTACTGGTTTTCTACCTGAATTTATTCTGAAATGTGCCCTCAATATGAAAATAAACCTGATTTATAAGAATTTGCATATTTCTGTTAATTCTGAATGGCAAAAGTCAACATTCACAGTATTACTACAGTATCTACTGCTACATGTACAAAATGGAAACTCTGGCTCATGTTTGTGAAGACAACTAGGAATATCTGACAAACTAGAGGTACCATAGCCCCAACATTTCTGCTGCTATGTATAACTTCCTCATAGTGTAAAAGAAAAGAAAGTTGACAGCTGCAAAATGAGAAGAAAAATGCCTTTCCTTCTGTGAGGTGTGGTTATGTTAGAAGAAGAATACTTGCTTTATATATGCTCAGGCTGAGAGAAAGGATTCTGGACCAGGTAAGAAGATGGAAAATGGCGTGTTTTAGCTAGTGGAAAAATAAACCTGTTCCTGAAAGAAGAGGCCACCATCAGTGAATGGTACTACTGCTTGCTTTTGAAATGAGGAGTGGTAGAAAACTGACAGTACTGACTTTGAAGGCTTTAACTTCTACAGATGCCTTGTTTTGCTGCAACAGTGACTGGAGTGGAATCTTAAGGAAGAAGAATCCTAAATTAGAACCAAAGCAGGCAAGGAGGAATGTTGCTAATATCTCTTAGTTCTGACCCTTCCCATGCTTTTCATGTTCTGCGCAGCAATTATGCGGTCAGGGATGTTAACCGACTGACAACTATGCTTTGCACACTGGATGAGTGAATGACTTGAAAAAAAAGCCCCAAGCCCCTGTCTTCATGGCTTTAAAGGTAGCCTGATTTGTGTTGGGTGGAATAGATGCAATTTTATGCTGTTATTTAAAATGCAGGATTTAATTAAAAAGTAATGCCAGCTCCATTGTGTAGCAGATAAGCAGAAAGTAAACATTGTTAAATGAATAGGCAGAGGGATTTTTGTTTTCTAAGCATTATCTTGCTATAATGTCTCTATGGTGCTTCTTAGGAATAACCAGGTTAGCAATCCTAGTGCTCTTAAAGATTTTTTTTTTTTGATTCTTTGATTTGAAAAACTAGGGAGTAGTGAAAAATTAGTAAAAATCTAATATTGTACTGCAATTTAGATATTAAGTTACCATGTCTCAGTGGAGAACAGTGCTATTTATTTGCCTGTCAATTTTGAAGACTTAGTACTGTCCCTGCTTGGGCTGACCTGATGATTAAGGTGTTTCTCATGACAGCTTCTCTATATTTGATAGTCTTGGGAGGCTTAGCTGAAATTTATGTAATGTTGAACTGCTTTGTTGTGTGAGTTAGTTTGCACCATTCTCCAGGTGCAGGATGTTCTGAGATGAACCTCACAGTTAAAGAGAGCTCTTGAAATGGTCCTACCCATCTGCCTTGGAGACTTTTCTGCATCCTATGAGTGTGTGCTCTTGATACTTTTATATACATATGTTTAAATATATTGAGGTACATAGAACAGGATCTCTTGCATATTCTCTGTATACTAGCTTCAGGTTGACTAAAAACCTTTAATGACCAATTAATTTGAAAGGCTACACAAGGATTTCTTGCAAGTGCTTGTTATAAGGATTCTTGAGGTATGTGGTGTGATTGTGCCCAAGCTATTAAACACAACAATAACAAAAAGAATATATGTCCCTTTTTTGTGGGGTAATTAAGTGAGGTGTAAAAAGATAGCCCTCTTCAGTCCTGAGCCTGTGACTTGATTTAGCTCAGATTCTTGTTGAGACTTCTGTAATGCTAAAACTTGATGTGAACTACCTGCCACCTCAGATGTTTTTTCAACAATGAAAGAGTAATTTTGAGTATAAAAAGTGTACGTGCATTGGTTGGCGTCTACCAACCATCACTTTAATCTCTGAGCTCTTCTCTTCCCCAAAAATGTCTCTTTAAGTTTTTGGGAAGAGAAGAGTCTGCCCAAAACTCTGTGTTTTCTTTCTGTAGCCTGTGGTGGATATTGTAGGCTATGACATGAAAAAGTTTAATAAGGTGGCTTTATTTCATGGGCTTCCTTCATACTTTATCAAATCTTTATTATGTTTTGTGAGATACATGTTTTACCCCCCCCACAAAAAAAAAAAAAATACAAGTGATTCATGCTGCCCAAGGGAACTTAAGAGTTCAGTAAAGATCTGTAGTCAAATGTCTAACTTGTTGGCTTTCCTTATGAAAATATTTCTATGCCACTATGATATATTTAAAAATAGTGATAATGTCCTCATATTTTTGTGTGGTTTCAAACAATGTGCCCTGTTGATTATGTAAAAGATATCCAATGGATATCTGCTTTAAGGAAATAAAACAGTTGGGTATTTTATGATTAAGGTCACAGAGCAGGATGAGAGATGTTTGCAGGTATGAACTCCCCTATTTTTTTTGTTTTGAAACGGACTTCTCTTTCAAGAAAGATTAATTCCTTTATTCTGTTTCTTAAGTTTATATGAGTCTCAGAATGTCATATGGTCCAAATGGAAAGTAATGTAATGGACGACATTTTCTCACAGTATTTTCTGTCTGAAAACAAATGGAAATAATGTGTGCATGTACTTTGGGGGAGAAATCAGTCCAGGAATCTAATGTGCTTAGATTTAGACAAAACACGACTTATTACAGGGCTGCGGATATTCTACAAGCTCTGACTTGCATTAAGGTATGCTTGTGCTCAATCTTATAGTTAGGGTTTCATCTTTGCTCAAATCATGTTATTTTTTCCAAAAACAAAACTCCAAGTTTATTACAGTAAGTGTATTTGACACTCTCCATCCCCTCTCCCACTTGTTTGAAGGCCTGATTTGTTGTATGACTTCTTTTTATAATAATAAGAAAAGTTAACTTACTTTACTTGATAACGAATCCTGCACAAAGTATAAAAGGATTTATTTTTAATTTTTTCCCCTCCGAAAGAATATATAATCCAAATAATTGACCATCAAGTTCATCATGATTGAGGTAGACTAGTATAGAGTGGCAAGAGATGTAAACCTGAGAATGTGGACAGCTGACCTGTAGCATCAGGGTGGGCACAGGCTTGTTATGAGATAATAAAGTTACACTGGAAGCTGAAAATACTGAAAACTGTTGGTATGTGGTGTGGACTAGTGAGGAAGTTGCAACAAAGGCTTCTAAGGATACTTTTCCTGTGAAACTCTTTATTATAGTATGTCAATTTCTGACACTCCAGTTAGAACAGCATGGACAGAGGAATGGATTTCTGTGGAATAAACAATGAAATACCACTGATTCTTGTCTCATTGAATAAGTTTCTATCAAAGATAGTTCTGCTGATCTGTAAGTAACCCTTCCTGAAAGTAGTCTTCAAGAGTTTGTCTAGCTAGTACCTAGCTTCTCAGGACCCTTTACCTCCTTTGATTCTGTAACTTAACATTTACTGTAATCTAGCTGCCAGTCCTTGTAAAGTGTTCCTAACACCTCATTCTGAATCTGAAAATGAAGGAGGTAAATAAGACAAGGGTTAACTTGTGGATGCTTAGCTGTTATGTTTGCATAACTTAGTGGTGCAAAGGGAAGAAATGAAAAGATGATTGTGATGACCTGCAAGTTTTCTGGCCTGTAATTCAGAAAACCTTTGGAGAGGAGAGTGGTGGGAAAATAGTTGCTTAATGAGAAGGGTGTTTAATGGTAAATGGGGAAGGAAGGTGAAATGGAATCAGAATATTCAGAAAGTATGCATCTAATCAGATGCTGCACAAAGGAAGTTTCCTGTGGGAGGATATCAGAAACTACACTGACTCTCCTGCTGCTTGGTTGTACAAGGTGGCTGAGCATGTGTTGTAGAGGGAACTGGGGGGTGTGTGTGTGCTTGTGGAGGATGTGGTTTCAAGCTGTGCCGGGGGAGATTCAGGTTGGATATTAGGGAATATTACTTCACAGAGAGGTTTATCAAACGCTGGAATGGTCTGCCCAGGGCAGTGGTGGAGTCACCGTCCCTGGAGTTGTTTAAGCACTGTGTGGACCTGACCCTTAGGGACATGGTTTAGTGTTGACCCTTCAGTGCTGGGTGGAGGATTGGACTGGATGATCTTTTGAGAGGTCTCTTCCAATCGGATGTTTTCTGTGGTTCTGTGCCAGCTGATGCAGTGGTAATCCTTTTGGCACTCCCATTTCTTTGATTCAGTTTCATAGCACAGCTGCTCTGTGGGACCAGCTCCTGTGTGTGACTGTTGTAGTACTTACAAAGTGCAAATGAGTAGCGTTCCTCTTTCTTTGTGCTGAGGTAGGTTAGAGAAAATAAATGGTAATCGTTTGGTAATGAGAGGTGCGTTGCTACCCAAATGAGCTTTAACTATGCTTTTCTTTTAAGCAATTACAGTCTTTTGTTTGCTGCAGCAAATGACAACTTTTATGTAACAGTAAAATATGGTGTACAGAAATTTTCCCAACACTGAATAAATCTGTCAAAGTATGATCTCATTCAGTTCCCTAAATGGATTTTTGTTCTTACCTAAAGTAGCAGCTGTGAAGTTGGGAGGTGTTATGCCACAGAATACTGACCTCCCAGAAAGAGCAACAGTGCTGCTTTATTCCATCCTGCACCTCTTGAAGCTTTTGCCTGTAGTAGGAGTTATTTTTAAATGAACCAAACAAAAACATTTGTGATTTTTCAGATCATAGTGAAACTTGGGAAAGAATGGGATAATGTTTCTTTGAGAAGTAGTAATTCTAGGTAGTGAGGCTCACTTCTTGATAGCTATGCAAAGGATAAACGCTATACCCTTGCTGTAAATACTTTTAAAGCTGGATTCACCATGCACACTACTTAATGCTGAAAAATTAGTTTAATGCAGACTTGTTGCCACTGAGAGGATGATAAAGGAACACATTTCAGAAACAAACTGATTTGGCAGAACCAACAACTAGTTTTGAGCCCTTTTGTTAGAACCTTGACTTTTGGGAAAGTGTAGGTGTCGTGTTTCAGTTTTGTGGGGTTTTTTTGGTGTTTTTTGTTTGTTTCCTTCCCACCCCCCCCCTTTACTAATGTTGTGGCTGCTGTTTACCTTTCCTGTATTAACTGCCTTCTTTTTGCATACAATTTTTAGCTGACACTCCAAAGCACAATTATAGGTTTTCCCCTTTATGTTCTGGATTGTAGACTCTTACAAAATTAGAAGAATGTCATTGAACAATTTTGAGCTGACATTTTCCTGTCTGTACTCATGCTGGGGTTCACTTGTTGGGCGCATTGGTTTAGGCATAAGAAGAAAACATTTGTAGAAGGCTGAAATTCTGTTAGTGATGCTGGAGGATACTGCATGTCTGGTATACAAGTCTAAAAAGGACTACTCAGAGGGCATTCAAGGGAACCACCTGAAAAAGTTGAACTCTGTTAGAAACTTAGATTTTGCTGATGTTCCCTAAGTCTTTACTTTTGAGGAGAGATTCCTAATTAGCAGAGAAATGTGATCTAGTAGCACTGAGTACAGGGAGACAAGGAAATTAATAACCTGAAGGCCAGGGGACTGTTGGAGTCTCAACAGATTGTCTTGCTTGTACTCATGGATCTAGTACTGCTTTACACTTAGAGGGTGTGGTAGTTGGAGGTATGCTTCTGTATATGGTGGTAAGTAATCTGCTGCCAATGGGAGATCGGACTGGTAGTTTGGCATTTAAAACTGAAGGGCACACTGGGAATTCCAGCTATCACCTTTTCTGAGAAATTTTAAGGTGATTGACATGGTTTAGTTGTATTCCAGCTTTTACCATTACAATGTTCAGTGGAAATGGGCACCTGTACTTGGTGTAGGTTATCCGATGTTTCTCTAGTTTAAAGAGTCTCATAAACTACTAAGATCTCTATCATCTGGCATCTGGATTTAGTGACTAAGAGCTTTTATTAGCAACATAGTATTCTAAGGACAATATTATCTATACAGTATTCCAAGGACAATACTATCTATACTATATTTCCTAAGTTTATGTACTTAGTCTCATGTAGGCACAGAACTGTGAGTTTGCAACTCCATCTCCCCTTCATCCTCCAAACAAAGGAATTTGTTTATAATTTAACAACAAAGAAAGCAGCTTGCCAACACTGATTGTTTGGGTTTGTTTTTGGGCGATTCTTTCCTCCTTTTTTAGCTGTGTAACTGCTATGAAGCAGGAGAACTAAAGAACTGTGGAAGTGTTTAAAGTTACTGTTCTCCTAACTTTAGTTGATTTTGCCTACCTCAGTTCTTATGAATGAGAGGACTAAATGGAAAGCTTAATTTACTATAAATAAAGTTGGTGAAGACTGAAAAAAGACTGTCTCAGAGGTATGCAGAAACTGCAATTTTTGTGGTTCAGCTCACAGAAGAAAATGACCTACTGTTAATCTTGCCACCTTCTCCCTCATTCAGGTGCCAAAAGGTAGGAAGAACAGTAGGGAAGGGTATGTGCCAGAGCTGAGTATCAAATACAGATTCAAGACAACTCAACTTACTGGTTTGAGAGTCCTGAAACTAGTTACTGTGCCTGGGCTGGTACTAAAGAATGAGGAACTGGGGATACCACTCATCTTAGTAATATAACTTTGAATGTTATTCTGTGTGTCTGTCACTCATGCATCTGCATGTCCTGTTTGTTAAGATGAAAAGAAGTATCTTGAGACATATTGTGGGCAGGGACTTCTGAACAGTGAGTGGTATCACTCACCTGTAGGGGGATATTAACCTTGGTGAGTTGCCTAAGATTACTAGGTAATCTGTAAAATCATGGTTACTATTCAAGACAGTGAAGTGTTCAACTATAGACCCTTCCCTGTGCAAAGCACCCCTATTTTGTTTTGTTCTCTGCTAAGGTATATGAAGATGCTTTGGTTGTTTAATTTACCGTGTAAGCTTCAGCTCTGAGTGATTCTGTGATGATTCGGCTTTGTTACTGCATGTCCTGGTGACAAACTGTCACTGCTGTTGTGGAATGAATAACACAGTACTAAGCACACTAAGGCTACTGCTTAGCAAAGAGGGTGGAGATGAGTGCTTGGGAGTGTGGCAAGATAGTAACAAAACAGTTTTCAGAAATACCCGTCAAGATTTGTTGTCACAGTTTTAAGATACTACTGTAACAGTGTGAGTTTTAAACTGTATTGGAGTAAGGTCTGAGCAGTGAAACATCCACAGGCAGAAGTAAACACATGAGAGTCTGAAACTAAAGCAGTGAAACTGCTTTCGGTTCAACATTGCTTTTTTTGCGTTATGTCTTATTTTGATCATGATATCTAACAAACTCATTCTTCTCATCTGAGGGAATAAAAAATGACCAGGCTGTGTATCTGTATAGACCCTGGGAGTCTTTAGATGAAAATTTTCGATGGGCTGCATTGATTGCATCAGTGCTTTTTTCAAAGCTATTGTCTAGAACATAGTTAAGTTCATGCAAATGGCACATGTTGTAGGCTAAGCATTAGTATTTCCAGATAAGGGGAAAGGGTAGATTTGTTCACACACATTGAATTTTGTGTAAAATGACTTCTGATATACTTTTTCTAGTTTGTCTGGTAATTGCCCAGCTGTGTAGGTAAGAAGAACAATAATATGACAGTTGCTTGTTAAAATACTGTCTGTCTTTGAAGAAAATGAAAATCATTGAAATGCTACACGCTGAACAATTAACAAGGTACATCTGTAATTCTTAGGCTTCCAGCCTCAGTGCAAAACCTTGAATTTGAGCAGGCATATTTCCTTTCTGTGGAGGAAAGAAGTCGTCTAGTCAGTTAAAATATGTAGATGTAAAAGGCTTGTTGTATGTAGACATTTGTGTAGCAAACACTGGGAGTTGAAAGCTGTGTGCAGAAGAGAAGGAAGGAAAACTGTGGCTCCCTTAATTTGCTGGTGCTGTGGTACCTTTTGGAAATAAAAATTAGGGAGAACAGTGTAGGTCATGATCTTTTCTGATCATATCTTTGACGTGGTGGAAATGCTCAGATGGATTGTACTGCTATGGCTGTTCTTCCAAAGTGTTTTGCTGGAAGTAGATATTTCCTTATGCAGTAAGGAAGGTGCTTCCTTTAACTCCCATATCATTGTGTTTGTGCTGCAGCTGACTGGCTGAAGTTATCCTCTCTGTTTTGAATGGCTCTTTTTTATTAGTATGGTAATGCTTTCTTTTGTCAATAGCTCATACTTAACAATGCAATTTCATTGTGTGGTGGTTTGGGAGTTCACCTCCCCCTCCCTCTGAAAATCACCCAGACTAGACTCAGCTGGCTGGAAGTTAAGGAATGAAGCACTATTTACATCTTAGCACGGTGTACAAGCAGATATATACACAATATACATGAATATTTACAGAAATATGCAAGTTAAAGGTATTACAGAAACAATATCCCTCCCAGAAATCAGAGTCCCCAGGAGGGGCTCCCAACCACCCTTCCCCCTTCTTTCCACCCCTCTACCTTATCCCAGGGTCTGCCCTATGTGCAAGGTGAGTTTGGAGGATCAACAAGGGGGGTTAAGAAGCAGAGTGATTAATTTGCTTACACAGCAGAAGGCCAGAAGACACCAGCTCCAACGGAGAAACAGAGACTCTGTCTTATCTATGTTTGTGTCTTTGTTTTTATGCGTCTCAGCAAGCCTATGAGGGAAATAGACATCACCACTGTTTTCTTTTACAACCTACAATTTTTTTCTTTTTTCTTTTTTTTTTTTTTTAATTATCCCAATTAGCCTCAAGACAGCACACAATGGTACATGACTTTTGCCTATTTTACACAGAAACTGGTTGGAGTAGAGAAGAAAAAAAATCTACCAAAAGTCAAAACCAAACCAACTCCCCCCCCCGGCCACCCCACATAACACAAAATTAATCAAATGAAAACACCACAAACCTCCATGAACAAAAACAAACACACCAAACAAAAAACAAGCTCCAAAACAAAAAGCCCCAAACTACAAAAACTGGAAGAGGAAGAGTTGCTTTGTACTGGGACATAAGAAATAACAATCTTACAGTCTGTCTCAGAGTCACCTAGCAGTTTCAGATTTGGGCACCTGCAAGTATTTATTTCTAATGAGAATGTTGTGCATGGCTGTGATACAAGGAACAGTCACATAAAAAAAAAATAGATTTCATCTCAGTCATGTTATGTATGCTACCTAATAGAGATAATAAATGGAGTGCTGCTATAGCTTATATGGTATTCAGTTTAAGAAGCCCTAGTATATTATTACTGTGCTTTGAGAGTATGCTAAAGATTTTTTTTTTTTTTCCTTTGGTCTAATACAACTTCAGTCAACTTGATCTAAAACTTGAAAAATACATCTGTTGCATGATACTTTATACACTTTGTAGTGTTCTCTATCACTGTGCTGTCTTCTTAATTCATGTGTGCAATGGGAAGTTGGAAAAAAGATAGAAAAGGGGG
>VWZE01000355.1:373575-392026 GCA_013396675.1 Eubucco bourcierii | reverse complement strand
TGATCAGAGGGCTGGAGCAGCTCTGCTATGAGGACAGGCTGAGAGAGTTGGGGCTCTTCAGCCTGGAGAAGAGAAGGCTTCGAGGGGACCTGATAGTAGCCTTCCAGTATCTGAAGGGGGCCTACAGGAAGGCTAGGGAAGGATTATTTACAAGGTCTTGCAACAACAGGACAAGGGGCAATGGGTTTAAACTGGCAGAGGGGAGATTTAGACTGGATGTTAGGATGAAGTTCTTTCCAGTGAGGCACTGGGAACAGATTGCTCAGGGAGGTTGTGGCTGCTCCCTCCCTGGAGGTGTTCAAGGTCAGGTTGGATGAGGCCTTGAGTGACCTGTACTAGTGGGAGGTGTCCCTGCCTCTGGCAGGGGGTTGGATGATGATCCCTGAGGTCCCTTCCAACCTTACCATTCTATGAAATGGGTTTAAAATCCTGGTGAGCGTGTGCAGGCAGATCATCTAACAAGACACATTAGGAACTTTGACAGAAGTGCATGCGTCCTGTAGGTAGAAACAGTGCCTTTATAACCCCAAACAACTGTAGTTGTATCACTGTTTGCACTTGTGGAAAGTTTGGTGTGACTGCTGTGTCTTTAACTAGACAGTTTGCCTGAAGCTACTAACCACTTGCTGGTTAAATAGATAAAATCTGGCAGAGAGCCACCCTTTTATATGTTGAACACTAGAAGTAATAATAATGATCTATGTTAAATGTAACTGAGGTTGTTGTTTTAGAAGTAGAAAGTCTCAATGGTTACAGATTACCCTGTCAGTTGTTATCTAGATTACATGTGCTGTGATGATCCTTCAAGGAGAGGTCAGGTCCCACTGGGTGCTTTAGCCGAGACAGCACTGCTAGGAGGCAGCAGGCGTGCTCTGAGGAAGCCTTGTGACAATGCAGACACCGCCTGAGTAGCTGCTGAGTAGTTGTTCTAGAACTGTGGGGAGTGAACAGGATGCAGAGACACCTTGGGTTTCCACAGAGCAAGTTTGTTAGCTGGTTGCTCCTGAAACAATTCCCTGTGGCTCTGTCTTCTGCACCAGAATCTTCAGGGTTTCTGTGGCTTATTTTGCTGGCAGAGAAGTACTGTCTGAAGGTATGGAGACTGTTGTGGATGTTGCCAGGCTCCTGACTTAATAAGCCTTTTCCAGTGGTGTTGGAGAGCAGAGAGTAGAAACAGCAATTAGCTCGACTGGTTCCAGCTGAAGGCCAGTGAAGGTCAAAGCTAATAACAAGGCTGCCTGGATCTCGGTTCCTTGTGTCAAATGCCACAGATGTGGTGTCTTTGTGCTTTGCCTTCCCAACCCTCTGCAGCCCTGGAGCAGAATTACCTCAGTCATCAAACTCAGCCTTTTGTAGGAGTCCTCTGCTTTTAGTCACACCTTCGTCCATCTTCTTTTGCATGCAAAGCTGAGGAGCACTGAGGACCTGTAGCTGCACCATGTTCATACTGGATGCTCCTGGAATGAAGTCCATGTTTAGCCCCTGTTGAACACATGGGTTCTGGAGAGGAGGTGGCTGTACTTCTGCATGGAACTAATTTTTTGTCAATCAGCATTGTTCTAGGCCAGTTTGTCTTTAGGAAACATTCACTGCTATTCGAAATCATATTTGCCAGTCCTATGTTCTTGTGCCACACTCAGGAAAAAGAATGGAAATATGGTTGTGTCTCTTCCATATTTTAAGATATTCTAGAATTATGTAAGCAGATAATTAATTTTGGTTTTATTTCTTAGTACATCCTTAGGAGTGATTTGATATTAATGCGGTGCTCAACCCTGTTTAGAGTTGGACATCCAGTAGGGCACTGATGGGAAAGAGCACACCTATTGTCCATTGGAGTGCTTTGGTGAGGAGCGTGATATTTCAGAGCCATGCTTTAGCTGAGCTCTGAAATTGCTTTTAGTGTTGAGTCATCAAACTCAGTGGCAAATTACGAACTAGAGATAAGCAGTAATCTGTAATGAGGAATGTGCATGCTTTCAATGCCCAATTTTGGAGTTCAAACACATGGTTTTAAGCTGCTTTGCTTAAAGTATTCAGTGGTTAAGAGTAAGTACTGCTTGCTTATCTGTTGATAAGCAGTATCTTGTTAAGATTTGGTAAATTGATGGTTCTCATATGCTTGATCTAAAATAGTTTACAAAACAAATAGTAAGCTTCTTCATACTGAGACTTAGCTTAAAAGTTGTAAATAATGATGCTTAAGATCTAGGCAAAAATAATCTTGTTTTCAAAACAAGGTTATTTGCCAGGAATTCAATTATCTTTCTAAGCCTTTGCTTAGTTAACTTACACTAAGCAAACTACGTCACTTAGGATATCATTTTGGATAGGCCATGGAGGCTGAAACTTGTTCCCTTCAATATAGGGTGGATGAAAATTTTGAGAGATTGCCTTTTTGCTGTACTGCAGACAGGGTTTTTATCTGGTGTTGTGGGATACAGAAACCAAACACACCAATTGCTGTTCATTCTTTGGCAGCTGCACCACTCACTGACTTCTAAATGTCTTTGGTGCTAGTGACAGCAGAGAAACTAGTATAATAAATAGAGAGAGTTTCTTGATTGTCAGTAAATAAATAAAATGCCACAAACAATTGTGATGTGCCGGCCAGATGCTTCATTAGCAGTTGTTAGAAATGAAACTGTAGCTCAGTAGGCAGTTTGTAAGCAATCACCGCTTTTGGGTTGCTTTGTGTTCTTAAATCCTAAGCCCCTGGTCACAAAGTACCAGGTATTACCTGTCTCTTCACAGATATTGGTAAAACTGTCAAACAGAAAATATAGAGCCAGCCAAGGTAAGAACAGAGTAAAGAGCAGTTCAGCTTTATTCACAACCTCTAGCCTGTTCAAGATCCTGTGTATTATGTGTTACTGAGTGGAAAAACCTGTCTGTCTGACCATCTCTGTGACCCATAGTGCAAATGCAGTGTTTTAAGGCACTGAGCTGAACATTTGACAATGTATGTGTTAGGTCTTAGTGTTGAGCTAATCAGATGCATGGCAGTGCATTTAGATCCGATGGATCCCTTCAGCAGGTGTGATGAGCTGCAACAGATTCCAAGTACTAAGAGAGCTATGTAGGGCTGCTACTGGAGCGTGTTAAAACTGTTTCCACATTCCCTCTGAGCACTGCTTGCCAATACAGCCAAGCCAGTTTGAATGGCTTGTTCCTTCCAGAAAGGATTAAAAAAATTTTTTTTTTAGAGGCTGGCAGAGCATTCCAGTGAGGTTTCACTGTGTGATTCTCTTATGTTCCTTAAACTTCTGTGGTGTTCCGGATGGCTTTCCCTTGTGAGTGCAGTGCTGAGTAAGACTGAATGAAGAGAGTTGAGTGCTTCCCTGTTAAGGGCGGTGATCCATTGCATCAGCTGAACCTGCTTTGTGTCACTCCATCTTAATAAGCAGAAGCAGACCAGATGGGCTGAACTCAGCTCATTCACCTGCTTTTGCTGCCAGGTCAGAGTGGTCTGGTGTGCCCTTCATGTAGGGCAAGTGTCATGTGGGTTGGCTGTAGGTTGTATGTGTGCATGGCCTCTGCTCACTGGATTTGGAGCATTAAAGGGGCAGAGTGTTAGCCTGAGTCAGAAAGGAGGCAGCTTTAGCGAGTGAGCTTAGCTCACTGACATGTCAAATGCTCTCCTAGTACCTGAGAGTAAATACAACTTATTTGGCAATGGAAGGCTATTTGGTTTTTTTCCATGATTTATGGCGCTTATAGTTGCATTTCAGTTTCAAAGTAATGACCTTGAGAGGCCAGGCTTCTCTGCTATTGCAACTCTACAGATGCTTGACCTCTATGGTGTTTACCCATTTAACATGAAAATTTTTAAGTGGTTGGTGTTTTGCCTCTAAAAGGACAAAACTCCACTTAAGCTGGATCAAAGTCTGTTTGGGATATGTAAATTAATTAACTCCTGAGTGTTATTAAACCGAACCAAACAAACAAACCCCCTAAAGCCACAAACAAAACCCCTTCAAACTGAACAACAACAGAAAACTTGGGTTCCTTTTGGAATACTACCATTGCTTATAGGAAGGAAAATAAATCCTGAAAGATAAACATTTGACATTATTAAATGTGGCTTCTGTTACAGGAAATACCACAGCTAACAAATTCAGGTTTGGAGATTATTGTGTGGGAAGTACTTGAGGATTTTTCTAATGTTTGCCTCCTTTGCACAGAAATGTAATCCCAACTCTGGAAGAATGTGACCACCAGCAGTTTTCAAGAATAATTTTGGGGTGAGGATTAACTTGACATGCAATTGTGTACTTCAGTATACAATATACTGTACTCTAGGGATACTTTTAATGTGACCTACTGCTTCAAGTAAGATTGATACCTGTTGGAAGAAATGCTCTGAAATACGCTGCTGTTAATTCAGCTGCTCCAAAAACTGAATGAACATGATTCTTTTCTGTTGTCTTTTAAAATGTGAAACCAAATGACAACGCTTTTAAGTGCAAACCAAACTAGGAGTTGATTGTTATGTTTAAAAGTGGAGAAAATTATCTGTCTAAATGAATCTTAATGCTTTCTTCGAACACACGAGTAAAAAAAGATGTATATCAGGATATAAACATTTTGATATCAGTTGTGGTATAATTTTTTTTACTCCCACATGCTTTTATGTCTGCTTTATAAAAAAATCATAAATACAAAGAAACTGAGAAACACAATTTTTCTTAAATTAGGCTAAAACTATCCAAAACAGAACAGAATGGGGCAGTCTAACTTCAGCAAATAGCTGCTGTTGTCTCTGTGCTTGGAAAGACAAACTTTATTTTTGTTTTGTTTTGGGTTGTTTTTTCGTGTGTGTTTGCTTTGGTTGGTTGTAAGCCAACAATACAAAATGGTTGTAGGCCAGCCACAGAAAATAACTCACTGTATTTTCTGTTGATTATAGTACTACCAAGATATTTCTGTTGCAAGTTCTGGCAGAGCAGAATTTCCAAAGCATGCTGGTTCCTTTTTGTTTCTGGATGTGAGTTGTCATGGTAATAAGCCAATGATCTGCAACATAGAGCTCCTTACTGGCTGAGCCCTAAGCTGGTGGTGTCCATTTGCAACATGTAATCTCTGGAGGTGGCAGTTAGGGTTTCCCTGGCATCAGGAGGCTTCCAGAAAACCCTCTTTTACAAAGTGGAGGTGGCCCTGATACTCCAGATTATTCTGGAAATGACGGGACTGAATTGTGCTTTAACTGATTTTTCTCAAGCGAAGTGTGAGATTTGTGTTTCTGGATTGGTTTTGGTGTGTTTAATTTCTTTCTTTCTTTTGTTTTGTGGTGTGTATGTTTAGCAGTTGGGACAGTGCTGACCCCTCTGTTTCAGTCATGGACTTCTTGGTCCTAACAGCACATGGAGGTCTATTCCAAGGTTGTCTTGTAAGAGCGAGGTGAAACACCAGTATACCCAAGAGGCTAGATGAAACGTGAGCAGTTGGAACCATTACACCTTTAGATTCGGACAGGTGATCTCAGGCAGTTGTGCAAAGATCTGACTTACTGGGATACCCCTTCATCAGCCAAACAACGGTGTCATCTTAACCTGTTAAACAAGCCTTCTAAATTTATTGGAACGGAAGGCTTTGAGTGTCTGTGTGACTGGTCGTTGCAGATTAGCTGTCAAATGACAGCTCTTTAATGTCACTTGGACTTACTTGCTTGGGATTTGGAATACTTGCCTCATTTAACAAGCCTGGTGTACTATGAATACCAGTATACTTCAAAGTGTGCATGGTTGGGATTTTTTCCATGATCATCACCACTTTAATGATATGTTTAAAGAAGTAATACTGTGTAGCTGCAGTTGCCTCTTGGCTGTGACGCTGAAGTATTGGGACCTAGGCTTCACAAATTAAGTTTTTTCAGAAAATAGGTTGTTCTTGTCCACTGTAAGGAAAATTGTATGAAGACTTCATCTAGACTAAGTCTGGGGTGATGTGCTTCCTTCAGGACAATTTGTTTGCTTGGCTTGGTTATAACTGGATTGTCTAGACTTAGTCCTTGTGTTTAAACTGGTGTCATGGATATGAATCCTGACTACTTTGACTGTAGATTAATTAAGCTGTTTAAAACAACCCAACCTTCTCTCAGCAAAAGTATCTGAATTGTGGTATCTTGCTCTGACAGCTTTTGGGGAGTCCTTTTATCACAGCTAATGTCTAACCCTATTTTTAGTAGACAGTCCTACCTCATATACTGTGGGTTGCTTTTCCAGGCTTGGCCACCGTGGTTACTCTTTGCAATGCCATTCTCTAAACTGAGATCCTTTTATCACAGCTTGGTGCTAACTAGAAGCTACTGCATGGCTGTTTACTCTAGGACACTAGCCTCTCACTAAATTTTTTCTATTTGCTTCTTTGTTCCTGTTTTTGTTATTATTATAAACAAATGAATTTTATTACTTTAAAGCTGCCAATAGCCACAGACTTCTGTTTATGGATAGTCTTATGTGAAACTCATCTCTGTTACAAGCAGTTGTTTAAGAAATCCCACTGTATTTAGAAGCTGACGTATTTGTTAGTGCAAAATTGATTTATATTTAGTAGGCTATTGAGTCTTTCTTCATATAGCTAACAGAAATATGGGACAAATAACACTGTCTCAAAACAATTTGAGTCTCTCTTTAACATTACCCAATCCCCCAAAAAACAAAAACATAAACAAAACCAAACCCAAAACAAAAACCGAACTCTAGGAACGCTGTTACAAAAATTGGGAATGTTTGTGCAATGAATATGAAAATGGATAGAACAGTTTTAATACAAGCTTCCAACTGTTGGCAATAAATATTGAAAAGACACAGAAGACAATTACGTGATTTTAATGGTGAATACTGAAGTGCCTTTTGTAATTATGGACTATGTAGTCAGTAGGAGAGATCTTTTGTAGAGAAACCATTATGTTTGCATTTGGACATGTGACCAACATTTGGATTTTTGACTACAGAACTTAGGCTTTTGTGTTAAGCATTTAATTTTCTGACTTCTGAGAGTCTGAAAAGCAGGAAAAAATTGTGTGGTGCTACCCTATAATTTTCCATGCTCGTTAGTTTGTTCTCAGAGTTCTCTGAGATGGCAGGCTTTAATTTCCCTTCTACCCTTTCTGCATTTATCATCATCTTACAGGATGATTATAATCATGAATGTCTTAATTTCTTTACTTTATTCTGATAAAAGCTTTATGACCAGCAGGATATGTTGAATTGATTGTACTAATCTTGAGCCACTGTTAAAAGTCTGATTGTGATGGGTAGGTTATTGAACCTTCCGACTAATTTTTACATGTTTGAGCAGATTCTACTGGCAAGGTTGAAGACTAAGACCTGTTTATACTATTAAACACACATCTGTGAGGCACTACATGGAAATAGAGGTTTTTAACCCACCTCCCATTAGAAAGGAAAAAAAAAACACCCTGCAAAAATAACATGTAGTGAAATTTGTCCTTTGAGGGAAGCTAATTTAAATAAGAAAATTCACAAAACAAAGTATGTTTGAAGACAGGAAGGCTGACTGCATTAAATATCCTATTGAAACATCATTTCTCTACAACTGTTTTGTTGGGATCCTATGGTGTTTCTCCAGCCTCTGCCTTACAGGCAGTAATGCAATCAAACTCTTTGGGGAAGCATATTTTTATTCTATACTGGGACAACTCCCAGTTAAGACAAACCAGGAAAATGGGAATTCTCCTTTTTCTTTCATTGGCTTTTGGAGTTGTTCCTGATTAGCTTCATGTGTGGGTACTTCAGTTACAGATTAAAATTGCCTGTTCTTCCTGTTTCTCATCCAGCTTGAAAATTCTACCCATAACCCAGAAAAAATGTCCCCACTCTCCCCACAGTGGAGCTAAAAATAGCCTTTTTTTTTTTTTTGGTGTGTCAACAAGGCCAATACAATTTCCATGTTCCTTTCCTACTGCATAGCTGAAGCAGAGGAAGTGAAGACTTGGGTTGACTTTGACCTGCAAACTGCCCTTCTTATGAAGGCTGATTCCCAAGCTTAGTCATGCCTGGCTGCTGTGGAGTAATGTTTTATGAATTTCCTGAAATACAATGTCATATTAGTTGAGACAAAGTTTTACAGGTGACAGTAAATTTTTTTCAGAACTTCTGTGGCCTCTAATATGTTTGGCTGTAGTTTAGATTAAGTGCCAAATTATTTATGTCTCTAACAGACCTTTAAATTCAAAAGTTGCCTTTAAATCCTAGTCACTTGTTTATAGCGTAAGACAGTACTTGTTTTTAGACACTCCTCAGTTTCAGACTGTCTCGTTGTTGTCTTGTAGAGCTACAGTTTTCAGGAACAGGCAATAACAGAAAGGTAGACCAGGCTAGTGCGTGCAAACTGGGGGATAGCAAAGCTATTCTGGCAGTCGTCTTCCTCCCAATGCCCTTGACTGTGTTCTCCACCCATCTCCAATGTTGTTCTTGCTTGCCACCCTTTCACTTGTTCAAATTTTTCCTGTACCAAGTGCAAGAAAAGGAAGAAATTGTAATGGAAAAGTCATGTGAGGGATGGCGTTCATCAGAAGAACTCTGCTGAACTGAGTCCCCTTGAATTTGTTACGAATGTTGAGCTTCCAGGCTTGTAGCTTGTCCGGGAGCTGATAATGCTGCTGCTTGGGTAGGGGGGAGCTATGCTGTGCTGGATTGAATGGACAGGTCTGGCTTGTTCTTGCAGGAAAGCAGGATTCTGCACGAGCAGAGAAGGGCAAATGCACTCTGATACTGTGCTAAATGTGACTGATCAAAAGGAGATAGGAACAATTTTCAACCCTGTTGTGAGATCATTGAAAAGGCCATTGTCACCCAAATTTGTAGATTTTTCTGTTTTAAGAATCGGATTTCAATATAGAATGCCAAATTTGACTAAAGAAAATGCACAACTGTCAGGTCAGACTTCGCACCCTAGACTGTACTTTAGAAACTGAATGTATTAGGAATCAGTAGTTTTGTTCTACATTCAGGAATGAACTTGTGTTAGTCTTTGTTAGCTTACTATTTTTTATGTACTTCAAAACAGTCTGATATAAAGGAAATAGTTGTTTCAAGTAAATTTACAAAGATAACTACATAGTCTGTATTCATCCTTAAAATATGGCCCATGGTATTTAATTCACCAAAGTATTAGTTTGGACAACTTGACATAGGTAAGGTCACTTAAGTATTTCATTTATACCTGTGTAGCTGCCAATTCTTCAAGTCAAATTGTTTCCTACAGCTTTAGATTTAAAAGATTTTTTTTTTTTTAAGCAATACATCTCTACATAAGAATGGCTTGCAGAAATGTACTGCAGTAGTTTTGTAATGAAGTTAAAAATAGTAATTTGTCTTAAATTGTACTATAAAAAGTTCACTTCAATCAGGCTTCCTGTGTGGCAGGCCCCTCTGACAGTACGAAGGCCCCGATGTAAGAAAAAGATTGTAAAAAAGTTGTACTATATGTCAAATACTTAATCGCCTCAACAAATTTAGTCTTGGTATGGTTTACTGATAAGTGCACACTCACCTGGGTGTGCTGTTGCACAACAGCTGTATGCTTGAGTTTTGGTGGTTGGTTGTTCTTCCCCCTCCCTCCTGCTCCAGGAACCTGGAGATGAAGGTGAATATTTCGTTTTTTGTATGTGTGGCAGGAATTTCAGTATCAGCAATACTGGATTAAAAAAAAAAAATAAAATCATCCGACACTGTACCCCATGGATCTGGTGCTGCAAACAAAGGCTTGAAGTTTGGTCCTTGTGGGCGGGTGTTCCTCCCGAGGCCAGGGAGGTAACAGGAGTGCAGTGGGGAGGGACTGGGTGGGACTTCCCATTTTCACAACTATGAAACCTGGACTTGGGGTGGGGTCAGGAACTGCAGGTTTGATGGGGAGCAAGCGTGCCCACCCATGACCAACCCTCTCTTCAGAGCCTCGTTGGCTTAACATGAGCTAAACCCAGGTTATTTTAACAAAGATTAGCCTTTCAATACATGTTGTACACTTAACAGACAGATGATTTTGAACCTAAGGTGAAAATTACGTACTTTGAAAGATCCATTTTCCCCATCCTCTGTGACAGTGAATTAAGGAATTAACTTGTATTTTATTTTTATGCTTTAATTTAAAATAAATCAAACTGTGAGATGAAAACTTCTCTCTACCTGCTTTCCATTTCACAGGACTGAATGAATTTTTTGTCAGTAAGACAGCTATGAATTTCTCAGGTCAGCATTTTACCCTTGACAAGGGTGAGTAGTCAAGTTGGTCTTAACAGTTTCACACCTTAATACAAATTAGGACTGACACCAGTGTAAATCTGCGATTTTTTTGGGAGAGATTTATCTTTATCAGTCTAAACTTAAATTTTCATGTCTGTCACTTAAGTGAAGTAAAAACCTCTTCATTAAGTTAGCATGAATTTAGGGCCGATGTTCTAAGCTTCTCTGGTTTGTGTAACAGCATTTTCAAATATGTTTGAAGCACAAACACAATGGAAAAGTCTGAGTGTAATTAAACATTTGCAGATTTTTATTAAAATGGGCAGTAGATGTAAGGTTGCAAACTGCTGTGTTTCTACAGTTAATGTAGAAGGTGAGTTGTGTTGAAACTTGAGTCAGTTGAGTACAATCAGAACTTTAAAAGGAGCCAACTGACACTGTGAAAACAAATTAAGAAGTAACACTGAGTTAAATTTCAGCTGCTTCTCACACAGCAATCCAAGCATATGACTTTTCTTGCAGTACAAATGTAAACGTAGATTAGGTTTCACTTTTTTAACCTTTGTTTAAATAAAAGCATACTTTAAATACCTTGCTAATTTGTGCTTTGCCTTTAATTTTCTGTTCTCAAATTTCCATTCAGATCTGAGTTGTATTTGGGTGTTTTTGTTTTCAAGCTGTGACCACAGTTCTTGTGTAGAGCTTGGTTTTTGCATCAAGATCAACCGCTGAACCTTTGTGTTGCTTTATTGATGCTTCTTCATTCTTCCATTTTTTTCAATTCTGCTGTCTGAATAGAACTAGAAAACAGATAGCTGGTGATTTATCTGTGCTTTTGTGTAAGTAATCCCTCCTGTAGCAGAATATGTAACCAGTTGTAGTGGTGTTGATTAGCGCTGCTCATTTTGACTTTTTATAAACTGGTATGAATTTACACTTAAAAAATTTTAAGGGAGAAACCGTGTAAATGACGCCCTCGGAGGTTTTAGTGTCTCAGTCTGCCACCGTGTGGCAACTCGAATATGTGTTGTAAAAAGCGTCGCACTGTTGCTGTTATATGCATGGCTTTATATATTTTGTGAAATAGATAGAGACAACCTTTACGAGAGTTGAATTTAGCTCCTGCTTTAAGATTTTGCTCAACTAGCTAGCATAAATCACACAGGCAGGCTATGTCCTTGAAAGACAAAGTTCTCCTCCTGAGAATTAACTTTTGTTTTTTTAGCTTTTTGTCAAGTGTATAGAATATAGAAATAAACTTTCATATCTTACACTGCCTACGTTTCTGTGTGTTATTTTTTGGAGAAATGTCTTTTACTAAACCATCATTCAAAGGAATCTGTTGGATTTCACTACCCTAACACAAATATTTCTGGATGACTTTTGCATTCTGTGAATTCACTTTCTCATTAGGAACTTGAAAAACCTATTGACATTTGATTATGTTGAGTATGTTTGCTAAGTAAACAAAGCACAGTTTCTGAGATAAATGGAAAACTGGTGACCTGATGACAATAACTTGATATTCTGATTTTTATTTTTTTTAAATTTTTTTTTCCCCCCTCCAAGTGGCTTTCCTACTCTTTAATGCTGTAGACTGGAAGTGTGCAGTCCCTGCTAACAACATGTAAATGTTTTCTTTGTACTTTACTGTAGTTTTCTGTACCTTACACTGTTATGGAGAGTTGAGTTGAAAGGGATGATGCTTGATTTCAATGCCAAACTTTGGGTGCTAGAGGGTGCTGTTTCCCATTAGACACCCTCTGGAAAGGCGCACACAGAATGGACTACAGCACACTTCTCAAACAGCTGTCATTTTAATGCCAGTGCACATCAACTGTAATGTTATAAGGACTACTTGCTCTGATAGGACCCCACTACCTGGAGCAGTGGTCTATCTTCTTGCTACTTATTTCTTTTTGCATATCAAAACCTCCTTAATTCTTTCTGTGTCCTCGTGTTGCTGAAACCAGAAACCTTAATGGGGCAACTAGTAAAGAGTTGTTTTTGTATTTTTTCCTTAGCCTTGCTCTTTTTCAGATCTCTTTATACCCGACTTTAAAAAAAAAAAAATTGGGGGGGGATATATGTGGCTTTTTTTTTATGGGAGGAATTCCATCTGTATTTGCAAATATTTTACCAGTGTGTTTTGAAACTGGGATTATTTATGTTTTGGAAAGTGGTATTTTGAATCACTTCAGTTGCGTTTCTCTCCAAATGTAGCCCGTGTTCTTCACTGCTTTGTATGTCTGTATGGTTGGTCATTAGGTTTGTTTCACCCAATAGTTCTGGAAAGCAAATGTCAATGAGTCCCTTTCACTGTGCATTTCCACTTAAAGGTCTGTGGTTCCCTGTAAGGCATCATCTTTAGTAGTCCTTTATTCATCCGTGAATCCTTTGCTGCAGATAAAATCTCTGCCACTTGAGAGAAACCTCAGTGCAAGCTGGTGACAGAAGATTACTTTCCTTCTGTTTTGTCTCTGCTTATTGTTACAAAGCTCTGCTGGAAATGAGTTACAGTAGTACATTCTGGCTAAGCTCTTTTTCCTGTAATCCACTACTGTGGGCACCTGATCCTCAGTGGTCCACTCTCGGCTTCCCATAGCCGCCCTGGGCTCTGGCGTGTCCAGGTGAGTGGCAACTGTGCCGCGGGCACTGTCAGGCTTTGGCTACCAGCACAGGGCTCACAGTAGCCTCCGCTCATCCCCAGCGTGTGTGTCAAGCTAGCAGATCACTGACTGGCAGACATGTCCTTTCACCTTACTAGTATTACCATAAACCAGCGATTTCTCTATTTTGTTTTCAAAGGCTTCTCGTCCAAGGTCCCTCTGTTTCACACTGTGCTTAATTACTTTTGTCCTTGATGTCTCCTGTACTCCTCACAGAAGGAGCAAAACCTCTAGAAGGTGAGGGAATAGAAGTGAAATCACAGGATTTTGGTTTGTGTGTTTCTTCCACTTTTTCAAACTGAGTATTTGCTTTTTCAGTGTGGGAAAAAGACGTTCTTTTTGAGTTCAATATGTTTTAAGTTCCCTGTGCAGCTTCAGTCTTAATGTCTTTATCCAAATACCACATCTAGTGTTCTTTCACTGTCAGAAAACTGAAACTTTTCTGTACTCTCTGGTCAAATTTAAGTATGCATATATTTCCAAGTAATGATATTTCATAAACGTGTAGTTTTTATATATTATATTACTTGACAACATCTTCCTGCAGTAACTCACAAGTGTTATAGTTGTTAGTTTATTCCAGTTTTGTCAGCCTCAGTAAGTGGTAGTGAACTACTGCTCTGATTTTCATTGAATTGTGGATCATACATGTCTCTTAACTAGCACTCTTAAAAAAATATGTTATGAAACAACATCAAATTCATGAGCCAGAGTTAAATAATCCTAGAAATTGTGTGTTGCACTGTACCAGTGATTTGTAAATGCAACTCCAGCAAACCTTCTAGACTGACATTAGTGTTTCCACAATTGTGTCTTAGGAAGTTTCAGTCATTGGTAGTGTTTTCGTATCTTTATTAATGTTTATTAAACTGGATATTGGAGGTCCACCATGGTTGGATGCAACACTTGTCTATGTGACTAGGATTGTATTTATGATGTCTATTTTTTTGTAATTATCTTGTGCTAACCTTTTGTTTTTCTCCTTGTAAGCTTGTGATTTACCTTCCATTGGAAGAGAATGCAGTTCTATAAATCTTTATGTACTGGTTTGTTTTTTTTTTGGGTAGTTTTGTTTCCTGTAAGCATGAAAAAAACAATTTCCATGAGCTCATTTTATGAAGTAAATTGAGGTTTTTAGGTATGTTGCCACTGGGAAGCAGAACAGTAGTTGTTGAAAAGTTAGCTCGCTAGAGTTCTGGATCAGACTTGTTTCCTGGGCATAAGTAGTGACAGCAACAGCAGAAAGGTTTCTGTGTTTGTGTTTTCCAATGCGGGCGTACAATCATTCCCAATGAAACCCAGCGTTGGGTTCCATGTTTTGGCAACTTGCCTTTTAATCTCTTGTAAATGCGTTGTTGTTAGTGTGTTTTTTTTTTTTCCAAATATTCCTGCTGCCTCTGAGAGAACTCCGGGTTCTTTGGAAACCCGGTATCTTAACATCTTGTATGAAATAGAGAATACTAATAATATTTTCCTTATGTTTGTAGGATTTGGAGATCGTGTATTCCTATTTGCATGGCATGGAAGCCTTGTCTAATCTGAGAGAGCACCAGCTAAGGTATGACGAAAACACATGTGTTAATCTGGTAACAAAGCAGAAACAACAGGTTTGGGAACTATACACTCCTCCTGTGTACCTTCCTCAAAAAGAAAACTCTCTCAGCATCCATTTCTTCCCTTCATTATTGTCCTAACACTTTTTCCTTGTACGCACACATGTTTATGGCTATTTGTTTATTGTGATTTCTACTATGGATATGTTTGTTCGGTCTTTTTCCTCAAACTTTCAGACTGGAAGTAAACACATCACATAGAGAGTACAAGTTCTAGTCCTGAGTGGAAGTGATGTAGTTCTACTTTGAAAGGTGGCCATGATCACATTCAGTTGAAGCGCTTTGTGTTACACTGTTATACGCAGGATTTTGAGCACATCAAGTTTTGCATAGCTGAAGTTGAACCGATGTTAAATTGTTTCCAAAGATCAAAGTGCACACATATGGTTGTGTGGTATGTTGTTGTGTGCTTCTTGGCTTCCTGTGCAGAATGAGGTTCTTGTTGAGGAATGTGTGGAACTTGCCCTGCCAGCAGAGCGAATTCCTAGAAGAGAGCTTCTGTTGACAGTACCATACATGGAAAAGGCTGGGCTTCTGGCAGATTAGAAACAGAAAGCTTTTATAGTATCCTTTAGGATGCAACATTTCTTATGTCAGCGGGATACCACAGAAACCTCTGAGATGCATTAAAAGTGTATTAAGTATAGCCTCTAGTAGTGAATAACTTACATTATGGCTTGCTGATGATCTCATCCTGAATGTATTACGCTTACGTAGGAAGTAGACAGAGATCGGTTTTGAGCAGAAATTAGACAGCAGCACTGACCAGAGCTAATTCAATTTTTTCAAATATTTGAGAAAGCAGTGTAGTTTGTGTTACTTGGTTGCTGTAATTTTTAACTGTTTCAATTTAAGACAGAAATTGAAACATTTGGCTGTTATCTGTATGAGACGTTTTCTCCTCTGTTACTGTCCTGATGGCAGGCTGAAAGAGCTGTAAAACTCAAGGCAGTGCTAGTAGTGAGCTTGCATGACATTCTGAAGAACCTACTTCCTTTACTCCCCATTCAGAGAGGAACAAAACTTGTTTGTTAAATTGATTCTATTTCGTAGGACTCCTCTTGTAGAGATGGCCAGTTGCTTAGCATTGGTTAAGGCTGGTACGGCATATACTGTCGTTAAGCAGTAGCTTTCAAATATAACTGCTAATAATGACTTTTATTCTGGCATCATCTTTCCAGTAATCTCATGTTTGCTTTTCCTTTACCTCTCAAAACAGAGGATCAGAGGTAGAAGGTGAGTATTCTGAGGGTAGAAGCAGAGAGCAAATTTTGCTGTTTCTAAAGGATTCTGGCAAGACCTGGCAAGCAGTGCCTAAGAAAGAGAAGATTGTGTGGTTCAGTAAATTCTTAAATTTTATTTTGCTGTGCCAGAAAACAAGAAGATTTTTTCATTAGCTGAAATTGGTACACAATAAAAAAATACTTAAATGGTACAGACTTTTCTTGTAAGAGAAGCCCTCAAAGGTGATCAAGAGTAGATCCAAAATACCTGGCTGGAGGAAAGGCTGTGTTAGCAAAACTTGATTTTTAAATAGGGATGGTGTGGTTTGTTTGGTTTTTTTTTAAAAAAAATTAAAAAAATTAAGATTTCTACTTTCTGTTAATTTGTGAATAATCAGGATACCACTATAAGTCTGCCACTTCTGAACAGAAAAAGAATTATTTCTTAGGTGGTTGAGTTTATAAGTAGAA
The DNA here is from genome assembly GCA_013396675.1 of Eubucco bourcierii. Taxonomy (NCBI): domain Eukaryota; kingdom Metazoa; phylum Chordata; class Aves; order Piciformes; family Ramphastidae; genus Eubucco; species Eubucco bourcierii. Next base: position 375,842 of record VWZE01000355.1, on the reverse strand, counting down.
TCTTGAAACCAATGAACACTGAGATCTTGTGTAGCAGCCTATTATCTATTGAAGTGAATGACAAGGGAAATGGCAATAAAAAGTGTAAATGTTACTTAAAAACCAAAACAACTCTTCTAGGCCTCCTATCCGCTCTGTTTTGAGACGTTCTGCCTGAGCAAGAACTAAATAGCACTTTTGTCCACTTAGGATATCATCGAAGGGAGACAGTTGTTGGTGCATTGAGGTTCTGATGACTGATCCTGTGAAGAATGAGAATTTCTTTCCCAAATGTAAACGTAGTTCCTCGTTTGAATGTTCTCATGAGCCTCTTAGGCAAATCTTTGTCTGACTGTATGCCAAATACCCTTGGTGTTTGCAGATTGCTTCAGAGCCATCAAAAGTCTGAGGGAGGCAGTGGGATTCATTTCTTTCCATTAGTTATGAACTACACACCCACCCCCATTAGTTTAATAAGATCTATTTCCTTAAGAGACTAAACAGAAATGACACATTAATTTTTTTATGCCAAGTTAGCATTGCTTACATGGTAAGTACTATTACAGTTGCTGTCTATTATGCCACATTTGTCACACAGAAAGTGAATGTAAAAATGCTTTAATTCTGCCCTCTAGACATAGGATTTTCCTGCAGGAAATTCTCTCTATTTTGAGGCTTGTGAGATTTCAATATTGAAATCCGATGGTAACTTTTAAGTTGCTGCATTACAGCAAAATGAGAATTATTGAGTTACCTTGTAACATAATTTCTTGTTTTACCTGTTGGGCCTGATTTTAAAATGGGAGTGGCTTTTATATTGTGATATCTCTGATTAGTGTTAAATATCATAGATTGCCATCCATTTCTAAAATTCTGAATTTTCTTTATAAAAACCAACTTGCTTACTTTTCAGATCACTTTATAAAATGAGATCAGTATCATTTTATAGTTTGTCTTTTTTTTTCTTTTTTTTTTTTTTTTTTTTTTTTTTTTTTTACTGCAGCAATTACATCTGGTGTCCTAAATAAAATTTAATCTTGAATGAGATGATAACTTTAATGCTTAGACTTAACAGTTGTGGGTTTTTTCTCTTAAATGAAAAATCATCTTAGCTTTAAATTGATGGTTAGTTTTTATAAGTGCTGGAGACAAACATGGAATGCTGACTATCTTTTAGAAAATGAAATCTTTGTAACAGAAATCATAATAAAAATTACTACTTTCCTTCTCTTTCAGGCTGATGTGTGAAACAGTTAGATATGAAAGACATGAAGCAAATGAAGTTCTGTATTAGTAAGTATTTCTGCTTCCTTTCATATTATGTTGAACGTAGTAATTAATTTTAAACTGTATTAAGAAGAGCGTTTACTGTCAACTCCTTTGCCCAGTGCACAGCCTATAAACATACATGGAGAAATTTACTGATGTCAGTGAGGGAGCTAAGAGTGACTCTTGCTTGGTGATGTGCTGTATGAATTTTTTGTAACCAGTAAGATTATCTAGAATTAGGGAGTGTGGGTTGTCTTCAAATTAGAGTAAGTTGTCATAGTCTTACTTGAGTTTTGTCAAAGTAGCAGTGATCAGTTTTTTGTGCCAGCGGTGCCAAATCAACATATTTAATACAGCTTATAATTAGGAGGGATGTGGTCTAATGTCAACTCAAATTTATAGTACAGATCTGAGGGTCACAGTTGGTTTGTTTATGTGAGCAACTCATTGAAACAAAAGGTTTATCAGAATTTTCTCTTATTGCCCCTAAAACTAGACTTCAAAGGTTTTTCTGGATTGAACATTTAAGCACATAAAGAATGCAGCTTGTATGCCTTCCTTCTCATGTATGATTTTTCCTATATTGACCATGAGGACAATGTGATAGAACAAATTTTGCTGAATGGTCAAAGTTTAGCAGTAAAGTTAATGTCTACTCAAACCCAATAATCAGCTATGTATGAAAAATGCACAAGATCAAAATGTATAGGTGGATAGATTTTAATTAGACTAATATAATCTTTATTCATTTTGCAGACTATAATTTGCTAGTGGCCATAGTGCTGGTGATCTGTCCTTTTCGCAGCAGTTGTTTTACATCCACCTTGTGTACTAGAATTTTTGTTTAGAACCAGTAGAGCTCATTTTAACTATTGAAACTTGATTTATATGCTGGATAAATTTAAGGGTGCTGGTCATGCATACACTTAAGGCAGGCAAAAGTTACTAGAAATACATGTGCCAGAGAAAATACAGTGCACAAGCAGAAAATTTTAAAATCTGGGTTAACTTGCAGTGTT
>VWZE01000355.1:328959-359996 GCA_013396675.1 Eubucco bourcierii | reverse complement strand
TTTTTTTTTTTTTTTTTTTTTTTAGTGGAAGTAGAGCAGAACCACTTTTAAAATGCTGATTATATGCATATTTGTTCAGATTACTGTAAGAGGCTCCTTTGAAGTAAATAGTGTATAATACGATTTTCAGAAGGCAGAAAGAAAGAATGACCTGTCTCTGTATGCTGTGATAAGAATGAAAGCACTAGAAACTTCCTTACAGTTTTGAATAGTTAGGAAACCACTACAGAGCTAGTGTTGGTTGGCACATGAACAATTAGGTTTCAAATCTGCCTTTCATTGGGAGAGCAATGCTGGTCTTGAGACTTCCATTTGATCATGATCGTGTGTTCTTGGTATAAGCAATTGTCTTCCATCTGTAAGAGGATAGGCACTGCTGATAAAGTGATGCATTTGGTGTACCATCAAACTGTATATGCCAAAGGTGCACAACCAGTTATTGTAAAAAGTAGCACAACAACAGATTATAGGATCCCTGCTGCTGGCAGATGGAAGAAAATTGTCCCATATGTCATGCGTGAACGGGCAATGCCAGAAAAAAAAGCTGGCATCCCTTAGATGCCAACAGAAGGGATATATGCCATCTGAATTAATATAGGGGTCATATAAAGTCTGTGGCAAGAATCTTCTATTCCTTTGAAATACAGTAATTATTTTACTTCAACCTTTTTTTGGATACTTGATGAGAGGTGAGATTTAATAAGATAAAAATGAAGTTGAGATTCTTCCAGGAAGAGTGAACAGAAAATTACAGATCTCATGACTCAAAGCAGAGCGTTTAAGGGCTGTTCAACTGGAGAAATTCAGAAATTACGTTTAGGACAGTGTGTGAGATTTTAATGAAAGACAAGTGTGCAATTTGGCATTTAAAAAAAACTTCATAGTTGTGGACAGAGTCAAGCAGGTGTCTTGGGATGCAAATGCAAGAGAGGATTTGTTAATTAACAGAAGACATAAATCCATGAAAGCAAAATTAAGAAACTTTAATGATATAGTATAGAAAGTATTTCTGGAGAGGAAAACCAGACTTATTCAAGTGAGAGGTCTCGTGTTGAGAAACTGTAGTTGTTAAAGGGTAGATGGGTACCTCATTTCAAGGCTAATCAAGATTTTTACTTTGTGAAACAAACTTCAATGTCTGGGCCTTGGGCTCATCCATAAATAAAACCTTGGGTAAAATGAGAGGGCACCCAGGTTAAACTTCTGATTTGAAACACTGGTGAGCAATAAATGATATTTGGGATTTTTTTTTTTAACTTCTAAGATATTATTTTTGAAGCAAAGGCTTGAGGAAATCAGAGTTTTTCATCTTTACTTGGGCTGCCAGTGGATTGCTCACAAGGAAGTAGTACACTGCTCAGACTGAGTAAAAAAAAAAATAAAAATCTAATGGTCAACAATACTAAGATAAAATTCTACAGTGCTCTAGAAAAAAAATAGGAGTAAGACCTCCTAAAAAGGCTACTGTCCAGAAAGAACTGGCAGGATGGTATTTTGAAATGTAAAGAGTAGTGTCAAAAGTGGGTAAAAGGCAGCTTTTTCTTGACTGTTTGCTTAAACTAACTGTTTAAACATACAGGAGGTAATAATTTGAAGAACCTTTTAAAGCGTTGCATAATATGGAATCTTGATAGCTTACTGCCGTTCAGATGAATTTGCTGCGCTGTAGCAAATGGAGCATGGCCTGATGCATCACTAATGGCAGGTAATAAGAGGAAACATAAACACTGCCAGTAGAGATCATCTAATTCCGATCTTCTGTTGTCAAAAAATTACCATTCGAGTAAATACACTGTAAGCTTATATTTAGACTATTGAAGTAAGGCTTTTATACAGTTTAATTTTATCTTTGCCCGCGAGGAAAGTCACTAGGAAATAATTTTGTGATTTGTGAAGCTTGTGACTAAGAGAACAGGTTAGAATTCAGAAGTCCAAGTGATTCAGAAAATTCTCATATCCTCAAGTTTTTTGATTTTTTTTTTTTCCCCTTTTTTTTTTTCCCCCCCCCAGAACCTGGGGTAATTTATCCCTCTTATCCCCAGGTAGCTTACTATCCAAAACTAGTTTTTTCCCTACCTTAAAATTGTTTTTTTGACAGACTGTCACATGCACCTGCATGTGTACAGGTTCTTTGGGCTGCATCCACCTATACTAGTGGGACCTTGGGAGATGTTAGTGGTGCTCAAAGGATCATAGGATGTCGGGTTGGAAGACCCAAAGAGATAGAGTCCAACCCCCCTGCCAGAGCTGGACCATACAATCTAGCTCAGGTCACAGAGAAATGCATCCAGACAGGCCTTGAAAGGCTCCAGAGAAGACTCCACAACCTCTCTGGGGAGCTTGTTCCAGTGGTCTGTGACCCTTACAGTGAAGAAGTGTGTCTTGTGTTGAGGTGGAACCTCCTGTGCTGCAACTTACACCCGCTGCTCCTTGTCCTGTCACAGGGAGCAATTGAGAAGAGCCTGTGCCCCTCTTCTGACACACAGCCCTCAGCTATTTATAATATTTATTAAATCCTCTCAGTCTTCTCTTTTCCAGACTAAAAAGCCCCAGGTCCATCACCCTTGTAAGGCAGTGCTCCAGTCCCGCTAATCATCCTTGTAGCCCTTACTGGACCTTCTCCTGTCCCTCTTAAACTGGGGAGCCCAAAACTGCTCAGACTGTGGGCTTCCCCTTGTGCATCCTCCTAGCATTCTTGAGCTCAGATTCACTGAATGCTGTCTGAGTGGTAGTTGACGAAATACAAAACAAAAGGTATGGTGTGTGTCTGTCTTGTCTTGTCCCTCCCATCTTTAACTTTGTGGCTGTTCTCATGTGAGCCTATAAGGAAGAAGATAGAGTGATATCAGATTTGTAGCTGAAACTTGGAAGTACTTCAGTACATTTGGCTGCGTATTCTCAGCATATTATTTGTATTTGGGGCCTCTATTAGCTGATTTAGTTGCACCAGTTTCAAATATCACATCCTCAGACTGGTTGGTGGGTAGCACTGGAAATGCTCTTCCTTTGTGTGTATATGTCAGGTAAACATTTTTAAATAACTGTTTCCACACCTTTGGTTCCATTTAAAGTAATTTGGGGAGAATGAATGATGACTAGATTTGGTAGACAGATAATACATAGTTGAGGAAGAAGAGTATCTTTAAAACATTAAAAAAAAAAAACCAACAAACTAAAAGCACAGGAAATGACCACCCTTCTGCTTTCCCACTCAAACCATTAAAAAGTAATAGTGTAGCATTGCAAAAATAAGCAGCTTTGTAATATGCTATATGTGGTTGAGTAGCTGCTAGTTGAAGTAGTCTGGAATGAGTAGCATAGTTACCAATTTTTCTGAAGTTATATAATGTACTAGGTGACTTGTCAAGTAGATAGTTTTAAGCAGTTTTACAAGTCTTTAATTCAAAATAATAATAATAAAAATATTGCAATACTGGAATCAATTAAATCTTAAATTGAGTGACGTCCTTAGGAAACTTTAACACCTAAACGATACCTGTTTTGTGAAAATAACATGAATATCATCTCATTCCTCTATAGTACTGGAGTTTAGCTTATATTTGTTCTAATGCCAGGCCATCAACTAGCAAGTAGTATTCATAAGATAAGGCTGGATTTAATTCAGTGAATTTTATATTTTGAGTAAAGTTTCAATTCGGTTTTTAAAGATTTTTTTATTTGAACAATCAAATCAAAATTTGATTTTGATTTGGTGTCACCATAGTTTTGGTGACAAAGTACAATTTAATCTTGTCTCTTATTTAATTTCTGTAAATTGCAACAGTGACATTTATCACCCCTCTCCCCCCACCCCCCATATTTCCTTAATTTCGTCTTTTTACCACAGCCACCAAATGAGCGCGAATTAAGTCTCTTCACCATTTCCCCTGAGCATCTGTACCCTAAGGCAGCTCATATGGTAGAATGAGGTTTATATATGAAGTGCAGAAAATAAATAGCAGAAAATACAATTCCTTGAAGTGCAGAAAATAAATAGCAGAAAATACAGTTCCTGACTCTTCTGTATTTTTGCATGGTCACTGACAGCAGTAATGTGACAGACTCTCAAAAATATCTTTTGAAATGGCCTCTAGCATCCCTAGATCTTTGTGCTCTTATCACATTTTACTTGGCCTATTTGCTCACTTTTTGTATGAGGACTTTGCTCCTAGTGTAAATTTTACAATGGTCTTTCATCTTATTTGACTTGGAGCTGCACTGTAAAACCAGATCCCAGATCTCCCGTAGCTAACCTCATTTCTAGCTCATGGCCTTCATGACCAGAGGATGCAACAAAATACAGAATTGCTGGGCAGCTTTTCTCAGGCCGGTAGGCTCTGGTGCTTGGGTTTTCCTGCATTTATTCTTGAATTCTTTCAAGACTGACTGGGTGGAGTGTACCGTGATGCCAACTTGCTACATGCAAGGCTGGCTTTGCTCTTGTCTTCAACTATTCTCTTATCTGTGCTTTTTACTTGCTGTAGCATCTGTTTTTCTTTCCTTACCTAATTAGTTCTGCTTCCCCCCTTTATTGCCTCCCAACTTGATATGGCAGTGGAGAACTGCTCTCCCTTGGGAAAGTTCAGTTTTTGCCTTTGTATATAATTATTTAAACTTCTTTTTCTCCAAATGAAAGATTGATTTTAAAACTTGATAGAACATCTGGGTTTTTTCTCTCCTCAAAATTAAAAGGGACGTATCTATTTAAATATTGATAATTTAGCCCTCTGGTCTTTCCTACAGTAAGACAACTTTTAAAAATTGAATGGAAACCATAGATGAAATTGTGAACTTGTGTTGAATGAGTTTAAAACAATAACGATGACTCAGTTTGTGCAGGAATGATTTGTCCTCAACTAAGTGTGTCCTGATTAAATGAAGTAATAAACAACTTCCCTCAGAAGAAAATTTTGTTAGCAATTCTGGAAGTTGTGTTTGTGATCCTTGTTGTGATGTGTGTTTTTTTGTGTGTGTGTGTTGTGTGAGGTGTTTTGTGTTGGTTTTTTTTGTTTGGTTTTTTTTTTATATTTGATAGGTAATGCATGTTGAGTATAAACTCTGCTGGGACAGAGCTCTCTTGGCTATGTACATGCATTTATATATTTCTATGTATCCTGAAACATACTTGTTATTTTTTGTGATGTCTAAGAGATGATGTTTGGTGTGATTTGTATATCTAATTGATAATGCTTTTATTTTGAATAGAGAACTGTCTTCCATCTTTTCAGGCAAGAAAATGATATTGATAGCTTTAATTACAATGATAGAAGCCTTAAAGCCTTCTCTCAATGTATTACCCTAATATATTTGGAACTTACTGTTTATTGATAAGTCATTGCCAGGTGAAAAGTAAGAGATAATGGAACAAAATCTGTTCTAACTGAAAGTGACCAATATACACAGATATTGAAGCTAAAAGAAAATTTGAATTTTGACTAAAGAGGGATTTAAAAATTTTTTTTTGTTTTGTCTGCTCCATGAAGGAAACAGTTTGGTGGGAGGTTGGAACTAGGTGATCTTTGAGGTGCCTTCCAACCTAAACCATTCTATGATTCTACAGTGACATTTTTTAGGGGGACTCAGAGTTGTATTGTACTTTTGTGAGCTACTGAATTAGTCATTTAAGCAGTAGAGGGAGCTGATGAAGAGGTCTGATGATCTTATTGAACATTTCCCCATTTTAGCATTTTGCTTATAGCAAAGAATTTAGAGTATCATGATAGGAACACGAAGACCACACATCGGATCATTGTAAAGAAAAAAAAATTTTTTTTCATGGTTTCAAGCCTAAAAAATTACTTGAACATGTATGTTTTAGATTTAATTTGTGGTTTACCTTTGGAACTTTCTGAAAAAACTTGAGTTTTGGTGTGGTTTATATGTTTTTTAGGTGTGTAGTTTGGGTTTTTTTGAGATGTGGATTTGTTTTGGTTGGTTGGTTGTTTTTTTTGGTGTTGTCGAACTTGCTTGGGGTATTTTGCTACTAGCTGCTGTTGCTGGATGTTCCCATGACCTGTCTGTTACTTTATTCATGTATGCAGTACTGTTGTTCTGAAGCTATGTTTATGACTTCCTTTATAGGCTAATGTGTATAGCATTGTTGTGGGCTGGCCCCTAGTGCTGTCTTGTTTTCTGTCTGTTTTGCATGCCTTGGTTCAGCATTTCAGACTGTGAACTGAAACTGAAGCATGAAGGAGTGTGATTGTTATGGTTTAATCAAGGAAAAACTGAGATCATAAGCTGAAGAACGAACTTGGAAGAAGTAGTGATGTCAGTCCGTTTGTGACTGTGCCCATTGTAACTTATTCACAGTATTTTCTAAAAAACCATTGAGAAAGTAACTGTAATCGCTGTGTCACATCTGCATCTACCTAAAAGACTGTATGTCAGTTTGGATGGCTATGTTTGGAAGCACAAAATCAGAGCATGACACTGGATGCAGCTGTGATTACTTTTTGAGACTTAAACTCCTGAAGAAAATAAAACTTGCTGTCAGGAGAGAACACTATCTGGCCATCTACCTTGAATCTGTTCATCTCCTATTGGTATCATGACCAGTGTTTCCAATGAAGCCTGCGGCTCACCGATGCCTTCTCTCTTGTGAGGTGCTTGAAGAGCTGGAGATGGCTCTGTCCCTGAACTCCTCTCCCTGAGGGCTGGCTAGCAGGGTGTATGTTCAAGGAAGATTTCAAGGTCTGTAAATCTGGGTTCCTCGCTTAGTCAACTCTGTTCATAGCTGAATTAGCTGAGCCATAAATTACTGGGACTGCGTCTTGTCATGTCGCCTGCTGTTACAGCAAAACTCGTGATGTCTGCATCGTGTACGTGCTACTTAAGCTAGTAATGGTGTCTTACACTGTCCCCACTGTTTGCAGAAATTGTATCAGATTTTTTTAAAAATGTGAACATTTAGCTGTTTAAAAAAAAAAATCATTAAATTAATTTGCTGTTTGCTTTATTCCACCCATCCTCTGTACTGCTGAAAAGTCTAACAGTTCATGGGGCTTTAAAACTGGTCGTCTTCCAAGTGTGCTCCCAGTATCTGAGGTGTTGGAGAACAGAAGAGGACACAGTTCTGAAATGATGAGTTAGTGGTCCCTGGCATTGTGCCTATCAAAATAATGATTTCAGTGCTGCTGGAATTTTGTTCTTGCACAGCTGATAAAATGTTAAAGAGACTTGATCTATTATGCTGACATCTTTTGAAAATAAAAATAGAAGTCTAGTATAGTGGGGCTAGCGCTACCAGGCGTTCTTCCAAGTTTGTAATGAGGAGATGTGAAGGTAACAATGAAGCAGAAAGTGTCAAATGACCTGAATAACTAAGTGAGCCTGACTGTTTCTGAAAAATAGAAATAGATTCTGCAAGAGCAAATGTATGAGAAGAGGCTCTAAGTCAACATCATATGTTCACTAAAACAATGAAGACCTGGTTTCGGTAATTGGACAAACACTTGTCGATTTTATGTCTTACACTTTGTTTATTCATTTACAGTTGTAGAACACTTTTTGCAAGGATATCTTGAATGTATCTGCGTTGTATTAAGATTTTTGCAAACTACTGATGGAGGTCATGCGTTTTGCTCTGCATGTGAACGAATTGGTTATGTTGAATGAGTTTGGCATGTAAGTGGTGATGGAAAATGTATGGTCTTATTTTACTATTAAAAACCTACATGACATGTCAAATTATTAAAAAATATTTTTATTATGACCATTTCTAACACCTTAATTATGAAAGTCTGTAGGGGACTTCAAGTTCATTATTACCTTGAAAAATGTATAGAAAGCAGTCCATTTAGGATTTAGTATCTAAAGGCTTCATACGAAGTTAGAAAAATATCCTTTTGTTTTAATGAATTTTATGAATGTTAATAAACTGTGCTCAAACAAGGTCTCATCTCTCTAGTAATGTTTTCCTACTATGTCTCAGTCTTTGAGACCATTATGTAGATCTTGTGATGTCACAGTACTCTCCATGGCAACATAGATGTCATTAAGAGGAGGCATAAGCAAAGCTGGTTTTATTCAAACCACTTATTAAAATGCATTAAAAAAAAATAATAATGGAATAATGAGAAAAAGTAGGTTAGGGAAAAATCTTTTGTCTTTGAATGTGTTCCAAGATAAAATGAAAACTTCTAATTTAAAAATGAAATAAGGATAACTTTTTTTTTCCAAAGAATGATCTTTTCTGTCATTCTGTTGAAGTGCTGCAACAAGCAGCGCTTATTGCCAGAACTACTATTACATTCTGATTTTTGTTTCTCTCTCTATTTATAGGTATTTTAATGCAGTGTATAAATACAGATCTTGAATTCTGCAGGAAGCTTCATAAACACTTTTCTTGTGTAGTTCATATGCAAGGGTGATAAGAACCCTAAGTGGTCTTCTAGGCTGAAAATTGTTCAGAATCCCTGGCTGATATAAAGGCCCTGAGTATCTATCCTTATGAAACAAACTGCTGTTCTTTGCAGAACTCTTTCAGACTGAGGTTTTGACAATTTTTTGCTTAAAATTAGTTGTAAGATAACACAATTATAAGATAGAGAACCAACAAATGTGGAACTTTATTTTATTTAAACCACTAAAACTCCCTACCATACTCAGCCTTGTAGCTAGGTAAAATTTTAAAATTCAAAACAGTAGTCTGTAGGAAGAGAAAACGATGCAAAGTCTATCAGACATGTTTTTAGAGATTAACTGAAGGGACTTCCTCTGAAAGGAAACCTCCATAATTTAGCTAATTGTGAAATATTCACTGTGGGTTTTCAGGAACAACTTCTGAAGGGTTTTCAGTAGTCAGCTATAAATTACCAGATTAATGCAACCTCTGATCTGAATTCTATTTGAATAAGAAATGAAGAAATCCCGATGTGGATTATGTAGATAAAATACTGTAGTCTGCCATCTGTAAGGATGGTAACTAAACTGAAATAGGTTAGTAAAACATTCAGATGCAGGTGGAATTGTTTCACACATTTTTAGCAGGAATTAAGAAATTAATATAAATGTACTTATCCTAAATTTTAGTGTCCTGCAGACAGACTGGCACTACTCGTGAAGCATTTCCTGACTTGCTAGATTCTTCCTGCCTTTACAGTCTTGTACTGTAGTCCCTGAATTATTATCCCTGACACTGTGATTGTTGTTCCCCACAGGCAACTCCTCAAACAAGGAGCTGCAGTGATGTTCCAGGCTTCTTTTATCTTTTCCTGAGAAACCTTGTGCTTCTTCCCCACACACCACCTCTCCCTCCCCACCAAAACAAAAACAAACAAAAAACCAAACCAAACAAACAAAACCAAACAAAAAATCGTGTGAGATGTACTTAACTGTGGTGTGCCAAGTGAGTTCTTTCCCTGACACATGAGCTGTTGTAGCTGAGACTGTAAACATCTAAGATATCATATGACATTGGATAAGTCTAATCATCCTGATCCATGCTATGATGTGAGCTCATGTCACCAGGATTTGCAAACAGTGACAGGTCCACAAATACCTTTTCAACTCATGTTTCAGTTGCCAGCATTGCAGTTTTCCTTTCATCTATAAAGCAGTTACTTGTTCATGATGAAAAAAACCCTCAAAACCAACAAGAGCCAGAAAATGGCAGCTATAGGTATAACATTGTTAGTTATGCTAAAAAAAAAAAAAAATCTACTGATTATTTTTATATGCACCTGACTATCAGATATTAATTAAAATTTAAAAATAAAATTTAATGCAAGTCAAAGGGCAGGCACTAATTCACATGAGAGTTGGGAGAAGTTGGCTTATCATACAGATCAAATCTTCTGATGAAGACCTTCTGTCCTTCAGCTGACAAACCCTTGCTTTCATACTTTACAGTGTGAAGCTTTAAACATGGGGAAACCTGCTGCTACCCTCCCTTCTTGCATCCTCTCCAGTGGTGGGCTGTTCATGTTAGAGCTGATCTGCATGCATGAGGGGCTCTTTTTTTTTTTCTGAGGGGTCAGAAAATGGCTGTGCCAAATCTAGTTTTCATCAGAGCACTGAAGAGTTCCCCTGGGGATGCCTTGTACATGTATCCACACTTGTAAATTGTAAACCATTTCTCCATCCCTGGCAAGGGTGAACTGGTTGGAAAAACAGGCTGTGGTTCACATCAGATTCATGTGAAACTCAGCTACCCTGAACTTGGTTAAAATAAGACATTAAGAGGAGTATATGTTTTCAGTTTTAATCTGGATTCACCAAAATAAAACCTGGTGTTTTTTAATTTAAAAAAGTTACAGGAGAGGGAATTTGATCGAATGAATCCCTTGCTGTGCCCCTAAGTAGTAGATAAATCTGCCCCACTCTCCCCACCCTTCTTTTTAAATTTAAAAAAAAAAAAAATCCATCTTCACATCTACTACATACTGTTCTATAATATTTCATTCAGGAATTCACTGTGACTGGTTTGTTTTAGAACTAAATTTAAGGCATTTTGGCATTGTTGTGAATTAGCCTTTTCAAGATTTGACTTTGGGATTTGGCGGAGAGCAGTCCTTGGGATTTGGCAGAGAGCATTCTGCTTGTTTTTGCTTCTGTGTCATCAGAGAATAATTGATGTGGTGATGGAAAGTGGCTGCTAAGGTCATGATGCTGGTATCAGGATGCAGCACTATGCAGCACATAAAGGGGCTTGCAGCTCCTCTGTTCTCAGAGTTTGAGAAGTGAAGCTTACAGGGAAGATAAGAACTGCAGTAGGAAGCCCTCTAATGTAAACAGTAATGGTAGTAACAGCATTTGCAGGGTGGATGCTATATAAAAGCAAATTAAGACTGTTTGGCTTGCATAAATTCAAATTCCAAATATGTCTAACACAATACCTTTCTGTAGTTCAGACTGGCAGTTTTCTATGAGTCTTCTAAATGTAGATGTCAACTGAACAAATGCGTGGTTGGAAGAATTTGGGTTATGCAACTCAGATGCATGATAAAAACTGATCTTACATGGGATTTATTTCCTTGAGAAATAAAAAAAGAAAATATCTGACTTGTATGCTTTTCTCTAAGCAAAAGATGCCTTTTGACTTGAAGGAAAAGTAAACTAAAATAATAGGATTGTTTAGGCTGTAAAAGACCTTTAAAGGTCTTTAAAGACCTTTAAGATCAGTCCAACCAGTAGCCTAACAGTACCAAGTCCAATGCTAACCCATATCCCTAAGCAGCAGGTGTACACTTCTTTTAAATACCACTAGGGATGATGATTCAACTATTTGCCTGGGTAGCCCATTCTAGTGCCTGACAATCTTTTCAGTGAAGGAATTTTTCCTGATGTCCAAAGTAGGACAATTAAATAGACTTCATTCTGAACCAGCAGCTTCATTCAAAAATTTTCATTTGCAAATATGTAAAGCTATAAAAGTGTTTAACACTTAAAAATATGTTGAGGAATATGTACTATATAGATGTCCACATTTTGTGAAGTGTTCTTTGTAAAACTTAGATACAGTTTTACTAATTTGTAATTCATTTGTGAGTTAATTACTGCTCCAAGCTGGCGTAAGGTAGTGAATATCAAAAGAAATAAAAGTTAAGATTATAGGGGAAAACCTACATTTTTATATATCCTTTTGGAGAAACACTTGTCACTAGTGAAATTTGGTTTTCTGTGACTGATCTTAGATCTTTAAGAGGCAGGAAGTAAAGGGCTTCTTTCTGGAAAACTGTTTCTTGATGTTTGGTGCCACTGGAGTTTTCTGTAAGTTCTGCATCACTTTTGATGAATGCATTTATATTCTAGTGCTGAGAAATAAGTTTTCATTTGGAAGCTGGCTGATGTGAAAACAGGAATGTGGAGGCCCACGGCAAGGGGACAAGGCTGAATGCTGATAGGGGTACGTCCCCTCTTCAGTAGCTGCTGCCTTTCCTGCAAGCTTTGCAAAGAGCATCAGTATGTGTGTGTATGACTATGGCTGGGGACTCAGGGAAATGGATGGGTCATGTCTGGAGAAAACTGCATTATCTTCCAGTAGCATGGTGATAATGGAAAGAGTAGAATGAATTGCCCTCAATACTTGAAAGTTTTTGGCTGGCTGTGTGTTTATAAATTAATGCCTTGTGTATACATTTTTAATTGTTTCATTTAACTGAGGCTAGCTGTGTTGTTTTATTATCAAATCTAATACATTTGAGGGGGAATAAATATAGAGAGAGATCTAAAATTAATCTCATTTTGTTGTTTATTAGCTACTGACATATTTGCACTAATTACAGCTTGATAAATGCAAACCTTTTTTTAATGAAAACTGAAAATGTGAACTTGGGAAACATGGCAGCTCTTAGCTTTCATTTTAAACTTGTCTTGCATTAACTATCATGTTTTAAATGTATGTATTTGTTCTTCAGTCAATGGTGTGTGTTTGGAGTATGATGTATTATGAGATATGTAATAAGATACACTTAGAGAGAACTGTCATATATAACCAGTATAAACTCTATTTTAGAATGCATTAGAATGGAAATGATGTTGTGAATGAGTTATATGGATTTTAATGCCTGCTTTTAATACACAGTGAGCAAAAGATTTGATTTTTTTTTCTTTCTTTCTTTACTACAAATTAGTTTATTTGGAGATAATGCTTTTGAATAGTGAGGAAATTATGTTTTTGTCAATTGCTTCAGGGAATGGTGTAGTTAGGGAGCTTAGGGAGAATACCTTTGAAGAATTAGGGTGTTTTTTTATCATTCACTTGAAAAATTGCTACCTGCAATAATACCCCCTTTTTTTTTTTTTAATATCCTTTAGGGTTTTTTAAAAAGTAGATTTACATTCACATCATGCATTCAATAGCATGATGGGGAATAACTGTAACTGTGATAGAAAAGGACTTCAGAAGTGAAATTGCCTCTAGGACAGGTAGTGTGGAGAGCATCTGTGAAGTTTAATACTCAGGGAACCTCAAGTCAGAGTTTGTAGTATCAGGGAAATAAAGTGTTGTAAAAGCTGCTGCAAAACAAGGTTCTTGGGGGAATTTGGGAGAGAGAGCAATATCCTAACCAGGCAACCGTCTGACTGTCTAATTTAGTCACCACCTCTAAATCCCATATTGAAAACCACCACTGTCAAGATGACTTTAAACTGCCTTAGCTTCCTTTGCAAAATTCTCTCATGCACATCACCAATTTTGAGAAAATAGTTGCAAAATCTGGGTTCTCTTGGACATGTGGCTGACTTTAATAGTTGGAAATGAACTATCTTTAAGAGCTGAAATGAATAAAGCTTAGATAGAAAGAGGAGATTTTATCTTGATATATAAATAGAATTTTGATTGTAATTATTAAGGTATTATATCATACAATCGAGTGTGAAGTGTGTATTCTTTATTTTAAAACAAAAATGTGATTTAACCTTAAGCTTCATAGTGAAGTCTCATCGACAGGTTCATTTTACATTAGTGATGGAAGGAATAAATTTGTCAAATCCCATAATAAGGCTGTCTACATCTTACTTTAGTTGGCCAGTGCTTATGTTGGTTGTTTTTTGTGGGGAAAATAAAAACAAAAACAAAACCACCAGAAAAACAACAAAAACCACAGTGTCTAGCGAAAGTTAATGAAATAGAATTGGTGCTATGAAGGTGATATGTCAGCCCTTCCTTTAAAACTTTATTTTCTATATGATACTTAGCAGCCTTCAAACCCATTTTCATGCCGGCATGTGGTGGTCCATTGTATGAAGTTCCTCTCCTGGTATTTTACAAAAGCCTTTACAGTTTGGGCTTTTCTTATCATCTCAGTAAACAGTCTGCATTATGTGTTGGGTAATTGCTTCTTTTTACTGCTTGCTAGGCATTTCAGGTAAAACAGTGTGTCACTGGAGTTCTTTTTCTGTTGTTCTTTATTTTTTGCTTCTATGAGAACCTCCAACAGATTAATTCTGGTAAAACTTGCTGACTTCAGTTTCAGTCTTTTGAATTGAAACAGTGGAATTCGCTGTTACAGCTGTCTGAATTTCAAAATTGCATGTCAACAGGTATTGGCGTGAATCTGCTAGGTACCCAAGCATAGTTCTGCAACAGATGGTATGCCATGCTGTGATGGAGGTTCTAGCACCAAGATGGAAGTTTCTGAAGTGTCCAGGCATAATGGGCAAATATATATATATATTTTTTTTTGGTAGTTATTACGTGCTGGAGTAATCCCATAGATCGGTACAGGTTCTTAAGTTAAAGGAAATTAACTTTGAGTTTTAAAAAAAAAAAAATCTGTAATGTGTTGTCAGTATCAAACCTCAACTTTTGGACAGTGAGCAACTACTCCTTTTATTCAACTGAGCACTATGAGGGTGGCAGAGCACAGGAACAGGCTGCCCAGAGAGGTTGTGGAGTCTGTTTCTGGAGGCATGTTCCTGGATGTGCTCTTGGGTGAGTTACTCTAGCTGCTAGACCCTGTTCCAGTAGAGAGTTTAGACTAAATGACCTTCAGAGATCCCTTCCAGCTGCTACCATTTTATGATTTTGTTTCACTGTCTGTCATGATAAAGATTATGCTGTCATAGGAATCTATTAGTATAGTGATGGAGTTATTTGCAGTGAGAACCAGTATGTAACTCTGAGCTGAAATCAAGGATTTTCTTATAGTAATTCAGTGTGTCTTCTGTGTTAATATGTTGACTACCTGTTCCTTTGTGCTGAAAGGTAAAATCCAAACAACTTCTTCAAGAATAGAAAAGCACATCCAGGATGCAGCTTTTTCTTTTTACTGTATTTGCTAAAGCTTGAACCAGGAGATGTTCAAATCTGATACTTAACAGGCAACACTAGTAGAAGAGAAATGGAGTGAAAAAAGTGTGTGTGCATTGTGTTGAAACTTTGCTGCAAGGCTAGAAGATGGGTTAGCAAAAAATACAGCAATAGTGTCTTCTAGACCAAACCCAGTGGTTACAATGAGAGGGGTACAGGTGTGTTGTGAATATAGATTATCTTTGACCAAAGATCACAAGGCACTTCAGACTGCTAATTCACTCTGATTTCTCAAGTAGGAATATTTCTGTCTGTTTTCAGTTAGAATATCAAATAAGTTGACTTCCTCATCATCATTTCTGCATTGTTGCTTTTCAATCAATGAGTTGATTTACCTGATCCTTTCTCTCCTCTTGCTTTCTTCCTTTTTTTTTTTTTTAAAAAAAAAGGAAAAAAGTGCATATATGGATCAGATGAATGTCTAAGAAAAAAGCTTTGACATTTTGCAACAATCTAATGGAGCAAGAAAATAGCTTTATTTTCTGGTATCTTTAAAAGTAGTGTAAAATTCAAGATGACATTGTAGTTTTTTTGCTGGACTATAGGAGGAAGCATGTGTTTATCTCTAGGAAAATACGTGTTTTATTGAGACTTCTTGACTGAATGTTTCTTTTCAAGTGGCTTAGTATTCTGGAAATATTTTTTTTTCTATTGTAGAAGTCCCATGTACCATTAAATGCGATTATTTTGATGAATAAGCACAGCTGGCATTTCAATATCTGACTGCCTTCTTTTTGAGATATAAGTGTGCTGTTGTCAAGAGATTAGCCTTCAGGGTGGCAAGTTTAAATTGTTCATTTTTACCAATTGCCTGGCAGGACAGGGGAATAGATATTATAAATGGCCTCAATGTACTGTTCCAAGTAGTGTAGTCTTCTTCAGTCTTCTTGTTACAAAATAAAACTTTTAAAAGGTTACTTACCACAAACATCGTAGCTTAAGCGTGTTACCATGACTCTGCATTACAAGATTGGTTAACATTTGGCTTTTAGAATTTTACTGAGTCTAGTTTGTTTTTCATAAACTTATTTAACAGCTGTTGAATTGGGAGCTTCAGATGGGAAGGGTTCCCATGCCTGTGGCACAGTGTCGAACTGGGGAAGGGTTAAATAGTTACCTTGGCTCTTATCAAACTTTAGGGCAGGTTTGTTACAGCAGGCTATGAAAAGGATCCTGAAGTTCCAATCTTTTTGCCGCTTGTCCTATCCTCTAAATGACAGCTAAGATCTGCATTTAGCCTACAAGCTTAAATATGAACTACCCTGAGTGGGAAGCACACACCTCAGAAACAAACTTCAGCTGGTTGTCTCTTCTTCCCCTCTAACAGCATATGATTAAGGATCTAACCATAAAGGTCTTGAATTTCACTGAATTATGTACTGGTTCTCTCTGCTCCACCTTTACTGATGCAGTTTCAATGATTCTTTGCAGTTAAACCTGCAGACACATTCATTTCATATAGACAGAGCACTTGAGAAACTCAAACTAAAATAGCTTTCTATTTTATTCTACAGGAAGCACAATAGTATCATGAGTAATTATTGCAGTAAGGTGAGAATGTCAGGAAAGGCAGATCAATGTTTCACCCTCATCTATTCAATTTAGGAATACTCTCACATTCAACATGTGTATTTTCTTAATTTATTTTAAGATAAAAAAGTGCTAATTAAAGTTGATCAGCCTTTTCATTCTTTCCTTGGTGTGCTGGTTAGATTTCTTTATAGAAATGCAGATAGCTTAAGTAACTTAACACTGTAATGTCAGAAGATACTAGATGAAACTCTAATGTAGTTCAGAATCAGCCATGCATCTTCAGTAGACAGGACTTGATTGACGCTTGTTTTAGTGTTAACAGAATTATTTAGCATTTAAATTGCAGTATGTAAATACAATACTATGAGAAGACAAAATACACAGCTCTTGGTATTCTTGGGTATCAGTTAGTTGTCAAAGGACATATGCGTGAAGCTTGTCTTGTGCAGAGGTATGTACGTTTTTATATGCATTACAATATCTGAAGATGTAAGTATGCTTAAGGATTATTTTATAGCTCTGATTTTTGTTCTGATTGAAGTATTTTTGTCCTTCAGTTTTGGCAAGCGTTCAGCGGGAAGCTTCAGGCGTGGCTGTGAATGCATTGTTTTAGAGCCATCTGAAATGATTGTGGTAAGAGTATTTTTCATTCAGTTGCTTTCAGATGTTAAAAACCAGCTTGAAAACACTTCAAGCTTCCACTAAAATGTAGAATTTTTGGTTTTTACATAGTCCTCTAATAAATTTAAGTTGTCATATGTAGTTTTCTTGCTACTGTTTGTATACATATTTTGATAAAGACATCTTTTATAATGTTACATTTCCTTTTGCAGTTTTCTCATAGAACTAAAGTTTTCTTGTGCTAACAGAGTAGTAGGACAGTTTGTTATTTTTCTGGTGTTGTTATGTTGTGTGTGGGCATTTTAAAGCTGCGTAGATAAGCACAGATGCTTAAAAGTATTAATTTCAGGTTAGCTTGTAAGTAATTAATGATTTGTTGAGTTGGATTTATTCTCAACTATCTGAGGTTTTAAGAAGCAGATCAAGTATTTTGAAGTTCTAGTGCCTTATCTACTGCAGTCCAGAGGCAGAAGATCATCCTCTGAGAGTTCACAAGCTCAAAAGTTTTCAATTGCCCCTTCAGGGTGCATCTTCTGAACAAATGCACAATCAATGGGCTAAATACTTGTTTTTTTTCCTCTCTGTTACTCAGTGGTCAGTTCATGATACAGACGGTACAGCTATCTAAGCCATATATAGATAGCCTATATTTAAACTATCATCTGTGACACTTTTTTCCTAAAAAGTGACAGTTTCTGTAAAACTTGCACAAGCTGAGGAAATTGTGGTATAGCTTTAGGCTTGTAGAAGAGATTAGGTTACTTATTTAAAGCTGATTGGTAAAAAATACAGCTTTTGACTTACCTTCATGAAAACGCAGGCATGCTTTTGTGGGTTTAAAACTTTTTGGAATTTCACTCCAAACAGACAAAAACTATTATGTAGTGGTAGCTTTTTCTGTCAAAAGTTTGCTAAATCTCCCTCTTTCAACTCTAATTAAGAAAATTGTCTTATGAAGCTAATGCAATATAGCAAATGTAGAGGGCATACATGAGAAATACCAGTTGCTTTTTTTGCTGTCTCTAACTAAAACTCTCTGTAAATTTGTAAAGGGCAACTCCTAAAAATCATTCTGTTTTGCCTCCTTGTTTGACCCTGTATTAGCCCCCTAGTTTGTCTAAACAGTTCATGTAACTCGCATCTGACCACAAATTCAGGAAATGGTTTATTGTCCCAGATTTGTTCTCCAGAGGTACACACTTTAGTTAGTACCTGCGTGGATCTTTCTTCTGTGCGTTCTTTGAGTTATAAGGAAGACAAATATAAAAATAGGTATAAGGAGGAAGAAATGACAGAACAGGAATTCTGGACTGATGGATAATGTTGGGTCAGGTACTCCTACATGTGTCAATTTTAGGAAAGCTGAAACAACACTTAAATTCAGCCTTTCAGAATAATAATTGTACCCTTAACAGAAGAAATCCCATTGCCAGATTTCTTGGCACGGTAACTTTCAGTCATAGGGCCTCTGGAGGGAGGAGTGAGAGAGGTTTAGGATCCAAATATGACAGTGTTAGATGTGAAATACATAGCAATGAAGGGGGTGTTACCAGCCCTTCCTGATGAACCAGGAACTCCCCTCATCCTCTTGTGTTAGTGTACTGAATGATGTGAGCACAGTAGTGTGTAGCACTTCTGACAGAGATACGCTGCAAATTCTTAGGAACATTTTGTCTAATATTTTTTTTCAGTGTTGAAAAATATGGAGGAGCCTCACAAGGTGTCCCAAGCTCTTCTCTTGGTCTTCAGAATTACATTTTATCTCTGGAGAATGGAATTGATTAGAAGGAGTTAACAGAGTCCCTATATATAGCCGTTACTGAAAATTGCCTGTGTTTTTTGGTTTGTTTTCTTTTTTTTTTTTTTACTCTTCCCCCCACACCCTGTAGTTCTTGAGTAAAGTTTCTATTAGTAGGGTGAACATGGAAGGCATGTTTATTTTCAGCTAAATTACTTCAAAAATATTGTTCTCTTTCAGGAAAACCAGAATTCACGGTTCAAATATTTTTGTTGAGCATATGGTTGCGCAGTAATTTAGGACTATTAACTTTGAAGACTCTTTGAATTAGAAAGTACCCAATGGGTGATTTTTATTCTTCCTGTTGTTATTTTGAAATTAATTGCTTTTATGTAAATCCAGTCTATTAGAAATCCTCCTTTATACCTTCAAAATATTTGAAGTAAGTAATAAAGCCAGTACTGTCTATTGAAGAGCAAATCCTTTGCCACAAGTTGCTTAGGGAAGATACCAAATAGCTGTCAGTAGAAAAACTACCAAATACTCCTTCGTGTACCAGTTTTGGTTTTATAATGTGTTACATGTTTGTTCTTGTGTAAGAGGAGGGAGAGGTAGAATTTATATTTTGTCATTTTTTGAAACATGATGCTGTTCATACTAGTGTGTTATTGTGGGGTTTTTTTTGGGGGGGGGAGGGGGTTGGGTTTTTTTTTTTTTTTTGAGTAATGGCTTCTGTCTTGATGCCGAAAAGGCAGGAATTTCAAAACTAACTGCTATTTTTCCTGAAATGTGAATTTGTGTTTCTAACAAACAGATACAAGTTTATTTCTTGCGGGAGATGACACTCCCTTGCATTTATTTCAGGTTGACTACATGGATGAAAATGAGGAGTATTTTCAGCGTCAAGCTTCTCATAGGCAATCTCGAAGAAGATTTCGAAAAATCAACCAGAAAGGAGAGCGACAAACCATTATTGATACTGTTGACCCTTATCCTGTGGGGAAGCCACCTCTACCCAGAGGCTATCATACGGTAAGCTGTCTATATTCACGATTCACAAAACCAGGAAAACTACTGAAAATAAACCAATCAAAACTGGTAAGCTTGCAGGTATCTGTAAAGAAGGGTACTCCTGTGGGAAAATTCTCTTTTAAAATACTGTGAATTTGCTTTCATCAGTAAGTGAACATGTGTGCAGCTTGCATCTTAGTTCACAGTTGAAAAGCGTATTTCTTATGGCTGTGAATGTCATGTGTAATTTCTTAGTCTCAGTTGCTATTTGAAATTGTCAGAGTCTATGTTCTGCTTTCCTTTTGATATTAATTTACTATACAAATCGCTTTGTATATAGTTAGTGAAGTGCTTGTTGACATTGATAACAGTTGCTGCCTGAAAAGGATTGTGCTTTGTTACAGTAGGCCAAATTCTTGGATTAAATCTGTCACTTTTTTTTTTTTCTTTTTGATATCCACAATCTAAATGTCAAATTAACCTTTACTGATGTCAGTCTCGAGAGCCCTTTATGTGAGAATTTGAGTGAGCTACATAGTCTGCCCATCATCAGGGAGATCACTTGCTCATTTTATATTTTGGTTGGTTGGTTGGTTTGGTTTTTGGGTTTGGGTGGGGTTTTTTTGTGTGTGGTGTGGTTTTTGGGTTTTTTTTTTTTTTTGTTTTGTTTTGAGATGAAAATAAACCTATCACAAATTACCTTTTATTCTTCAAAATATTTTACGTGACTCTTAAATGAAGAANTTGGTTTTGGTTTTTTTTTTTTTTTGTTTTGTTTTGAGATGAAAATAAACCTATCACAAATTACCTTTTATTCTTCAAAATATTTTACGTGACTCTTAAATGAAGAAAAGCTGAATGACATTAATATGTTCATTTGGTATTGATTTCAACTTAAAACAAGCAAAAATACTTGAACAACTATTTGTTGTTGTCTCTTATTTCTTTAAGCCCCCAAATCTGTTAAAACCATAAAGGCATGGACATAAGTAACTTTGTGCAAATTTAATCTCATTTAATTCATTGGGCTGAAATTTCCACCATGTAAGCCACAAGCATATACATTTGCAGGATTAGAGCTTTAGGGTTTTTTAAAATACTGTCTTATGATCCAGTGCAGTTGTAACTTGTTTCCATTTCTCCTTGCTTATTCTTTGACTTATTTGCCAATTCCTCTGTATATTCAGTGTGTGTCTGTAAGTGTGTAGATGTTTGGTTATGTCTGTTAATTACGCAGGCTTATTTTCATGAGTTGAATAATTACATTTTATGTTATCAATTTGTTGTTGTTTATACAACAGCTTTTAGTAGGTTAAATTTCAGTGCAGTTTTAATTGCCTCTAAATTTCATATGGATTGAGCCAGTTCACTTGGTTTGAAGATGAAATATTTCACTGGTCTGGTTTTGAAAGATAGGTATGTGGTATTGTACTTGGTAGGAATTACAGGAAGAATTACTGTTATTAGTATTACTTAGGTGTATATGTTATGCTTACCAAACAGTGATTTTTATCAAACTATAGAAGGGTAATTTGCCCTCTGCAGTGCCATTTGCATTTGTAGGTCCTTGCCTGTTGTATAAATTGCACTTTAGGTATGCCCAGTGAAGTTTTTGTAAGCTTAACTGTTACTTAAGAGTAAAAGCCCATTCTGTGCCATTCTGTTGTGCGAGTTCATAATGATTTTGCATATATATTACGAAATCCATTGCAAGTGAATTTTCATATTGAGTTGGAAGAGATTGCCAAATAAACTGTAAAATGTACAATAATTACAGTCAAATGTTATTTTAAAAAGTGTAATAATGTGTATATGGCTGACTACTTCTGTTTTTCCAAAGCAAATAGAGACAGAGCTCAAATAAGTTTTACAGTATAGCCGAGACTTGCCACGCTGACCTATCCCATCCTATTTTTACAGTTTTTGGTGATCTTGTATACATTTTTCTCTTTCACTTCCAGGCATGTTATTTTTATTCTTTTTACATGTGTTAAAGGCTGCATTGTCTTCACTCTCTTCATGTTTTATGTTCCTTGACCTAGTTTTTCCAGTGTGATTTCTAGAAAAAAATAACTGAAGAAAGCAAATTTTTTTTTTTTAAAGCATCTATGAATTGAAAGCATGTTATTGCACATAACTTGTTGGCTTGTTGTCTATCCGTTCTTCAGTCGCCATCTGTAAGAGTCTCATCTTGGGTTCTCCTTCTTAATTTTGGATAAATAAAGAAGTTAGTTAAATTGAGGAAGAATCTGTTAATTTTCAAGTTGCTTTTTTCCTTGTTGTGGTTTAGGTGTTAGATGGTGAAAGCAATAAAGCTGCTTTGATAGCATCCTCAGAATTTTCACAGAATGTATAACTTTTCATATTTTGTTTTACCCTAAATCTGTAGTTACCATGTAGAATGTTGTTGGTTTTTTTTCTGATAAATTATGAATGCTTTAATTGCAGTACTCACTGAATAGTTTTCTTCAGAAAGTTCAAGTATTTTCTGAAGAAAGTTTTCTATAGCTTTGTGAAGATGTGAAACAGAACTGAAGATGCATGGCTATGCTTTTCAGGAGTTAAAAATGAAATGCAGTGCTCTCAGTTGCAGCATGGCTTTCTGCATTAAAATCAGATTATAGGGGATAGTGGACCTTCATGAACATATTTTAACATTATCTTCATAGTGGTGGAATGTACTATGGCATGTTTGATAATGTTCATCTTTTCCTTTCCTCCTATATGGCATTCATTTCATTTTGGCTCACAGGAATGCACTAAACCTCAGGTATTGTAATTTACTGTGTATGGTCCACTAACAATTTACTTGTGGGTTTGCAGTATGATTCCGTAATACTGATACAATGTTAAGACTAAAATTGCTTCCTAGCCTTTCCTTGGATACTTGAGCAACCTCACTATGATATAAAAATACTAATGTAAATGTGGAATTTGTTGACATCACAAAGTCTCTTGCCCAGTTTGACCATTCTTCCCTGCTTTGACAAAATATAGTATAGAGTGGAGAAAAATAAGGAAAAAGTGTGTGTGTGTGTGTGTATATCTATATATAAAAAATATATATTTAGTGTCTGACAGACACTTAACTTGAGTATCCCTTCCATTACACAGGGGAACTAATCTTTGTTTTAAAAAAAGTAGACCGCCTATTGATATTTAATTACCTGCATGTCAATAAGAGAGGGAAATGTGGTGACATGATGAGCACCAAAAGCATAACAGGACGTTTGCTAGCTGAAAATTTGCAACAGTACTTCTTGCTTGCCTTCTGTTCTGATAGTGTTTACCATTCAATATAAAGGGTCTGGATTTCATAGATTCCTATCAAAGTATGTGTAAATGGCTGTTATTTGAAACACAAGATTACCAAGCCAGGCAGAAATGTGTGCCCAAGTAAATAAAGTATCTTGTAATGGTACCAAATGAAAGAGATATTTTGCCTGATCAGATCTCAAATGCAAAGTAATCTGAAGATTTTTCTTTTTTTAACTTGTATTTTTAATTGCATTTGTCAGTGCCAAAGTAAATACTGAGCATCCATTAAATACATTTGTCAAGAATGTCTTGTCGAACTGTTAAGTGTCCCCACTGTTGTGCTTGAGAAATCTCATGAGAGTTGAAAACAAATGAACTATTTTTTAAGCTTCAAAATTCTTTTCTTCTATGTCAAATTGTTCGATTTGTTTCTTTTCTTAAAATAGAGGATTCAAATTTCACTGTGGTCCCAGTACCACAGGCAAGTGACTTCCATGCTGAAATGTTTTCCGTTGTTTGTGGTATATTTCTTGTAGGAACCCAGTTCCTTATCTTCAGATCACTGTTCACTTCTTCAGTGGAATGATCCCAAGTTATTAATGGTTACAACAGTTTGTCTGAGAGTGATAATATGGTGCTCAAATTAGGATAGGAATTTGAAATACTTTGTAGTATTCCAATATCTTAATGCTTAATGTACCATATGAAGTGTAATCTGATGTCGAATAACTTGGCCATGTTACTTTTGGAAAAAGTGGTGCTTATTTCTTGGATAAGGAAAAAAGAAACTTAATAATGTATAGAGATAAAATGAATGCTTTTTATCAGACTAAGCAAATGGCATACTTTTTGCCACCATTTGTAGTATTGTAAAATCCATTCTTTCCTAAGGAACAAAAAAAAAAAAAAAAAAGCACGATAAGTTTAGGCTAAGCTGTGCTAAGTAGAATGTGGAAAGCCATGATGAGATTTCTTTGGTTAGAAATTTTTTGCTTGTGCTTCTAATGTGTCAGAAATGGTCTTGAACTAGATTAGTCTTATCTCCTTAGTAATACAAGTAGATTTTTAACTTTCGTATGTGGATTTTCTTTCTGTGTGTATCTATACTTAAGGCTATTTAATGTTTTCAGTGAAAAGTCTGTTTTGAGTGTCATGGCTGAAAGTATGGACCTTTTCTTCTGAGAACCTGCATGGCTTCTGCTTTGATCTGATTTTACTGATTTATTTTATTTATAAAATTTACTGATTTATTTACAAAATCTTGATGTTGATGAATTTTGTGGTTGCTTCAGTACATCTGAAAAATTCATTGTGCCCAGTCCTAGTGCTGCTGAGCTCTAGTTAGTAGGTGTATATAGCGCAATTTTAAAAGAAGTTCTTAAGGGAGAAAAGCTTTGTCCAAAATAAGATGTTGTTCTTTAGTGGTATAGAGGAGCAGTAATTTATAACTCCTTCATTTATAATATATTTTGCCTTTCTCCTGTGCCTTACACTTGATATGTAAACTGAGGTGTGCGGTTTTATTAGTCTATACCATAATCTTTATATAGGTAAAATATCAAAGCTTACTGGAGAATAGTTGGAAAGATGCAGGCAGACTTGTAAATAAAATGCCGAAGCACCCGTGAAATAACTCTAAATACAAAGTATAGTGTGTGTTGTTTTTTGGTTTTTTTTTTTTTGTTTACTCTGTGACAATCTATCCATATTTGAATTAGTTAACAAGCTTATCAAAATTTGCGCTAGTGTATAATGGAGGGGTATTAACTGCCCGCGAGATTGTTGCTTTCAGCCTTTCCACGCGGCATTTCTGAAACGAGGGGCTTGGAGGAGGCAGTTAGCTGCACTGGCTGCAGGAAAAATTGCAGGCGGTTTTTCCTCTCTTTGGAGGCTCCTTCGCCTCTCCACGGCTGAATTGGTCTGTGCCCGAGGGCAGAGCCGATTCTATTGTTTTTGCTAATGTGTGAGCAAATAGATCGTCGACCCTCCGGTTCTTCCCTTCGAGAGGAAAGTCGGCTACCTTTAGGTCCTGTAAAGATAGTGAACCAAATCAAAAAGCCTCTGACTTTGTCCTTACAGATTTTCAAGCTCTCTTTCCAGACTCAGGATTTTTTCACCGGCATTTTGTAGTTTCTTTAGCGTTTGCACTAGACAGGTAGCCAGGATTGAAGTGTGATTTTTTTCCTGAGCATTTGTTGATTAGTTTTTCAAAAATAATTTTGGACTGCCAGCAGTTTTTAGCTGCCCATTCTAGACCTAAGCCTGTTATCTTGTATCTCAAATGTTTCCATCGTTGTGCACACCCTGCTCGCTGTGCCAAATAATGTAATGGAGGGGTATTAATTGATTGCGTGATGATATTTTTTTTCAAAATTAATATAGTTTCTTAATTTTTGGTATGCAGTACTCTCATTTCCGCCAATAATTTGTTTATAATAATATCAAGTTCTTTGCATGGTCATGAAACTGTGTCCTGTTCCGGGCCCCTCAATTTAAGAAGGACATTGAGGTACTTGAACTTGTCCAGAGAAGGGCAACGAGGCTGGTGAGAGGCCTCGAGCACAAGCCCTATGAAGAGAGGCTGAGGGAGCTGGGATTGTTTAGCCTGGAGAAGAGGAGGCTCAGGGAAGACCTTATTGCTGTCTACAACTACCTGAAGGGTGGTTGTGGCCAGGCAGAGGTTGCTTTCTTCTCTCAGACGACCAGCACCAGAACAAGAGGACACAGTCTCAAGCTGCACCAGGGAAAGTTTAGGCTTGAGATGAGGCTTGAGAAAGTTCTTGACTGAGAGAGTCATTTGCTACTGGAATGGGCTGCCCAGGGAGGTTGTGGAGTCACCGTCCCTGGAGGTGTTCAAGGAGGGTTTGGACGTGGCACTTGAGGTCTGTGGTGTCGGGTTGGACTTGATGATCTTTGAGGTTTCTTCCAACCTTGGTGATACTGTGTGTGATACTGTGTGAAAAGCATTACATAAAGGAATAACTAGATCTGGAACAAATAATTAGCAATAATACAAACATTAAACCATTGGCACTGGAAGAGAAGCTCTTGCAGTTAATCACATTGCTTGCCCACTAGATGGACTCAAGGAGCTCCTTTGCGCTTTAAGGCAGAAGGCTAGGATTCAATTAGATTCAATTACAGAGTTTTGCTAAAGATTTCCTTTCAGGCTTTTCAATATTTACTCACAAATATTAGCTCCCAACTCAGGGGGCTAGCTACAGTTTCAGACAGTGCCCAATCACTTGCAGGGAGTTCTATTGATGTTTTCTCAGCTGCTGAGGCTTCTGATTCTTCCCAGGATTTACAGAGTGCTGAGGAAAAAAGGCAGACTATCTCTGACCTGGTCCTGATTCCTCTGAATGATCTATGTCCTTCCAGGACTTCCCGTCTTGGCAGGAGACTTTCAGGTGTAGGCAGGGTGTCTTGGCAGATGGGCAGAAGGTACAATGTCATGCTGGTTCAGCAGGCCTATCATGTGGAGGCATTTGGAACCTGTTCCAGGTAAACTTGATGCAAGGTAGTCTGCAGGGAGACAAATCCAAAGTATCAGGGCTTGTTATGCAGCAGAGCCAGCTTATAGCTTAACAGGACGTGGCAGAAAACAATGAGGCAGTAGCACTGCCAGAAGCTGAGAGCAGGATAAGACAGGAACAATGGTAGCAGCAAGTAAGCACGTTGTCTCTACCTGCTTATCTCTTTTATCAGTGTAGCCCAAGCTGAGACTTAATGGGCCTTTGAACACAGATCAGCCAATCAGAATGGTAGTTAGCCAAGCTTAACCATATTAGGTGAAGCCATAGGCTTGCTTTACCCAAATCTGGGGAAACATAGGCCTTGCACGAGGCAGGCACAAGCCAGGTGTATGTACCTTGTTTATCACAGGATGTGAACAGGAGTAAAACAAGTCTGGGTGAGCCACAGTCCTCAGACTCAATGGCTCCAGGTTCTTTGTCCTCTTTCCCGCAGAAGGAGGGAGAGCAGAAAAACAGGTCTGGGCAAGCCAGGAAATATTCAGGCCTATTTTAGCTTATTTCGGCCTTCCATGACAGTACAACCTCAGCTGGGTTTTTTTAGTCTGCTGCTGAAATCCCTGCAAACGTTGTCTCTGTTGTAGTCTTTCTTACCCTATTCAGCTTGAGGTTTACGTGAGGTGACAATCCATTTATTCAGTGTCAGAAGGAAAAGAGCAGTGGTCATGGAGTCATCAAGTAGCCTTAGCTTCTTCCCCAAGTTATAAGTGTGTAAAAAATTTTATCTGCATACACTGTGCTATGGAGCCGGGGTTCAGGACAATGCATTAAAGGCAGACAAGCATTGTCTTACTGGATTTTATTTGGAGGAGGTGGCTGAAAATTTGAATGAGGAACCAAAACCATGTCTAATGTCACTGAGTTAAGTCTCATCTGCAGCCACGATTCCTTTAAAAAACAAGTATGAGAGATTTTTCTAGCTTTTAAAAATATTTGTCTTTTTCTTGTTTTAAATATTATAAGCTGTTTATTTAGTAAGCCGTAGAAACTCTGCTTCCTGCTGCAGTCTCTGAATTAAGTTAGTACAAAGCATTGACAAAGCAGCCTATTTTCTTGATGCCATTTGCCTTCATTTTGTCTGCTGAGAGTCTAAAATTCCTGGATTGAAATGTCTTGCTCAGGTTGTTCTTCTTTATGAAACAAAACTGTCTTTTCCTTTGCATAAAAATATTTTAAAAACCAACAAAGGCATTTTATGTCATATTTCTATATTTAGGTAGAATTAAAAAAAAAAAAAATTAAACTTTTCTCCCTAAATTTGATGGAAAAGCCAAGTGGTTTTCCTTTATTCAGTGTGTGTGCCTATTAAGGCAATTTAAGTGTTTACAAGATGACATGCAGTGTTTTCTTGTGGTTAATATACCACATGAGAAAAAGTTGATTCTATTTTAGGGTTTTGTTACAGATGTCCACTATAATTTAGGATGAGACTTAATGTTAAAAAACCAGATAAAACAATTGGTTCTCTGCATATATGTTTGTGTTGTAAAATACATACTGCTGGATGTCTTTTCATGGGTTACTACAAATTATCATGACATAATGTCATGGAAAGCTAATAAGTTCTGCCCTGCCCCACCATTCTGCTGGTGGGGGAAGCAAGGACAGGAGAAAAACAAAAGTTTGGGCCATTATGGCCCCTCCCAAAGTGATAAACAGGTATCCACAGGTGTTTAGGTACTTGTTAGTGTCTTACCCATATAGGGGTCAGCAAGCCCTGGTTTCACCTTATATGGTCAGTTTTGCAAATGCTGTTTTTATTGGTGAATCTCTATGGCCAAAGCAGACGTTACATTCAGGCAAATAATGTAAATGGAGCTAAGTTGCAAGCAGTTGTGCTGCCTCTGCCTCACCGAGCTGCTTCTGTATCACAGCTCTGCCTCAGTGTGTGCTGCTCTGCTCAGAAAACGTGCTCTGCCTCACTGCTTTCGGTTTGGACAAAGTGTTCTGCTCGGTCTTGTGCTGCAGACCAGCTTATCCCTGATGTTTTGGGCTTGAACTACCTGGAAACTTAAGTGCCTCAAGTTTACTAGGAGAAGGCATTAAGTGACTCATGATGTGGTGGGAATTGCCACCAACATCGTGTTCTTTGCATATCTGCAAGAGATCCTGCCTGCACCTCTGCAAACCTCTGTGCCAAGAGGAACTAGGATCAGTCCAAACATTGTCTGCTTCTTTCCCAGCACCCTGCTAGAACCTGGGAAGATCTAGAAGCCTCTCAATGACCATCAAGATGCTGAGCAGCTCTTAACACTGCTGTGGAGCCAAGGACTATCTCTGAATTTTATTTCACTGCTATTAGTAAAACAGTTTCCCTAGGGCTCCAAGCTGCCTTTTATTTGTAAGTGGGGCAAAGCCATTTTGTGGCTAAACTTTTCCAGTTTTTGATTCTCCTAAATTAATGAATTGCCCATAAGGATCCTTGTGAAGATTTTTCCAAATTAATTAGAACTCAAATTTAACTAATTTGTATATAGTTTGTGGGCAGGGCTTTTTGGAAATAAAACAATTACATATTTTATAATTCCTACCTTGTTAATTGCCACAACCAATTCACATACCTCGTACATATGAAGTCCACAGCAATGTGGACTTGAGTGTTGTGATGTATCTTGGTATAATGTGTTCTTGATAACACATTGTGTTCTGGAGAGTAAACCCATGCCAATATAATTAGTGTACTTGGTTATCTTTATTGTGTGTAGAATTTTAGTCATTTTAGTTTGAATCAGGAGGGCTAGTTGTCAGAGACCTAAAAAAGTCAGTTTAAAGGAATACTGTCAGTCTTTCAAGCCTGTAATTAGCTGTGCGTTTTCATGTTCCTGATGGTTTTTCAGATTATCTAGCACTTGCACTCTAAAACAAATTCACTTAATAAAACAAAGAGCAAACCACAGAATCCATTGTGAGTGTTCACATTAAAAAAAAAAAAAAGGCAAAAAGGAAGAAAAAGGTGCTTGCTTCTTCAAATCTAGGAAAATTATTTTATAGAGCAGAAAACAAGGAACCACAGACACACTGTAAGCTTGAGTTTGTGCAAAGGTATAAAAGATCTGAAGAGGTTACAAGTAACCTCTTTTTCAAAAATTTTTGACTTTGGAAGTGTTAAGCATGTCTGTTTCTGTGCCTTTCTTCCTTTGTAAAAACTACTGCATTATCGTAGTCAGGTACAGTAGGTTGTCAAAAATGTTTGGGAAAGCAGGATGTTTAAAAGTATTTGCTTTACAGTCTCATGAATTATGGTAGCTGAACCTTATAAAACAGATTTAATTTTTAACTGGATACTTAGTTTTTCCCTAGTTGGAGGAAAATGTTGAGAGCAAAGAAAAGTTGAGAATGTTCTGTTATATGACAAAATGCAAGCAAAGAGGTTGCTTTACTTCAATAAGAAATGAACTGGATTCACCTTGTTCTTGGTTATGCAGCAGCTTAATGTGAGCAGAGAAGTAATTCAAAACACACCCCTAAATTGACATTGTGCTGCCAGTGGGAAGTAGCAAGGTTATACAGATGTGCTTTACTCACACATTCATGCACATCTTGTGTATCTGGATGCTCCTGCAAATTTTACTCTAGTCAAACATTAAGTATAAAATTTATTGATGTTTTTAATGTTTATATTTAAAATAAAATATTCCATTTGTATAAGAAAGGGGCTAGGTCTTCATGTTGTCAAAAATGAGTGTCCTTTTGCCAGGAAAAGATGTTTTTCCAATTGCTTTTTCTATTTACGATGTTTAGTGTGCTGTTTCAAAAGCATCTCTTTTTATTATTCCATGATGGTGATAATCTACTCATGATTTGGAATGAGATTGATGCATACATCATACTATGATGGGGGGGTGGTGTGGGAGCGGAAGCAGTTTTCATGCTGCTGCCTTCCCCTCTTCAAAACTCCAAAGACAGAGGTGGGGGAGGGAAAGAAGGGATTTGGAGTACCCCACAACAGAGGAATGCATCCAGGTGGGTTTTGAAAGTCTCCAGAGATGGAGACTCCACAACTTCTCTGGGCAACCTATTCCAGTGCTCACTGTAAGGAAGTGTCTCCTCATGTTCAGGTGAAACCTTTTATGTTCAAGTTTGTACCAGTTGCTCCTTGTCTTATCGCTGTGCACCACCGGAAAGAGATTGGCCTCATCCACTTCCCACCCATCCCTCAGATACTTATACACATAGATGAGATCTCCTTTCAGTCTTCTCAAGACTAAACAGTGACAGGTCTCTCAGTCTCTCTTTACTGGAGAGATGCTCAAGTCCCCCATCACCCTTGTGGCTCTCTATTGAACTCTCTCCAACAGGTCCCTGTGTCTCTTGAATCAGGAAGCCCAAAATTTGACACAATATAGTCTGTATATACAATATAGGCTGTAGATGTAATATTTGAACCCAATTAGTAATGCTAATTCCTGAAGTCTGTGACTATGCTATAGAATCATAGAATGGTAAGGTTGGAAGGGACCTCAAGGATCGTCTAGTTCCAACCCCCTACCCTAAGCAGGGACACCTCCCACTAGCACAGGTCACTCAAGGCCTCATCCAACCTGACCTTGAACACCTCCAGGGAGGTAGCAGCCACAATCTCCCTGGG
>VWZE01000355.1:306071-328901 GCA_013396675.1 Eubucco bourcierii | reverse complement strand
CTAGAACTGCACACAGTACTCCAGGTGGGGTCTGACAAGAGCAGAGTAAAGGGGCAGAATCCCCTCCCTTGCCCTGCTGGCCACACTGCTCTTGATGCAGCCCAGGATTTGGTTGGCAGTCTGGGCTGCATGTGCACACTGCAGGCTCATGTTGAGCTTTTCATCAACCCAGACCCCCAGGTCCTTTTCCTCAGGGCTGCTCTCCAGCCATTCACCCCCCAGCCTGGATTTGTGCTGGGGGTTATATACACATAGGTGTATATTGAAGTAAGACACTGTAAAAAACTGTGGAGTAATTTTATCTGAAATGTGAGATTCTGGTGATTATTTGGGCATTGCCTTTTGTGTAGAAACTGGATGCTTCTTTAAGGGAACATCTACTGGTAATGTTATAATGACAATATAAAATTCCCAAGTTTTAGAGCAAAACAGAATTTCCTTTCTTCATCAACATTCTAAGGGACTGTTACCGTTTAGGTTATATATGAACAATGCTATCATTGTATTGTGTACAGCACCTTAAGCAAAACAAAATTGTTAGTTCATCATCCTTTTAGTAATGTCTACCAGCAAACTAATGCAAAATTGATGACATGCAGTGTGGTGTTTACTCAACTTGCAACTTCTGTCAAAGGATGTCTATTTTTGTATATTACATCATCCCTGCTGCAGAACTCATGTATCCATTGGGATTTACTGTTCTTCCATTCCCTTTGGAAGGGTTCACATTGCTGTCATTACTGGATTTGTAAGTGTGATTATATTTGGAAATTCTAAGACAAACATCAAAGGTTTGCTTTTTTTTTTTTGCCACTGCAGTGTCAGTAATGTTACGAGTTTGAGGGGTTTTTTTTAATTCTTATTACTGACAAGAGGCTTTTTCTACAGTGTATAGAGTTAACAATGCTTTATGTCCACACATGTGAAACTTTGATTATTAATCATCATATTTTTTTCAGATTAGTGTGAGGTTTTTGGTACTACTGAATTGTGATGTGGTCTTCTATAGTGTATAAAAGATTGCCTTTCTGAGATGCAGGGTTTGAAACTAAATATTAGGGCTCTCATCAAACAAAAGGTTGTTTATGCAGTTGGAAAAAGTTATTTTGTAATTCTGATCATTGCATAATGTAACTAAATGCAAATATTGAATTTCCACCACTGAAATTTGGTTAATACTGAGGAAGATAAAGAGCACATGCATGTGTGTGTGTTTGTTTTTGCAACATTTTAAACATTCAATAGCCTCGTAGTCAGGTTGTTCATTTAGAAACAATATTTGCATCTAAAATACATACGGGAAAATGGGATCTGCCTGTGCATTATATTTGTAGAATACCAATGCAGATGTTTTCAACACTGGCATCTCTATACAAATAAATCATGAGTGATAGTCCTAATGTGGAAATTTGCCCATTAAAGCATGGAAAGAAGCTGTCAGTTCATCTTTTTTTTCCCAAGCATCTGAGACACTGTTATGTGAGCTATGCTTGACATAATAATTTCAAGATAAAATTATTAGTATTTGGTGTCAGTCTTTCTACAAAGGGTCCTGTTTCTGAGCATTTTTAACAGTGCTTTTGTATTTGGTTTGAATTATTTAAAATGGTCATTTTGCTGAGTGAATTTCAAAGCCTAAAAAAAAATAAAGTAGTAATTTAAATACTCTGAGCAACTAAGTAAGTATTTATAGAGCTGATACAGGTCAAAGATGAAATGTTTCAGGATGGTCAACAGTATCCTGATTTGTATCAAACAGTCTGACCAATGGGACTGTGAAAGTGATTGTCCCCTTTTGCTCAGCACTGGTGAGACTGCACATTGAATCTTGCATTCAGGCTTGGGCCCTGCACTACAAGAAAGATATTGAGGTGCTGAAGCATGCTCCAAGAAGGACAGTGAAGTTGGTGAAGGATCAAGAGCACAGGCCCAATGAGAATTGGCTCAGGCAACTGTGGTTGTTTAGCCTGGAGAAAAAGAGGCTTAGGGGACACCTTATGCTCTAGAACTAAGAACTACTTGAAAGGAGGTTGTAGTAAGTTGGAGGTCAATCTGTTCTCCCAAATAAAAAGCAATAGGGTGAGAGAATATGGCCTCAAGTTGCATCAATGGAGGTTTAGCATGGATATTAGGAAATATTTCTTCACTGAAAGGGTTGTAAAGCATTGGAAGGGCAGGAAATTAGTTGACTCATCATCTCTGGAGGTTTTAAAAAGATTAGCAGATGTGGCACTCAGGCATGTAATTTAGTTGAGACTCAGTAGCCCAAGGTGCAGATACCAGGCTGAAGATACAGCAATGCCCATCATACATTCCAGGTAGTCCTAATCTTAAAATGTAAACAAAGGTTTGTCTTAGCCAAAGATGCTAAAGTGAAATAATTTGCTTTATTTTAACACTAATAAGTCTGAGAAAAATCTCCTTATGGGTAAACTTCTTAACTTTATTTAGTATGTGTGTATGTTACAGTGCCCAGAATAGTCCTGCTAAGCATAAATACTGTTGTTCATGCTTGTGTCTTTCAGTAGGGGACAGTTCAGGGAAGCTAATGTGTCCCGAGTAAAGCACAGTAGTTATCTTGAATTTACTTCAAGGTTTGTGTGTTAACTCTTTCCCTCTTCTTCACCATGCTTATTTAATCATACACAGGTCACTGTGATACAAATTTGTTGTTTGATGTGAGGCTGAGCTCCCTTGATCACACGTTAAATTCTAGCTATTTACACATCTGGGATGGGAAGATTTGTTTTCTTTGTGTAATGCAGAAGATTTTTATTTTATTGGGGTGGGGCACACCCAAGCCCCTACCCCATTAAAAGGGGTTTGAATGGGGTGCAAAATTGTTCTGCTCCACCTGCCCCCCCCCCAGCCCTGAAACACCCGGCCCCTTTGGAATGTGAAAGGAGTAGGTGTCAAGTTCCTTACCTCACCCCTGCAGGCTTGAAAGAGGGAGAGCAAATCGCCCCAGCATATAGATATAGCAATGGGACACATTATCTAGTGGGACTTTGAGGGGGACTTTGAGAGGGACTGCTAGCTATGGACTGCCAGCGAGGGATTTAGAGCTGAACTTTGGCTGGGACTTGGACTTGGACCTTGACTTAGACCTGGAGTCAGTCCTTGAGTCGGACCTTGAGGGGCATCTGGAAGAATGGTGGTGAGAAAGCACACAGTCCCCGCTCTCGGACCATTAGATCCTGCCTGCCTGTTGAAGGAACCTGCCTCTACCATAATCATGGGTACGCTGCTGAGCAGCCTGAGCTTTACCCTGTGCTGCCCCACGATCTGCACTTCAAGGCACTGCCGACAAGGAGCCAAGGGACTATCTCCGAATTCCTACTCCAACACCATGAGTAGTGCAGATGCTCCCCAGGGCTCCAGGCTGCCTTGTATTTCTAAGTGTGGCAAAGCTATTCTTATAGCAAACCTTTTCCAACTTTCTGGTTATCCTGAATTACTAAATACCCTGTAAGCATTCTTGTGAAAGATTTTCCTGACCGAATTTCTGAACCCATCTAATGAACTTTATATATAGTTGTGGGCAGGGCTTTCCGGAAATAAAATAACTGCATATTTTATAATTCCTACCTCGTTAATTCCCACAACTGATTCATTTGTGTAAGGTTGAAGTGTTAATATTTGGTTGTACAAGTAATGGATATAGGGTTTTGAACTGTTAGACCTAGTTATCTTTGAATTTTCAGGTAAATTTTGTCATGGGCCTGGAGAAACAGGCAAGTGTTACGCGTGTTTCTGTGCATGACATAAACTACACACATTGTACACTCACTTTGTTCATAATTTTTATATACCTCTTTGTATGCATGTGCTGAAATGGGAAATATTTTACCTTTTCCTCCTTTCACTTGATTAAATTATCTTCTCTATATTACTCTTGAATGTTGTAATTTAGTGAGTATAATGGCCTGCAGCTAACTGTTTTTAAAGTCTGCAAATGATTCATGGCATGCAAGAGATTATCTTAAGAGTAAGCACACTGACAGCTGTTCTGGTAGTAATCTTAAAATACAATACAATATAGAATCAAATTATTAGGGAGGCTCCATCTAGTAGGTGTACTTCTACCTAATTTTATTTATCACTAGGTAACTGAGATTGTAATTGGAAGGAAAAAAGGTAGTGTTAAATTTGCAAAGTGGGTCATCCAGCAGTTGAATGTACCTGGCTCTCTGGTTTGACCAAGGAAGGGGGAAGGAACATTTCTTTGAATTTTATATTAAGTATTCTTTATTTGTAGGATGTAGTGCTGTATTTTAACTTTTTCTGTCTAAAACTAACTTGGCTTGTTCTGCTTCACAATTATTTTGAAAAGTAAGTGACAACTGAAGTTGCATTCCTTTGTTACTGATAAAAGGAAAAGGTTTAGATAATTTACTTCTATGTAGTTGCTAGAGCAGGGGCACGAAACTCAAAATATGTTGGTGCTCATGGCACATTGTGGAAGGGACAATATGCAGGAGGACATGAAGAGACAGTATTGCAGAAAGAAAAATTATCTTATGCTGGTAAACTTTTTATCATTGATTTGAATTGAGAACCTCTGGAGTAGGCTCTTTTGGAAGGTCTTCTTGTTTCAGATTGTGGCTGGAGACAAAAACAAGTTACTTCCTACGAATAGACCAGTGAAGTGAATGCATGAAAATCCTCTGTAACAGCAACCAGCCCTTTGAATTTAAACTTCTTCAGAATACCAGAGATCAGTAGGTAGTTACCCCCAGAGATGTCCAAATAAACGTTCAAGAAGGTGGTCAGAAAGAACTCAACATCACATATGGTTGTAAGAATGGCACTCGTATTTCCACCATGATTTGGGTAGTCGGAAAACCTGAGTGCAGACTGGAGCTTGTGTGCTAGTCCTGTCTCTTGAACATATTGAGAAGTTGAGATTTTCCCTTAAAGTTTCTAAGTTCAGTTATAACTGCTTAAAACAAATATTCCCTCTCCACTGCTAAGAATATCTCCCAATGAACACGCAAACAACAAAACACTACACAAACCTAGTATTTAGAGAAGATGAGGATATATTTTTAAAAAAATATTATTTTATACTGAAATGTTAAATTATTGTCTGTCTTGCATGACCTTTCATACTTTTTTTTTTTTCCCCCCATGCCAGAATAATTGTCCTTGAAATGCAAACATGTCAGTGTGTTTCAGGTAACAGGATTCAATGGAGCTGATAAAGATTATAACGGCTTAGAAGTTGGATAGTTGATTGACCACAGAGAAATGTCTTATTTTTGCATTTTAATAGGGCAGCAGTACAAATGCACATGAAAAAGGTATACAATTATCCAACTTTGTTAAAGTTTTTCTTAATTGTTATACAGTGGAGAACGTAAAATATAGGGGCTGCCTCGCTTAAGTGAAAAATGTGTGTCCCTGGATTCCCACTGTGAAATTAACATGGGCACAATGATGTGTGGGGGTTTTGTGGGTATCTTTGTCTTGTTTTGTTTTTCCTGCAAGATAGTAGTACACGGTAGTGAACCTTGTCCTCAGCATGGTACAGATGGTGAGGTATTGTTTAAATCTGGTAAAGAGGCCATGCTAGTACTGTGCCCAACAGCATAATTCTTGACCTTAAAAGAGCATTTCCTTTTTTGCTGTCGTAGGTTTTTGTGGTTTTGTGTTTTTTTCACAGTTCAAAAAGCAGAAAGCACATTGTCATATTCTCTAATTAACACATTATCTAAAAGTCTTGTCCTTACAATAAAGTGAGAAGATTTTATGAACATTGGGAAAAGCTTAATATATCCTGACAGGCTATGTGTTTTCCCACTCCTGAAGCACTGAAACTGTTTAAGAAAATTCAACTCATCTGTGACCATTTTGTCAGTTGAAGTAACTTCCATATGGAATTTTAATGTCTGATTTTAATAATTTAATAATGGTATTCTATACTTCTAAAGCCATGTTATATACATTCAACCTTAGGCTTGTGTAAGTAATAACCCTTTACTTAACATAAAAAACAGGTAAATCACATAGTGACTTAACAAACGTGCATGTTAAATACTAATTTGATCTTGCAAGTAGGATAATAAAATATACATTGATTTTTTTTTTTTTTTAATAAATAAAATCTACCCATGACCTTTTTATAAATGCATGTGGAGTCCAGGTAAGTTGCTGTGTTCTGTTACTGTGGTGAGCCTTCACTCAAGTCAGGTTTGTAAGCTACATTAGTTACTCTAGAAATGGGGCATCTTGTCACATTTAGGATGCATATCCATCAATTACAGGTTTTCTTCGTGTCAGTTCTAACATAATTGTCTGTATGTAAAACAATTTGATGGCAAGTATTTTAAATGAATTCTATGACTTGCTCCGATTTTAAGATGGATGACATGCAAACAAAGTTTGCTGTACTGAAAACAGAGCTCTGCACAGAAGGTGACAAATGCATCTGCTGTCAAAAGGAAGACTGGCAGTCTGTGGCACATTCACCCAGCTGAGGCATCAGCCTCACTGCTCTGGGCTTGTCATGATTTTAAAGATTTGGATTATAGATTCATCTGCAACAGCAGCTTGACAGAAGGGCATTTGTTCAAATGGTCTGTAACATTAGTAAATGTGTTATCAAAGCAGCACCCATCACTCTGTTGTAGCTGGGTTTTTTAGGTGTTGCTAGTGGTTCTGTGTACATTATTATAAAGTGTTAATGCCACAACTTTATGAATAATAATAATACTGCTAATAAAATTTTGGTGAATAGTATTTATGCATGTGTTTTGGCTGAAGTGGTGTATTGGTCATAGAACTCTACCTTGGAGAACATGTTTGTTTTCCTTTATTAACAGAGTTTTATTTGAAGCTCCCCAAGTTCTCAAGGAAATGCAGAGGTGTGCCTGGACTATCCTGTGTCTGCGTTACACTGACAAACAGGAACTTGCTTACATGAAATGGAGTTGTATGGATGCAGATTTAAATTACTGGCAATACATTTGTCTTAAGTACGTTAGAAGACGACTTTCATGTTGTAGGGGACATTTAAATGTTTTGCAGCATTTGGAATTAATTCTTGTTAAGGATTTTTAGTGGTTTCAGTTGTTTTGAGATCTGTTGAGAGCGTCAGATTGGTTTTTAGTGATCTCTCCCATAAAGGTAAAGGGGAATGGAGTATGCCTCAACATGAGAAAATTCAGAAGCATACTCCTGGGAGCTTAACAGTTTTGTGTCCAATAGCCCAGAGCTTAAAATTATTTTAAACCTCCGTTTCTTGCCAGGTGAGGACAGCAGGGGAAAGTAAATACACCTCTGCCTTTTCTATTCTTAAAATTGTGTACTCTTCAATGTAGCTGTCTATATTCCACCTGCACAAATGCGAAATATCTGTGTAGTAGTACCTTCACAGTGAATGTCTGGGAATGCACACAGTGATTATGGGTTGTTTGTTTTACCCCCGAGTCTGTCTTTCTCCTTTGATTTCTCCTGCCGTGTTTTTTTAGATACCGGAGTCATGCAGTAGCAGTAAATTTGGTGACGTTACAATGTTTTGTTGGTTTTTGACTAAGGTTTTGAACATAATAGATACTTTACATTGTGTTTAAAGGGAAGTGGAACATGAGCTGATGACTTCTGGTTTAGAGGTACTTCAGGAAAAGAATGGTTTCTGTGTATGTAATCTGCATAAAATTTTAAGTGCTCCTGTAAATAGTTAAAATGACTGCTTGGAACTGAAGATCTGAGGCAATCTATTGTTGCAGCATTTGTCATTAACCTAAAAAGGTTTAATACTCCAAGCCTTGTTGATACTGCTTAGGAGAATAATATCCATGTGAGATTACATTCCAGAATGTGAAACAGTTGAGAGGCATAGCAGTTAAATGGTGCATGTGGCTGAGATCTCTTATGAATTTTAACCTTGAATTCAGGAGTGCTCTTTATGAATCCTGGATCTTGTGGGTTGTTCAAGGCTGTATGGTGTTTGTAGTTATTTTTAAAAATGGGGTGTGTGTGTTTTAAATGTTTTTTGCTGTGATTCTTAAAGAGATGCCAGCTTTCTTACGAATTCAGTATTTTGAAAGCAGTGGGGGATTATCCTATCATGTCTAATTATTGCTCATCAGGTTTATTAAGGTCTCGTTTTAATTGCCGGGAAGCATTTGCAACAATGTCTTTCTTTTCCCAAACTTCAAGTGTAAGCAAGGATTTCTTACAAGAGTTTTGAAATGTGTATGAACACAGAGTTGCAGTTAGGGTTTGTACCAACTACTTGTTTATGATAGAAGTTTCCCAGGATGTGTTGTTCTGATGTCTTACACTGACTCAAATTCCATTCATTCTTCACTGAAACACATTCACTAAACTTTTGGTGTAAGTATTCTTCTTATAAAATATCAGTTATATATAATTATTTTCTGAACTGATAGTGAATAGAAAGTGCATACACTTAAAGTGCACTACTGTACCTGGAAAGTGGTGGCAGTTGAGGAGGAAGGAATAGGGACATGGAATCAACCATTTATTTCCTGAAATTGTTTAGACTTACAATTTGCCTTTGAGTGTTATTTTCTTCATTTAATCACATCGATATAGCTTTTTACATTTTGAGTATCAAGATACATTTTTTTCTCTATTGTAAACCATTGCGTTTTCATCAATTAGACTTTGTTAGGGTGATTTAAATTTTGCATTCACTTATCAAGTACTGATTTAATTTTCTAGCAGGTGAACGGAGATGTATAGCGGTGAACAGCCTAAGTAGTAGGGAAGCGTTTCACGGCATTATCACCTGGAAGTTTTCATTTTTTGCTGCCATTTCACTGGTTTTATCCAAGTCTTCATGTTACACTTGAAGGCTTATGTCACAGAAACCTAGGGTAGATTTTGATCGGAAGTACCAGAGTAAGATATATGCTCCCCCTGTGCTGGGGAGATGTTTGTCTTGGCAGAACTTGGTTCCTGATGTGTGAGCATAAAACACACCACAAATTCTGATTGTGGTGTTAACTGAAAGGCCACAGACTCAAGAGGATTATAATTGCTTTGTGAACAAGCATTTAAAAATTTTATATTCAATATTATTTATATTTGCTGAGCTTCCTGCAGTGAGTAACTTCCACTCTTTCTGATCAACACATCGTCAGAAAATTGATTGCATTTGGAATTAGATTTTTTTTTATGAGGCTTAAGCATAATTTGGTATTTTAAAATAATCTGTCAGTTGCACTGGCACATTGCAGAGACTTAGAAAAATTCTAAACTCGTTTGTGTAATTCAGTAATTTAAAGAATAACTTACCTTTTAGCCTATACTAGAAGACCAAATGCACAAGTGGCATTGAACTTCCATAAGTGTAAATATTATTCAATTTAAAATGTGTTTTATACACAACACATTTTAAATTGAATATGATGCAAAAAATAGTGGAGATATTTTAGGGTCTCTTCTTGCTTTTCCACTACTAGTGGAATTAATTTCCACTAATTTTTGTAGCCTTGTTTACTAGTGGTCATGGTCAGTACTGAACGAAAGCACTGTAACAAGCTGGAAGTCATTATCAGTGGACATGCTATTTTGGTGGAAGGCAGCTGCAGGTTGTATGACATTGTATTCTGTAGTGTTGTTTTTTTTTTTTTTCCTGTGTGTTTAGTATGCAGGTGTAACAACAACTGTTGAGTAATTTTTCTATTCTTGTGTTTAAAAAAAATTTTTTTGAAGATTTTTTTTTTTTTTTAAAAACCCAGATGGTCTTAGATTTCAAAGAATGTGTGGTAAATGTGTTGTAGAGAACTGTACTAAGATGGAAGCCTAATGGAAGAGTATGTGCCTGTTTGTCTTGTCTGGGTCTCTCCTGTGTCAAGTGGTGTTCCTGGCACTTCAGTTGTAGTTTATATAGGGCTGACAATTTATTGCTTGAGCACGTTCCCCATTGTCTTTCAGCTCCTCTGCAGTATGATGGTGGTAGTATAACACAAGAAGTGCTGTAGTGTAAATGAGAGTGCTTGGGAAAATTTGAGTTGAAGATCTAATGGCATTCAGGGAGGAGAATTATAAAACCCATGTGTATGTATGTCATTCTCTTCTAGATCTTGCACTCTTTTTTTGTTTTAGTGAAATGTGTCTGTTTGATGTGCAAGGAGAGTGAAGCAGGTACTGTATTCAGAAAGACTTTAAATGACGTGCTAAAGGGTTCTCTGGACAACGCCTCACCTGCCACAGCCCCAGTATCTGTGGCCTGCATAGCTGTGAAGCTGCTGAAAATCTGAGAGCTTGTCAAGTGCACTGTTTATAAATACTTGATAACAATGTTTACAGCTCTGAGGCAGCACTCTTTTGGATGGGGGAGAAAGGGAGGTGGTGTAAAAACCTCTGCTTTATCCTTATCTTCATGAAAAGTCGTGTTCAGCTCAGGATTTTGGTGAGGTAAACGTGGGTCCTTATACCCACCCTGACTTCGGCAGTATTCTTAGGAGCCAGCAGCAAACGGATCCCTCCCCTCTGGGGCTGGCTTGATCTTCAGAGGCTAATACCAGATACAGGCAAGAGCTTGCAGTTTTATCTGCATTGTCCATCTCTACCTTAATGAGTGAAATGGTTAAGTATCCGAGGGGGCGAGCCTCTAGGAATGTGTCTTCCATTTGACTTGAATATTTCGGAGGATAAAGGGAGAGGGAGGGAGAGGAGAGAGAGAGAGAGAGAAAAAAAATCCACTTACCTCACTCGAACTGCATTGAGTGTGTGCTTGTGTGCAGGTTAAGAGACAGACTACAGTGTCTTTGCTTTCTGCAGGAAGCAGCAATGCCGTTTGTATCCTATGAGGAATTTTTTATTTAGAAAAGGAAGCATTCTTTCTACCCAGGAAATGGCTTTCCTTGTGCGTTGCTATGCCAACTGCCTGCAGCCATGGTCTTCCAAAGTAAGCACAATAACGTAATTATATTGGCGTGTTGCATTCAGATTCATGATTCTCTGGGATTTTGTGTGTGTAAATGTGTTGAATTTTTATTGCTAACTCTTGGGCGGTAGACGTGCTTGTCTTGATTGAGAGGAGCAG
Organism: Eubucco bourcierii; assembly: GCA_013396675.1. Classification (NCBI taxonomy): domain Eukaryota; kingdom Metazoa; phylum Chordata; class Aves; order Piciformes; family Ramphastidae; genus Eubucco; species Eubucco bourcierii. Next base: position 317,878 of record VWZE01000355.1, on the reverse strand, counting down.
GCATCATAAAATTAAATGTCGATCAGTGTCACGTTGCTACGATTAATTGTGCAAACTTGGTTAGCTGAGTGGAACAGAGATCACTGGTCACTACTCTGTCAGCATCATTAGCAGCCAGGGGAGGAGGTCCCTATTCGCGTGCTCTGCCCTGATTTTGGGGGAGTGGAGGGTAGTGGTGGAGAGGGGGGAGGCTGCGTGTGTGATTGCAAATGAAACAGGAGTATTAACAATGCTTGGCTGAATGCTGGAGGCTGGTTCCTGCACCCTGACTAATATAATACTGTATTAAGCCTTTTTGAGGGAGTCTCTGTGCAGTCAGCCATTTTAGTTTTTTTCTTCCTTTTTTCTTTTCTTCCCATTCCTCAAGCTCAGGGCATGGTTTTGTTCCCTTGGATGAATGCTGGAAATGTAGGGTTTCATCAGGCTCTGTACGTTCTGACATGCTTAGAGTTCCAGTGTTGCAAAAATGGAGACTAATGCTGTCGTTTGGATTGCTGCTCTACACTACAAGTGCGAGGGGGGTTTTGAGCTTGCCAGTAGTGACACTTTTAGCTCCAGCTTGGTTTTCCCCCCTCCTCTTCTTTTTAATTTAATGCTGTAGAGGCTGACTTGCCATCCATGAGAAATTGGTACATGATGTGTAAATTCAGTTCAGCTTATGTTTCTTCACTATGAAACCACTTGCAATCCCAGCTAACCATGGAGTTATGGGCCAGCAGGAGAAACACTCAGTAAGTATTGCAAATTCTGCTTGTTCTATCAATGACCTGTCACGGGCAAACTGCATGGAGATTGAAACTGCTTGTCGTCCTGCTCATGGGCTCTCCTGCTTGTGAATTTAATAGCGGCTTTCAAGGGAAAGATGTACTTGAGGTGACATTAGAGTCAGTGGCTGTATTTAAGATTGTTTTTTAGTGTGTGAAAGGCACTTCTGTAGGTTCTTTTTGAATGTTAAAAATGTACTTAAAAATGCTAATATACTTTCACTGGGTACGATGCTGTAAGCGTTCACTTAAAATTATTGTGCATCTGTTAAAGTTTTAAAGAAATGCTGAAGCTGTATAACAAGTAAATATAATTGTAGGTAGTGATAAGAGTAGATTTATTCTGTCTGGTGTATGGTACTAGTGTGCTCTTGACTTGTGGCATGGCGTTTAACATCTGCAATACTTATGCTGAAAATGCAGAAACTATTGGTATAACATGGAACGAACAAAAGGCATAGTACTGATGCTTTCTAATTGATCCCATGAGTCAGCTACACCTTTGTCATGCTTTAATCCCATAGGCTGCCTGTGTTTATTGTTTGGGAAAAATGCATTCATAAGCAGAAGAGCAAACATTATTTAACAAGGCCTCAGGTGTGAGAATTAGGAATTTAGATTTTATACAATAAAAAGATTCTTGAAGTTCTAGAAGTGCAAGTTCTTATTGTTCATTTAACACATTTAAATTTTCATGCTGTAGTTTATACTCTTCAATGTAATTTTCAGTCTAAAATTTCTTGAAAGGATATATGTGTGTGTGTGTATGTTTTGTGCATACTGTGTGTGTTAGAATGTGCTTGGGAATTTGTACAGTATGTTGAGCATATGCAGGTAAGAATTCTAACTGTTGGGAAGATGTGATAGGAGGAACTTTTTAGAGGAGGAACATTGTATTCAAGAATTTAGTTTTGATTATGTAGAAATATGGAAACTTCAGAATGTCTCTAGTGGATTTTTCTTATGTAGCATATCAGTTTCTCACTGTGTACGTTGTTTTGTTCCTTTGCTTTCTTAATTACATTATAAGTATAAAAGAGTTCATGTTACCAAATTATTTGGTGCTTATGAAATGCTTAGAACTTAAACTAAAAATCCCATAAACCTCCTTTCCTCCTGAAACTCAAGAACTGAAGAAGATGAAATAGAATAAGATACCTTGAATTTGCAAGTAGAAATAAAGTGAGAAAGCTGCATATGCATTGGTGATGTATTGTGTTTTCCTGCTTCTTCATCTCTGCAAGGAATGTTGACCAAATGAGTGATTCCAATAACACAGCATATCTAATAGGTATAAAATAATTGCTTACAGATAAAAGGGAAAAAATTAACCTGGCAGTCCAGAGACTGTTACAAACTCTGTCACATGTTAATTGCACTACTTTGAGTTAATTTAAATCACAGAGGTGAATTTCACTCTCTGGTCCAAAATGTAGGAGTAGTAAATGGGAAAAGGTCAAAGTATTGCTTTACATGAAAACTACTTTTCCAGAAGAAATGTCCACATGTACATAAAAGGAAAAGAAATTGTACTTTGACATAGGACTGGCATGGAGTTGCAGATTTTGTATGAAGACATACTGAGAGTTTATACAGAAATTTGATATGTAACTGTTAGAACACGATGTTGATCAGCAAAAAACTATCATTTTGGCAATGGAGTTTTCCATGCTTACTCTTCAGGTAGAGATTATTTTGCTTAGAAAATGGGAATGAAAGATGTGAGTTCTTGGTAGAGAGGGAAGGTAAGCTTGGAATTTTGAAGTATAAAGAATTTGGTTAAAAGGAAAAATGACCAAATAATTTTTTATGCACTATTTTCATGTTAGTGTGTTCCCAGAGTCCTACATATCTTGCTGATACTCATCTTGATTGTATTTCAAAGAGAGTACCTTAATTACTTCTCTGACACCCCTGCCTAGAGTCTCACAGCTTGAGTTGCTGGGACAACCTGGAATTGAATTTAAAAAAAAAAAAAAAAATCCCATGCAAAGTTTCACAAAATTCTATGAATTAATTTTAGTTAATGCTGTTAAACCTTGATTTTAACACAGGTTTTAGATAGGGAATGAAGAATATGATTTTAAATCTACTGTTCCAAATAAAAGGTGCAGAAAATGACCATTAGGTTCATCATAGTGAAAGCAAAGAGAGGAAAAATGAAAAATTTTGATTTGGTTTTTTTTTTTTTTTTATTATTTAACATATGAAATAAAATCAGCAGCATCAAGAAAGGGTACAGGTCCCATATGCCTCATATTTCACATACTGGAAGAGCTGGATGGAGTGCTACAGACTCTTGTCTGAAGGTGGTGATGCTCCTTGCTACACAAGTGGTGTCATCTGCTGAACAGGAAGTGGAAGTATACTGGAGGTGAAAGATGGCAGAGAAATGAAAGCTGGATTGTTTCAAGGGTAGTTTTGCTTAGTTCTTGTATTTAATGTATTTGATTTGATTTCATGTATTTCAGTAGGTTCATTCTTTCTGGCTATGTCCTTGGTGATTTTTCAGTTTGTTTGGGTTTTTTTGTTGTTTTGGGTTTTTTTGTTTGTTTGTTTGTTTTGGAAGTCCTCTCAACTAGCTTCATAGTGCTTTCATTATAATTTCTCTTCTCTTAAATGTTAGGATGAATGATGTTTCAAAAAATTTTGCTTTGTGAATGTTGAAGCAATGATCTGTCGAAAAACTTCACCTGTTAAGTCTTAAACCTGCTTGGTGAAAAATGCCTGGTGCATGAAGGTTCCCGCTGAGGGTCAGACCTTCTAAAATGTTATCTCTGTATCTCATTTCTCCTTTCTTCATGCACGTGTTGTTTGTGGGAACTTTACTCATTACTCAAGGTCATTAAGAAAATAAACCAAAAATTGACAAGTATAAGAGCTTTTAAAAATGTGACTACAGATGAAAGGTTTTCATGACTGTGTAATCATTAACAGCCCATGAATTGCAGAGTACATTTCACTAACTTATGAACAACCTGTGAGAAGGTGTAAGTTACGTCTTCATTTTGAATATTATTGTGTTAAAGTCTTCTAGTAGTGGGTGTGTTCAGTGAGTCTCTTTTAATGAGCAGATACTGCTACCTTTTGTTGTGGTTGACCTGTCTTGAATTACTGAAAAAGAGTGAAACAAATTTTTGGCTTGTTGTTACCGTATTTTAGTTCACAAAGGCCTGTGACATTGTGATAGGGACTCCTCACTCCCAGGACTGAGAAGAAAATGAGTATATTGAGAAAAGGATCTCGAGTGATAATTGGACAAATACGGTTATTTTAGTCTGATGCGCAGCAAGGGTGCTGTTTGGGATGCTTTCTTACATTTAGAACTCTACAGAATTAGCAGAATTTTCTGTTACTGGAAGAGATTATCAGTGCTGTTTTATAACTCAAACAATAACCTAAGATAGTTATTTGACCCTTGAGCATCATGCAGCACTAGTAAAGCATAGGGAGGAGAGGTGTGATGTTGCGATCATTTGGCTACCCTTGGTAAACTGAACAGTCTGAGGTGGCATTATTCTTGGAGAATTTTTTTTTTTCCCCTTAATGAATTAACTGAAACCTGATAAAAACTTTTTCCATCGTTTAGGCACCTTTATTTTTATCACTTACAGAAACCAGGTTTCTGTTTTGGCCCTTTCTGATTATTCCTTTACTTTTTGTATATTTGGAAAAAAAATATATAAAGGAACTGTGTGTTTTTCATTTGATTAGGAATAGTGTTTGACCTCCTCACAGATGCATTATGATACAATCTTTAATTACATAACCATGTATCTTCCACAAGATTTGTTTCAGGGTGGATGGCTCTGGTTTAATGAGGAGCTGTTTGATATTTTGGGATAGCTTCGTTGCTCAACAGGCCAGGTTGTGTTTATGGCATACTATTCAAGTCGTATCTCAGAAAATGGAAGGTTTGTTTTTTTTTTTCTTTCTCCGCCCTTCTGTGGCTTTTTAAGGTGTTTAGCTGCAGCATTCACTAGTGTGAGGCAGTATCCTGCCAGAGATCTGTGATAGTCTGTTTAAAATCCTGTTCTCCAGGACATTTAACTGCAGTTTTTCTCAAAGCTTATAAGATCTGGGTCATATCATAGGAATGACAGCGAATGCATTAATGACCTGTGGAGATGGCAATGAAAGCATCCTTGGCACAAAGGAGATGTCCTACCACCTTTCTGTTACAGTTTCAAGACCTGGGGATTGCACAATCCATTCAAAAGAAAGAGGAAAAAAAAACCCCAGCTTCCCTCACCCTTCCCCTACCCACCCCAAAACCAGACAAAGCAAACCAAAAAAAACACCATTTACATGTCTATTGCACATATGTGCACAAAGCTGCTTTCTTCAAGCATCTTTTCACTGTCTTATGAAGTAGCTGATTTTTCTTAGTATAGTTGACGTAGACATTCTCACAATATGGTGTTTGTTTAGGAAGTTAGAAAATTTCAGGCCTCGCAGTGGGAATTGGGATACTAGTGTAATCAATATTACTGGTTCTGGATTAGGTTCCGAAATGGTGGTGTTGGAATACTTGCAAGTAATATTTTTTTGATGGTGCACACTGAATTACATCATTTATAGTTGCAACACAGATGTGAACCTGAAAAGTAAAGTCAGCTTCTTCCAAAATGCGGTTTTCAGACCAACAGACTAATGCTATTTATCTTTACTGAATTGTAGACACTCCTGCCTGATCTTCAGGCGTGCTGAAAATCCAGTTGAAATGCTGATACCCAACACATTGAAAAAACAAAACTATGACAAAACCATAGCAGACAAAACCCCAAACATTAGCAGGTGATATGACTGAAACAAAGTTTTCAGTTGTCATGATTACTTTTAAGTCTGATTTTGATTTTTTTTTTTAAATTTATATCTCTCTTACAACAGCAGTTATATAACCAGGTGACTAATTCTTTTCACTGAATGTTCTTGATACTCTACATTTAGCATCCTCTACATTTAAAAATTAATACAGGTAATACTACTAGAAAGTGGGGGAAAAACACCCCATCTTGATAGCAGGGTATTTCAGGAATTCATGCAGGTGAAAGTAATGCTGAAGTAATGTTTTCAGTTTTCTTTATTGCCAATGGACCAGAAATAACACTGACTGCAGAGATCTGATGGTATACATTATATGTACATTTAATACTAATATTTTGCTTTTCTCAAATGTTTAATGTCTCAAGATTTACCCTTTAGCAAAGAGCCTTGTACCTGACACATACAATTTTCAATAATGTATTTAAAAGCTTTATAACTGTAGTACAAGAGAAATGTGGGATTGACCCCTTTGGACCGGCAAGATTTTTGGGATTGTAATTTCAACGTGCTTAGTCTGCCAGTCTGTTAGTTAGGAACTGGCACTCATACAATATCCCAGTATTGGATGGTTGGTGGTTCTTACTATGAGGAAGCTGATAAAATAGTATTTTTTGCTGTTCATTTTGAGATAGTAATGATTCAGCTGAATCATAACCACAGAAATCATAAACTGTACTTAATGAGTCTTCACTCAGTAGGTTGCTTTTGAGAAAGCCGATTCTGTGCCTAGGAGCTGGAATTCACAGGAGTGTTTGTTATTCCTTCTTAAACCTGTGTTTATATGGGAATACTAGAAGGGTAGATGAAGGACAACAGATTGCAGTGCTTTTATGTGGGTGATGTTGAAGATAAATAGCCTTATGTTACAATAGCACCTGACCCAAATAGTGTTGCTACTTAGTCGCTAGTGTATCCAGAGACATAGGAGCGCAGATGAGCTATTGCCTATTTTGTATTTTATTTTGTATTGTATTGTTGTTTGGGGTTTTTTCCTTGCTTCAAAGTGTTTGGCAAAATAATGGGAAAATAGGATGAAATTTTTTGTAGATGTTGTTTTTAAATTGGTACTTGTGAGGCTGGATTTGGTTGTTAGACCAGTGCTGTATAGAAATATGCAGAAATGCGTGTTCAGCTTTTGGCCAAAAGACTTCATCTACTTCATCTCCTTCATCCTGGGTTGCTCTTAACTGCAGATGTGAATCTTTCTACCATGAACCAACTTTATGGTATTTAGTTAACATAGTATTCTCTACTTGGCCTAAATATTAAACTAGTCAAAAAGCTAAAAGCAAAGGCACCAATTCTTTTGTGATCAAGTGTTGGGGCACACAGTCTGGCATTGTTTGTTCCCTTTTCACGAAACGTGAAAGACAGTTTTCCTAAGTGGTGAGTAGCTTGCTAAACCTCACAGCCTAGCCTGGCTTTTCTAGCCTTTCCTGAGTCCTGTGTTATCAGCAGACAACCTGATGTCTCTCCTTTAGGCTGCTGTTACTATGGAAGTCAACCTGAAGTGCCTTAAAAAGATATCAAATAATTTAGTCTCTTAGAAATTCCAGTAGTTCTTGTGCTTTGTGTGGTCCTTGTGCTGGGCAGTGGATGGAATTGTGAGTGTCCCTTCTCTAGTTCAGAAGGGCTTTCTGGTTTTTCTTGACATGTCTTTTGAGTGCCAGTTCAGTGACCACTGTAAACGGCAACAGAAAGCACTCAGCTATTTAACAAAATGTGAAGATTTTGATTTGAATGTGATGGTTTTGACTCTACACTCAAATATGTGCATGTCTCCATAGCATTTGCAGCTTGTAGTGGAGATGATGCTTCTGCTTAAGACTGGGAATGTGAAAAGCAGTTTAACACCAGCCTTCTCTTCCAGCTTCTTGGCTTGAATCAAGAGGCAGATAATTTTAAATGAAAAGCAGGCTGCTGAGTTAGGATGCAAAGATGTGTTAAGTGTTACTTTATAGCTGCATTTAGTGTCTTTTAATGAGCGGGCAAATGCTAGGGCAGTGGTAAAGTGTAATTCTGTTGAGAACTTTTGACTTTCTTCCTGTAGGTAAGTTATTCCATAAGTCTTGGAGTTGGCTGGTGACCAAATGCCACTATTTGGTAGCAGTAATGCGTCTTCTTAGTAACTGATCTTCAGAGGTATGTGGACAGACAGGAACTGCATTGTAAACCCAGACAATAACCCAGTGGTCAATAAGTAGCCTCATTCTGTCTGCCTGCAACCTTTCAGCTTGCTTGCCTGCAAGCACAGGTGCTGTGCCCTGGGGTCATTGAGACACACCGGTTGGATAGGATTTATTAGTTTATAGCTTGACTCCAAACTGTGAATTTGCAAGTAAGAAAAATGGATAAAAGCTTTTTGTTTTTCCTTCTCTGAAGAATGATTTAATAAAATTTATATCGTGCTATTTTGTAGGTCTGCTTCCTTTGTGTATTTAGTCACAGTTGGCTGCTTTATAGTTAAAAATAGGCTTTGACTGTTCTGTGCTGCTGTTCTTCCTGCAGAGCCAGGAGAATGGGAGCTGGATTGTACTGTTACCACTCCATCCTTAGCATTGTTTCCTAAATGCCTATCTGCTGCTGCAGTGCCTGACAACCTACCAAATAAATACTGTAGAAGTTACATGTGTAGGGAAGGTCTAATGCGGGATCATTTGGAAGGGCACAGTAGAGCCTGAAGAAGAGACTGTGGCTGCAGAACTGAAGTGTAAATTTAGTATTGCTTGCAATACTAGATTAATATAGCTTGAAAATGGAATGATGGAAGGACATTGTCCCTGAAAACCGGATATATTTGGTTGTGGTTGGAAAAAAAAAATCATTCTAGGTTTTGGGAAATCTGAACTAAAATGTGGGAATTATTTCTTAGCTGTATCCTAGGTGGACCATCAGCCCTTTTCTTGCTCAATGACATTTTTAGTGTGTTGTGTGCTCTCAGCCTCTACTTGCTTCATTGATCAAGGTACAATCTGACCTCTAAAACTTAATGTATTCCTGATAACGAGCTAGGAGAAAGAAAAAATAAAGTCTTCCAAATACTTGACAGGCAGTAGGTCTTTACTCTTCTAGATTGCTCAGGAAAAAGCCAGATGTCAGACTTGAATATGTCTCCCTGGTGCACTTACCTTTTCAGTTTTGACCTACATCACCAGTGGATTTTTAGCTAGGTATTATGACCTTTGAATAATAAGCTGACTAGAGAAAGCTTTTAAGTTACCCATAAATAATATAGTATAAGGATTGCTGGGATTTTTTTTCCCTGTTGTTCTCACATCTAAGGAACCATGAGGAAAAGGAAAATGCATGAATTTATGTCCTACTTAAATAATTAACATTATGTCTGGAATTGGTGATCCACTGAATTTTTAAACTAACAGAGAAGACTGCTTTTTTTTTTTTTTTTTTTTTTTTTTTTTTTAAAGCTGTAGGAGCAAACTAGAATGAAAACAATATTAGTTTTCTGTTAACTGTGGAAGTCTGTATACTAACTGCAACTGTTATTGCCTGTTGGTATATGACTTTTGTGATTTTTTTTGGTTTTTTTGTGTGTGTGTGCAAATCTAAGAGATTTCTTGTCAGAGCCAAGGAATTTCAGATATTTTTGTTTAGTAGAGTCTTCCAAGGTTCCCTTTTCCAAGGCTGCTATTCCTAAATAAATGGATGCAAGAGTTCAGTTTCACAAACAGTGGCATGCATGTCAGCAGTAGTATAGAGAAAATCTGGATGCAGTCAGCATGGTTTTACAAAGGGGAGGTCATGTTTGACCAACCTGATAACTTTCTATGAGGATGTAACCAGGTGGATAGATGATGGAAGAGCAGTGGTTATGCTTTACCTTGATTTCAGTGAAGCATCTGACACCATCTCTCACAAAATCTTCATAGCTAAACTGAGGAAGTGGGATACAAATATTCGAGTTCTGAGGTGGATTGGGTGCTGGTTAAAGGAAAGAAGTCAGAGAGTTGTGGTCAATGCGACAGAGTCTAACTGGAGTCCTGTAACTGGTGGAGTCCCTCGGGATCAGTACTGGGACCAATACTCATTAATTACTTGGATGAGGGCACAGAGTGCACTGCCATTAAGTTTGCTGCTGACACCAAGCTGGGTGGAGTGGCTGCCACACCAGAGAGCGATGCTGCCATTCAGAGAGACTTAGACAGGCTGGAGAGTTGGGCAGGGAGAGAGTTAATAGAGAGTTAATGAAGTTCAACAGGGGCAACTGTAGAGTCGTGCACCTGGGAAAGAACAATGCCAGGTATCAGTATAGATTGGTGACTGACCTGCTGGAGAACAGTGAAGAGGAGAGGGACTTGGGAGTCCTGGTGGATGGAAGGATGGTCATGAGCCAGCAGTGTGCTCTTGTGGCCACAAGGCCAATGCCATTCTGGGGTGTATTAGAAGGGCTGTGGTTAGTAGGTGGAGGGAAGTTCTCCTTCTGCCCTGGTGGGGCCTCACCTGGAGTATTGTGTTCAGTTCTGGGGCCCTAGTTCTAGAGGGACAGGGAACTGCTTGAGAGAGTCCAGTGCAGAGCCACAAAAATGATCAAGGAATTTGAACATCTTCCTTATGAGGAGAGACTGAGGGAGCTGGGGCTTGTTAGCTTGGAGAGAAGGAGATTAAGGGGTGACCTCATTAATGTTGATAAATATGTATGGGGTGAATGCCAGGGGGATGGAGCCAGCCTTTTCTTAGTGATGCCCAGTGACAGGCCAAGGGGCAATGGGTGGAAGTGAGACATGGGAGGTTCCATGTGAACCTGAGGAGGAATTTTCTGCTGTGCTCTATGGAACTTTGCTCTGTGAGGGTGACAGAGCACTGGAACTGACTGCCGAGGAGGTTGTGCAGTCTCCCTCTCTGGAGATATTCAAGAACTGTCTGGATGCATTCCAGTGTGATCTGGTATAGGTGATCCTGTTCTGGCAGGGGAGTTGAACCAGTTGATCTTTCGAGATCCTTTCCAGCCCTTGACATTCTATGATTCTATGTAATCTACCTTTCTCCTGTGAAATGAACAGGATTTTTAGACAGCTAAATGTTACTCTTACACCTGTCATTTTCAGTGGTATTGTATGTGACTGTTCTTTCTGTGATAATGGTACCCAGGGAAAACTAAATTTAAGAATTTCTGAGTTCAAGTAATATGGTTTTATTTTAAGTGAAGGTTCAGTGTTCTAGATAGGGGTTTATTCAGTTAAACATGCAGAGATAACATGTTTAATGTAGGAAATGACTGAAATGTCTACCGATTATGAAATAAAATAACCTTCTTAATCTCCTGCACCATAGGATGTTTTAAGAAAGACTGTTCTGGCACTGTCATAAATCAGCAATTTAAGATTTGACTCATACATTTTTCTGGTTGTTGTAAGGTAACCTTACTCGGTTGGTGATGTGCATGAACTCACCCTGTTAAGCTGATGTGCATGAACTCACCCTGATAAGCTTCTATAGCTTATCTTCTGGTGGGTTTGAGGGAAAAGTGAGAGCTTCACTAATTGTATTTGCTGAACAGGCTTCAGTTATTGGTCCTAGTATTTCCAGGTGATTTCTGTACTGATTTTTTTCTGTAGCTTTGGCAATCTTCAATTTAAAATATTTTTCTAAATAGACCCCACTAAAATGTTTCCTGATGTCACTGAAATATAGAAGTTGCTACATGATTTTTTAATTTTTTTTTTTATTTTAAGTATGCTGGTGATCTAAGGTCAGGATATAAGAAATGATTTAAATTCTGTGTTCACACCTGCATAGAAACAAATAGATACATTCCTCGAAGTTACATCTGAACGTCAGCATTTTAAGCAGAGTAACAAGGTGCTTCAATTCAACCGATGACGTCTCCTTACTTTAAAGTAGCAGCAGTTGTAGAAAGCACCAAATAGGGCCTTTTCCTTTTGTTTCTTCATTGAAGGAAACTGGAAAACAGTTCCCTTATGAATATCTGTTGAGGGCATTTGGAAAAGTTAGGGTTTTTTTTAAGAATTCCGATATCAAATACTAAGTTCAGTTCTGAATAAGCTCTGAATAACTGCCACACTGAAGAAAAGATCAGAGAGTTTCAAAATTCAGTGGAAATATGGTTGATGTAAAAGTTCATTCTGTTTTGATTTATGGTAGAAATTTTAGATGCCTTTGCACAATTTAGTGAAAATCTTTGTGTTTACTGGAAGACTGAGGAAAAGAAGAAAACATAGAATCATAGAATCATAGAAT
>VWZE01000355.1:291775-305951 GCA_013396675.1 Eubucco bourcierii | reverse complement strand
TTCAGATACTGGAAGGCTACTATCAGGTCCCCTCGAAGCCTTCTCTTCTCCAGGCTGAAGAGCCCCAACTCCCTCAGCCTGTCCTCATAGGAGAGCTGCTCCAGCCCTCTGATCATCTTTGTGGCCCTCCTCTGGACCCGCTCCAACACTTCCATGTCCTTCCTGTGCTGAGGGTTCCAGAACTGCACACAGTACTCCAGGTGGGGTCTGACGAGAGCAGAGTAAAGGGGCAGAATCACCTCCCTTGCTCTGCTGGCCACGCTTCTCTTGATGCAGCCTAGGACTCGGTTGGCTGTCTGGGCTGCATGTGCACACTGCAGACTCATGTTGAGCTTTTCATCAACCCAGACTCCAAGGTCCTTTTCCTCAGGGCTGCTCTCCAGCCATTCACCACCCAGCCTGGATTTGTGCTTGGGATTGTGCCTACCCAGGTGCAGGACCTTACACTTGGTCCTTTACTTTTTCCCTTCCTGTGATCACAGTGAGCGCATGCATGTAGATCTTTTGCCCCAACTAGTAACATTGGTAGTAGTTCAAAGAAGTCAGAATCTTGTTTTGTGTGACAGATTCTGGAGTTATTATGAACTCATAATGCCGTGTACACTTTTAAGAACTTGTGTTAATGTGGATATATAATAATTTTTTTATATGCTACCATATGAATGAAAACATGAATTATGTAGGAAGCACATCTGGGGATATTATAACAGCATTCACTGCTGTTACATTGCTATGGTATGAGTATAGTTTGCATTTTCAAAACTAATAAAACCTGTATTAAAGCTGTTAAAATAGTTGTTAGTGTAGCATTAGAATCATAGATAAGGTAAATTAATACTGTTTTTTAAAGATTTTTAAGCATTAACCATGTATAAAGGGAAATGCTTGTGATTTAAAATATTTTGAGTTGTTTTGTTGCTGCACTCTTTTTGTTATCCAGAAAAGCAGATGTTACTGATATTACTTTATAATGCAAATACGAAACCTTTCTGCTGTCCATTGGTCTCATAAGTATTATCTTTAACCTTGCTTTTAAAAATCACCTTGTCTGAAAAATATCACCCTCATTTGTAAGTAAATGTACTTGAATTTGCATCAACCATTAAAAAAGAACATTATTTTGAAATGCCCAGTGTGTGGTGCACACAATATGCAATTCAGAATCTAAGAACTTTGAATCTCGTAATAGACATTTTTGCTTTATGTTAAAAATGTTGCAATCAGAATATTCTTAAAAACAAAGTTGAGCAAGTGCTTTGATTAAGCTCTTGTATGTTGAGAGTAGGCGTCCTGCAATATTGCATTTCTTCAAGGTGTTTTGCTTGGGATGAAGCAAGTGTGCATCTTTCCTCTATTTCCCTTGTCTAACAATGAAACTTCTATTGTAGAGCAAGCACATGGAAAACGATTAGTTGCAGTACATGATTTCTTTTGAGCAGTCATCAGTGGAAGAAGCATCTTCCTCTCCTATTGCTTAAGTTACTGAAAAGCAAAGTCATTGCATTAGGGGTGAAAAAAATCAACAAACCCCAAAACAACCCCAAAACAAATACAACTGACTTCTCAACCCAGCTGTTCCTTGATATTATAAAGCAAAGGTAATACTTTAGTTAAAACTCCAAGGGTGGCATTGACATGGCTACAGAAATCAAATATTGAAAACAAAAAATCCCAAAACATTTAACTGCTTGTGCATTTTTTGTGACTAAGTTTTTATCAACTTTCTGGCAGTTTGTTTGGTATTTTATGAAGGCAAATTTCAATATACAAATGGAAATCTCCAGATTTTGCATCTGTGCACAGCAAGTCCCAACGTATCTATATTTATTAAAACTATTTTCCTCAAGTCTTTGCCGAGAAACTAGCAGTAAGAAAACCTGAAGTGTTACAATGATAGTTATGTTAATTTTTGCCTTTTTTTACCTCTATTGGTTACTTTTCCTTTGAAAACACAGATTTGCTTCAAATTTTTCTGCTTGAAAAGAGTGTCTGGAGTCTGGATGGGATTTTCTGGGTCACTGCCATTACACACTGTGGCACAGCATGTTCATAACTGCCTAGCTTCAGTTTGAAAGTCTTCTCTACCACAACTCCTGTTGAGCCTGGGTTTGAGAATCTGATTCATTAGATAGCAACTTTCTTTGAACTTGCTTCTCATTAGGCTTTGCACCTGCGTTGCCTTTCACTGGAAACTTACTGTTTCTAGGTTGTGGTCATGCTTCTCTTGCACTTTCTCAGATAAGAGTTTTTCTTCTTCTGATAGTCCTGAATCTATGTATGTATAAGGCTTTAAGTCCATCTTTATTGAAAATATATGGCTAGGAATGTTTGCTGCATTTCCAGTTAATATCTTTGCCGGGGCCGTGGAAAAGAGCCCAAAACTTCCGTGTTTCTGGATGATGCATGCTGTGATGTCATTAGGTTTTATTTCTGCTTCATCACTTCAACAGTTCAGTCACCTTCAGATGAGTGAATACACTGAAACTGTTCTTCACAATCATTTCTGGTAGATAAGTTCCTAGATTAGTAGAATTTTGTCTCGAAGTGCATGATCTTGCGCTTTCTCATATTGAGTTTTATTTATCTTTGTCAAAGGAGGAGTCATTCTATTCTCACAGAAGAGTGTCCTGCTCATTCCAAGTGTGTCTTTTTGCACTGTTACCAGCAGATTTTTACCAGCATTTGATTTTCCTCCTGTTTGGAGAGAGGATACTTCAATTCTATTCTTTTTTGTATCTATCATTTTTTTATGTGCCCTGATGTAATTTCTCTTTATTCTAGAACCAATACGTTTTAATTTCTTTTAAAAACTATTAATTTGGTGCGTTAGAGTTCAGTACTGTCATTCAGTAGTAAACTGCAGTAGTTAAAAGCCAAAATAATCCTTCACAAATGTTTCGAAAAACTTATGTTAGTTAGGTTGACTAGTGTGCTGTAATCGTAACATTAAATATTCCGTGGTTGAGTATAAGCTCTAAGCACGTAAGGGTGCCTTACTGATGTGAGGAATCAACACTTGAAATGTGTACAGATAATAGGTCTTTGCTTTAGCCATTTAAAATGTGCCAGGAGTAGATATTTCCACCTTTGAGATAGATTCGTTACTTGTCTGTAGTGGTTTTCAATCCTGAGAGATGCTTTAAAACTGAAAATTATACCTGGCCGCAGATGCCATCAGTTCTGCCACTGCTGATGTAATTGCTCTTGAGCATCCTCCATGTCTACTTGTTAGACTGAGGTATAAAGAAGCCAAAATGTATATGAAGTGTACATGAGCATCCCTCACTTACTTAAAATGTTCTGCAGGATTTAAAACATCTTGCTTGAAAATGTTTGACTTGATGTTTTCCATAAATATGTGTGCCCAAAGAAAATGTTCTTGAACTCTTTTGCTTAGGCATAAATCTTTGTCAGATTTCCTGTAGGAGCAACTTCTGTGTCCTGGTTGTTTGTTCCTTCCTCTCCCATAGTTACTTGTAGCAGGCTTCCAGCCCAGCAGTGTATTATAAAACAGCCAAAAGCAGAAGCATTTAGAAATACTTGAGGGAAAACATCAGCTGGAACATGCATTATTTTAGTATGAAAATCAGTTATTCCCAAGAGAACGCTTTGCAAAACCAATGTTTTTGTTCTCTGTGTTTGTTGCTATTGAATAAAGGAGGCCTTTATTTCTTTGGTCTTACCTTAAGAGATAATCCTGAAGTCAATTGAAATGTCTCAGAATGTTTGTTTTTTCCCTTCAACCTAAGATGCCATGAAGTGTCTAGTCCTAGTTTTCTTTATTCACACTTCCACAATGTGATTGTCAGTGACATGGACAGAGGAATGGAGTGCACCCTCAGCAAGTTTGCAGATGACACCAAGCTGTGTGGCACAGTTGACTTGCTAGAGGGCAGGGATGCCATCCAGAGGGACCTGGACAGGCTGGAGAGGTGGGCCCAGGCCAACCTGATGAAATTCAATAAGGCCAAGTGTAAGGTCCTGCACCTGGGTAGGCACAATCCCAAGCACAAATATAGGCTGGGTGGTGAATGGCTGGAGAGCAGCCCTGAGGAAAAGGACCTTGGAGTCTGGGTTGATGAAAAGCTCAACATGAGTCTGCAGTGTGCACATGCAGCCCAGACAGCAACCGAGTCCTAGGCTGCATCAAGAGAAGCGTGGCCAGCAGAGCAAGGGAGGTGATTCTGCCCCTTTACTCTGCTCTCGTCAGACCCCACCTGGAGTACTGTGTGCAGTTCTGGAACCCTCAGCACAGGAAGGACATGGAAGTGTTGGAGCGGGTCCAGAGGAGGGCCACAAAGATGATCAGAGGGCTGGAGCAGCTCTCCTATGAGGACAGGCTGAGGGAGTTGGGGCTCTTCAGCCTGGAGAAGAGAAGGCTTCGAGGGGACCTGATAGTAGCCTTCCAGTATCTGAAGGGGGCCTACAGGAAGGCTGGGGAAGGATTATTTACAAGGTCCTGCAATGACAGGACAAGGGGCAATGGGTTTAAACTGGCAGAGGGAAGATTTAGACTGGATGTTAGGAGGAAGTTCTTTGCAGTGAGGGTGGTGAGGCACTGGCACAGGTTGCCCAGGGAGGTTGTGGCTGCTCCCTCCCTGGAGGTATTCAAGGCCAGGTTGGAGGAGGCCTTGAGTGAGCTGTACTAGTGGGAGGTGTCCCTGCCTATGGCAGGGGGTTGGAACTAGATGATCCTTGAGGTCCCTTCCAACCTTACCATTCTATGATTCTATGAATTCTCTTCCTGATTTCATTCAGTGTTTTAAAGAAGCTGTTAGTTCATGTGCAGTGTGGGCTGTAGAGGCACAGTGAGAACTCTTTAACTCCCAGGGCTTGGTGGGACAGCAGGTTGCCCATGGAGGTTGTGGCTGCCCATTTCCTGGAGATGTTCAAGGCCAGGTTGGACGAGGCCTTGAGTGACCTGTACTAGTGGGAGGTGTCCTTGCCGATGGCAGTGGGTTGGAACTAGATGATCCTTGAGGTCCCTTCCAACCTTACCATTCTATGTAACATTTTGTTGAAAGGAAAAATTGTATCATCTGAGCTGTTGCTAATAGCTAACAGTTCTGTTTGTGGAGGGAATATTGTTTACACCAACTTTCCTGAAGAAGACATGCTTGACTATGAAGTGCTGCGTTGAATCTGATGCACAAGTGTTTTCAGAACAAATAATAACAGACCTGTTCCTACAACAGATAGCTATGTTAAATAAGAAGGGGTATGGATCAGCGATGTATTGCGTACTTTTTTCCTTCGAAGACTTGTCCCTGAGAGCTTTTCCACATTCCTTAGATACCCATTTACATTTTTCAACATCAGTCCCTCGGCAGAAGACAATAACCCTTCAAGCAAAGGATAATTATGTTTGATACATTAAATGCTCATAGAATTATCTGCTGAGAGCTATGAGATGTACAGTAAGTGGCATTCATTGTGTGTTTTTTAAGGGAGACAAAATGAAGTTCCCTTATACTGACTCTGTCTTGCTCTGTCTCTGAGACCAGCAGATCATTTTGCATTAGCTTAAATCTCTGAGTAGTTTTTTAGGGGGCTGGCTAAAGCAATGTATCAGTGTAGGAAAATATGAAGAGCTTACCAGAAGAGATCCTCAAAAGATTTTTTTGTTTGTTTGTTTGCTTTGGGGTTTTTTTGTTTGTTTGGGTTTTTTTTAGGTGTGTTTGCTTTGGGTTTTTTTGAATGTAAACAAATGCTTAACAGCAATAGTACTCAAATGTAGTATTTTCAGAATATGAGTTGTGTCTTGTGCTGTACTCGAGGTGAAGAACATTTTTAAGAGGACTTCATGAAGTGTGAGCCATAGTTTCTCATAAAGATGTCTATTTGAGGAAAATTTGGGTATTCAAAAATACACAAGATAATACTGTATAAAATGAATTATATCTGAAAGATACAGTTGAGTCAGAAGATGTTTAACTCCTACTGGTTTTCAGAGAAAATATGTAGAAGCTTTTTAATGGTTTACATCCCACTCCTAAGTGAAAGGAAGTCTTCCTTTCATGAGAATTGCATCCTAATTTCAACTATAAGTAGTTTAAACTTTTATTTTAAATTTAACTCTACACTAGATATGTCAGGCTGCATCATGTCTCTAGACAGAATCAATAGAAATTACTGTATTACTCTGTAATTACTTACACTGACTGCTGTTTTAAATCACTGAACCATAAAAATGTTTTCCTTGATGTCTGTCTTGGTTAGTGAAAGAATCACATTGAAATATCATGTTGATGAATAACCACCATTATGAGAAGTATTTCTTCCTTTAGTCATTAAATATCATAAAACTGTGTGTGTCCTTAAAATACATGCAGCAGACGTAGAAACATCTAATCTAACCTGACCAGTTATATAAAATAGTGAAATAAAATATTAATTGATAGGGTATTGAAGAATACTGGATTGGTGACCTAGTGTCTTCTAGTGCAATATATATATTTAAATTTCTGTCTTAGTGCAGAAAAAAGAAATAAATGTGAAAGACTAAGTTATAGTATCTGTTTTGTTTGGTTGTTGTTGCTCTTTATTTGTGAAAAGATAGGGAATACCAAAACAACTTTTTTGCAATTTACTTATTTAGATTTGTGAGACTAAATAATCATTTTTTAAAAGACTTTTGATATTTTATTAGTAAAGAGACAGTACAGAATAAGCACTGAGATGCATGTGTTCAGAGGCTGAAGAATCACATTTTGCTTGTTTCTTTAATTTCAGAAAGTGAAAATAGTTTGTAAAGGTGATATTTTATGTTGTCTTATGTCTGCTGTATTTGCTTAGCCTTAGAGGCACCTAATAATCTATAGGATCATTCATTCATCAGGAACTGCATAACAGAATGTTATACTTTTTGTTCTCTCTAATTCCATCTTTCTGCAGATGTACTTCATTCACAGGCTTTATAATCTTTCATAAAGTGCTGACCAGCCCTCAGTAGAAGACTTAAATGAAATGCTTACTGATACATTTGCTCTACAATGAGTGGTATATTGGAGGTCTCCAACTAGAATTTTTTTTGTGTTTTAAAATTTCATTCTTGTATCTCTTTCCCCTTGTTGCTTTTATACTTGTTTTCACATATAACATCTTTAAAAAAAACCCACCCAAACAAACAAAAAAAAGCACACCAGAAAAACTCTTAACAAAAAAGTTAATACTATTTAAATGAAGTTTTTGGTATCATTGCACTCATGTTTTACTGTTTTCTTACCCTCGTGCTATATCCAAATATTTTAATTTCTTGTCCTGTAAATATTCTGGAAATATATTCTTCTTTTTAAGGTACTGCAATAATAGGATAAGCCTGATGGTGTTTTGGCTTGGTTTTTTTTTTTTTTTTGAGTAGAAGTTGCAATAGAAGTTTCCTTTTGTTACAGGCAAAGGCATGCTGTAGGGTAGGAGAAAATCATCATATTCTTAAAATAGGAGGAACATAGTCAGAGCAAAGTAATTGTTAGCTTTGCACGCATAAACTGAGGCACTGCCTCAGTTTGAGAGAGTGGAAGTAATAAAATGCTACTTCTAAGATAAGATGATGTGATAGGGTTTAAGGTATTGTATGGTTCAAAATGGAGCTAGGTTTTTGTCCTTAAGGTAGTTTCACATAATTGTTTTAAGTTTTCATTTGTTTTAGACTTTTCAGCAAGTGAGAACTGGGAGTTCCCAGATGCTCTATTTATCCTCTAGTTTCTGTCCATGCGTGTGAACTGTTTAAATGTGTGCATGTACATGTGCATGCTCACTTTAACAGCTGCACCTAAGATTATAAAATAATGATTTGACCTGTAATAAATATAAATTAGAACTTTGGTGGTAACTATTTTATCAGCTCATGTTTTGTATTAAAAACATTTGTCCCTTTTTTATACTTCATTAGATCTATCCACACATAGCTCTAAAGTTTCTCATTTGTAAAGTTTGTTCTGAAAATAGGTTATCAGAATAGTTATCTGATTGCTAATGATTTAATGTAGTGTACATATAACATATTTTGAAACAGTATTTAAATAAGAACAAATTATGCATTAAGTTTCCTTAGTGACTGCTCTGTTTTTACTCTTTCTGCTAGTTCCTGCTGATGCTGTAACTCAAAGTGTTCAGTAACAGAAGTTAAGAAATTCTTCAGCAAAACTAGTTTAGTTTTATTGCGGAAAAAACAGTGTTTGTTATGTAAAATATGCAAGCTGCTTTTGATCCTTATTATTTTGAATGACTCCTTAAAACTAGCCATCATGTAGTGTAATGGAAAACAAGGTAAAAATAGCATCTGATGCCATTTGGTATCTTCAGTTTGTGATAGGTGATGTTACTGAGGCAGAGGATATGTCATTAGATTTTATTGTATTGCCATGTGGTCAGTAGGATATAGCTTGTGCTAGATCTAACCTGTATGCACTTAAAAATGTTACAAGAAAACCTTTACTTTTACTGTTATAAGAAATACTGAATTCAGTAATAAACGGTTGAATGGAATGGTAGTTGAATACAAACACAGAGTGCTTTAAAATTTCATACCAATGTCATATTCAGTAGCACAGCAGTTGTTAACTGTCATGTTTCCCAAAACCAGAGCCTGATGTTCCTAGCCATTTCTTCGCTGGGTATAATAGCATGGTATTTTATAATCTTGTTCCACTGCAAGAAAGGAGGTGTAAATATCCTTCTTTGGGGCAGACTTTATGCTGGTTGCTGGCACTCCTGAGTTGGAGTGTTGCATTTCGTTCTTACTCTGCTTACTGAAAACCTTTTACTCATGGCATACTCTAGGAGTAACAGGTGGAGACTCTTAAGAATAAGACTGAAGAATTTTTTTGTTGTCATTGGTGTTTATTTTTTCCAGTAGTACACAACTCTGTACACTAAACATTTTTAAATAGCAGTATTTAACTAAAATAAAAAAGCATGTATTTTTCACATGCATTTTTCAACGAGCTTGCTCCTTTAAATGTTTCAGTTTATTTAATTTTGATGGTGGTGTTTTAGTTTTGGTTTGGTCTGGTTTTTTGCCCTTTGTTTGTTTTGCTTTGGTTTGCTTTTCTTTTCTCTTGCACAATTTCTCGCCTTAACTTATTTGGGGCTAGAGCAGTTGAAGTGGATGCTGCTTTCAGGCATGTAGTGCAGAGATGTAGTATTCTGTGAGGATGTGAGCATGTGCTTTCTGCTTGAGCATAGTCCTATCTGATTAAGATCAAAGTGACTAGTTAGGTTGCCCTAAGTAAAATGCCTGCTTTTGATCTTCTGCTGTCACCACTTGGCAAGTCTAGCTTATGCAGCATGGCTTTGACTTCAGGAGTTATTCTGAAACCAGTAGTCACTAAACATTCAACTGATTGTCTACATCAACAACAACAAAAACAAACAAACAAACAAAAAACCGCAAAAAACCCCAACCCAAAACCCAAAACAACAACAAAAAAAACAAAAGTCCCCTGCCTCTTCCCATTGCGTAGGAACAAAACATAAATCTTTAACACTCGTTTAAAACAGTTAAGTGCAGTTATATCAAATAGAACTTAATTTAATTTTCAGCATGCTAACTGGATTTACTTTGATGCAGAGTTGTTAAGAGCTGTTATGGCATTGATAAAAAGTAAATGTAATTGCTAATGACATAGAGATATTTGCAGGGCAGTATGAAAACTGAATGTGTTTGGGAGCAAGACTGTGTTGGCATGCACCTCCCTGTTGAGTTAATATTTATTTGTTGCTGAAATAGCCACGCCTATGTAAAATGTAAAGCTCACAAAATCACGTATCTTTGAGTTACCATTAAATCTACAAACCTGATGATGTGTGCATGTGTCTTAATTTGTAGAATTTTTAGTGGTAATAAACTTGGGTTGTTTTAAGAGATTGTACTTTTAGGAATATTCGTTGGCATACTGCAAAAGTGTGGTGTTTTGTTTGGTATATGTTCCAACTGTGGAGTCACAAAAAGATTGATATAGTGGCCTGATTATCAGTGAATACTGTCCAGTTTTGTGCTAGTTCAAATGTAGGGATTGGAAAGGGAAGTAGCAGAGACAACAGATGCCTGAGCTAATGCCCTCCTTTGCACTGTTTACTCCTTCTGGTGTATCATCATCCGTAGAGAGCATAATTAGATTTTTCTGGAGGCAGCATCCATGACTGTATGTATTGAAGTATTGCTTTTGTTAATTGCCCTTTCTTTGTTGATTGGTATACGAAGATCAACTAGCTCCAGGCTTACTTTTAGGATTATTCATGAATTGTTCCTGTTTTTAGCCCATCTTTCAGGTGAAACATGAAGTGTTTAAAATGTAGCCTTATTTTTTGCTATCATTCATCCAATCAGTCTAAATAAGACTAAGTTGTCTGTGCTTTTACCAAAATCTCCAAGCCAGTGTTCTTTCAGGGCACGTTCCATAAACATACTTAAACCAGGCAAACAACACTAAAATCTGTCAGTACCTTCAACTTTGTGGAGCGAATAATTTTCTCAAGCACACTCTTGTGACTTTCAGATAGCTTGGTTGTCTTTTTTTTTTTTTTTTTTTTTTCCTCCCTCCCCTTAACCTTCCATACTGGTCAACTTCTTATACATTAGTGCTGAACAAGCTCTTATTTTCATATCCATCCAGGGAGCATGGTAATAGTACCAAAGTAGCATGCATAACTGATACGGATGGATACACAGCATACAATATTCTTGGTACAACACACACCTCTGTAGAAAGTATCTACCTGTCTGAGTTGAAACAATCAAACAAAGAAAGAGGAAGTATTTTTTTAAAGTTGTTGACACATCTGTTTAATACCAATACTTTTATTAACTAGTGGTAGAATGGAAGCTTTTTGGAGAGAAGAGTAATTTTCCTCTGAAATAGCATTTAGCATCTTCAACCAACAAACTTTTTTTCCTTTATTAAAGTTCAGTTTATGGAGTTCTACGATGTTTACATGAACTGTGTGCTCATAAAGCAGTAGCAAAAATATGTCACAAATCTTAGTGGATAATTGTTAAATGATCAAATATATATTTTTTTTTATTCTTCATCGACATGTGTGTTGTCAGTTTTCCCACATTTCCTATTTACCATCATATTATCTGGCTCAAAATATAACAGATAGTTCATTGGCTTGCATTTTACTTTTCCCTAATGTGCTTTGTCAACTTCAGAAGGAAGAGTTAGCCAAATTCAGAGCAGTGGCATTTGTTTGTTTTCTGTTTCTGAGGTGCGTTAAATGGTGTGTTGTGGTTTGTTTCGTGTGTGTGTGACTTTACATGCTGTTAATCCTCATTCTACAGGAAACCAGTGATAATGAAACTAGCACAGTGCTCATACATGCTTTAATTCTATCCAAAATCCGTAGCAAGGTATTGAATAGTTTTGGCATAAGGGTTATTGCCTCACTAGTGTTTGTCCTCAGATATATGCTGCTTTAAAATCTGTTATTTGCAGCAATTCGGTCGTATTTTGCTGATCTCTGTATGGATTTAAAAACCTGCAAAACTCCAACTTCTGTGCTATGTTCTTAAACCTTGATGGTTTTCTTAATGCTTGGTACTGGCAGGGAGTAAAGTGTGACATAAATGATTTGAATTAATTCTGCTCAAATAGTAATGATGCTTTTTCTGCTCCACCTATAGCTTCCTGCAGATTTCACAAAGCTGCACCTTACTGACAGTCTCCACCCACAGGTGACCCACGTTTCATCTAGTCACTCAGGATGTAGCATCACTAGTGATTCAGGAAGCAGCAGCCTTTCTGATATCTACCAGGTAAGACTGGAATGGATGCTGATGGGAGGTGCAATTGACAACATTTTTTTTTATGTTAATAGCTGAACATCCGTGCTATTGCCTATTGTAAAGTTTTTGTCTGAGGAAACACTCAATAGACATTAAAAAAAATTTTGTTTTACTAGAATTGTTGTAATTTCAGGGGTTTATCCACCAAGTACTAGATCTGGTACTTGATAACTTAGCAAGTAATCTGCAGCATAGTGACATGACATGTATTGCCATAGCTTGTTGGGATCAGAGTCGGCACCGTAGTGATGTAGTGTTCTGCAAGATTTTTCTGCTTCATGAATTTCTTCATAATTGTGAGTTTGAAGGAGGAAATACTCCTGAATTTCAGCATAGAAAGCTGATGCTGCTTTTACAGCAGATGTTCATGGTATGATCTAGGAGGTAAAAGGATTCTGGTCCTAACTCCAGCACTTTACCTCATTTTTGTCTGATTTTTTTAAACAGCAGCTGTGATGTTTACAGACTAGAATTCAAAACATGCAGATTTAGGACCCTGTAATTGTGAAGGTTTTTTTCTTCTTGACGCAGTATTTTACAGTTCTTAAGTGTGTGGGCTTCAAAGTCTAGAGCATAGTTAGTGTCAGGGAGAAAGAAATACTCAGCAAGCAGCATGTGCTGGCCTGACTTGAGGGATGCGTTATGATTTCCCTGCACTGTAAAGGCCTGCTGCCAGCTTCATGGTAGTGCTTTCTCTTTTGGCTGTTCTGAGAAAAATGGGAAGGTTGATTTGGTGATACTCATAAGTAGTTATACTTCTGAGGGTGTTCCTTGTTATAAAGCTCTGTTTGTTAGGAGCAACTTGAGTTTTAAGAGACTTACTGTGAAACTGATCTGGAGGGGTCTGTACAGTACTTGAGGGTATATATACTACTTCTAAATACAATCTGGAAAAACACCCATAAGAAATTAAAATGAATCTGCATCCTTCACTTGATGTTTAGATGTTAGATTTGTCCTGATCAGAAGGCATAGCAGTTTGTTAGTCTGACAAAAAAAGAATCAGATCTTATTAAAATATTGTCTTATCAAAGCAATGATTTAAAAAAAAAAAAAAAAAAGCCCCAAAACCCCGACTTCTACATGAAGTGCTTTTTATTAGAGAAGGAATCATATTTGTTTGGAATGCTTCAAAAGATGCAAATGGAGCCACATAAACAATGGGAAAAGCATCATCTATACAGATACATACAAGTACAGTTGTGGTCATAATTGCACCATGTAGTCCTCTTCAGATGAACAAGCTTGTAGGCTTTTTTGTGGGAGAAGGGAGGCTTGAAAAAGGTTCAGGTTCAATGTAGACAATTGATTGCAATAATGCAAAGGTTTATTTTTTGTGGAAAATGCCAAAGAAACCGAACACTTCAGATGTAGTATCTGCCAGTCAGACATGTTTATCGCAAGTTCTTCTGAGCAGATGACGACTGCAAAACGAGATTTAGGTTTATATACTGTGAGGATGAAGGTGATGCAAAATCATCTTCCTTTTCAACCCTTCTACAGTTTTTTTTCATACCTTTCATTCTCAAGATTTTCTTTCACTTTAGCATGAAAATAACAATGCCTCTAGGGACACTGTTGTAGGTAGCATGTAGTTATCTAGAGAATAATTGTTTCATTATAAGTGGGAACTAAATTTTTTTGCAAAGATTTTCAGCAACACTTTTGCAACTGAAGGATCACTGAATTTCTGGGAAATTAAAAAGATCTCCACAACTGTACAGAAACTTAGGAGAAATACTGCTTTATGTAGTCACCAACCTGGTGTATGATTCCTGTAAGTTTTGTTTACAATAATGGAATTAACAGAATGGTTGGTGTTTGGAGGAGGTTAATGATTTTCTAAAGTATTTAAATGGAGAATGTTTATTTTCAAAATATTAATTTAAATTAATGTTTTTAATTTAAAAAAAATCCATTCCTGGTGATCTTAAAAGTATTTAAGGCATATTTAATTAATCCACGTTTAATGCCTCAATTAAAGAAGTCTCATCACAAATGTATTGAGGGCTGTGTAATTATGTTTTCAACCTGTTAAAATAAGCTGTGTACATAGAGAGAGAGAGGTATGAGTATGTATTGTGCAATGTAACCCCAAGTTGTCTTAATACACATACTTGCAACATGTATGTTTATTAATAATAAATAATTAATAATAAACATACGTGTTTATTATTAATAAATAATAAATTATTATTAATTTATTAAGAAAGTGAATTGATAAGTTCAGATGTGAAAATGGATAAGATTCCTAAATTCTTGTATTTAACTTAGTGTTGCCAAGTGTAGTTTGACTAAATGATTTCTCAGATTGTGGTAAATCAAATGTCTGACTTGAGTTTCAGATAATGTAACACAGCAATTTTAGGTTAAACTATTGTCCACCCA
>VWZE01000355.1:251869-288210 GCA_013396675.1 Eubucco bourcierii | reverse complement strand
TTTTTTTTTTTTTTTGTAACGTGAAGGGGTGCAAAAGTACTCGAAATAGGTGTGTAGTGATGTTTAGTGTATCAGCAGGAGAACATTCAGTATTAAGTGTCATACTTGGTGCTACTAGGCTTAAAGAAGCTATTTGCAATTCTTGGTAGATAAATTAGTGTGTGCTTTTATCATGAAGAAAGAACAGATTATTCTTAATGATGTAACAAAAGTAATGCAAAACTTTGTGTGTATAAACCAAGGAGGAGTCCCTGTGGGATTAATTGTTGGATTCTTTACTACTGTGAATGCTTATTGCTTGTGTGGAAAGGCTGTGTTTGTGTTCTGTTAATTTTAGCCAAGTCATATTTTTTTTCATAAAATTAAGTGGAAAACAAATCTGTTTATTTGGTTTTGTTTTCCAAAAGATCAAGTTTTATTTTTAAAGGTTAAAGTTAAATTAATAAATTTTCTTGTTACTCTTTTAATGATTGCGTTCAGTTCTGAACTTATTTGTTGCAGCGGGTTATATTTTTGGGTAACTAACAAGTTAGAAATAGTTGCTTTATCATTCAATTTCTACCACTTCACTTGTAAAAAAAAAAATAGAATTAGCACTGTATAAAGGGATCATTTTTAGGAAATACTTACAACCATCACTTGTATTCATAACATACTTCCAAAATTAAATAATTGTACTTAATTTGTGTGAGTTTTTAAAATAGCATCAACTTTTTGTGATAATAGAGCTTTAACTTCTATTGGGGTTTGGTCTACCGTTTTAAGACAATCAAATAACTTAATCCATTTTGTACAATATGTCAAATTATGTGTGTTAGAATTGTGTGACTAAATTTAGTCCTGCATTCATCTTATTAACTTGTTTTTGAGAACTTATTCTGGGTAATTAGGAGGGGCGCTTGTTAGCAATGGGAAGATTTGCAAAACTGACTCATGAATTAATCAGTCCTACTGTCACTGGAATTGTCACTGTTGGAGACTTGATTCTGACAGATTGTTTCATAAGCTGTGTCTACTGACTCATCATTGTTAATTTTTCCACCAGTCGCTTTTGATGAAGGCTATTTTTGAAGAGTACTTTAGAGCAACTATTTCAAATATAGAGAACATGCATTAAGACTGATAATGAAAATACTGTCAGAGCCATCGTTTTTGTGATTTGTTTGTATGCCTGTATAACATCCTTCTTTACCTTGCTTAAGAAATGCTCAGCAATTGTTCTTTAAAAACACACAAATAAGCAAGCAAAGCACAGTGAGAATAATTTGAATATTGTGTAGATACCGCTATGTTTTTTATATTAAGACCCTGTTACAAAACTTGTGTTGTCCTGTATGACAGAAGCATTGAAGAATGACACTAGCTGTCCTCATCTGTCTCCAACCATATGCTACTGTTCATAAAGTGGCTGCATAAAATGGCATTAAAGTAGCATCAGCCACAGCCAGTGAGGTAGGAATAGGGAAGATGATTCTACAAAAACACCGATGTTATTTGTCTTAGCTTGTCCATGATTTGGAGGGTGACCTAGTTTTGAGTGTGGTTTTTTTTTTTTTAATTGTACGTTTGTTTTTCTTTCTTTTCTTTTTTTTTCCCCCCACCAGTGTGAAAGACAGATCGATAGAACAGTCTTTAATAGCTGTGTTTGCCCCATGGAGTATTTTTAAGGCAGACATGAATGCATTCTCTGCTTTCAGAGTCTCAGAAAGCCACACTCCCTGTAAAGTGTGTGAAACTTGATTTTTCAAGCTGTGACTTAAAAATTGGCATTAGAAGCTTGCATTTCCTTTAAAATTGTAGTTGAGCCTTGGCAGCTGCCATGGTATTAAATCAGGTTCTGAGAAAAAGTAGCTTTATCATCTGTGACAGACAAATGTTTGTGGGCTTTATAAGCTGTTTGGTCTTAAAACTGAATCTTTAAAACTATTTCCTATTAGGCACTGTACTAATGACATCAGGCTATGTATGGGCTATGTTTGCCTTCGCTTTAAAGTTTGGCAGTTGTTCTGTGTAGTCCGCCTGTGGTGTCTAAACAGTGACTTGACATTTTTTTCTGCATCTGTAAATTCTTATGCAGTTTATCAGGAAATTAAAACCGTATTTAATTATGTCCACCAGGAACTGTGAGAGAAAAATACAGTCCTTGATTACTGGTGGATAGCAAAAATCCTATAGAGTTTTGATGTTGTACTTATTTCAAAAAACTGCATACTTAAAATTACATTGCATTTCTAAGTATCTGAAAAATTGAAGACAAGGGAGGAACTGTTTATTTAAAAAAATATTTGGTTCAGCTAATATCCTAAGAAATTCTGCCTCAAAATATAACTGCCTTCAATTTCCTCAAGACCTACTATTTAAGTCATGTCTGTTGAATCTTGTTTGTGTGGCTGGTTTGAAAAAAAGCATTAAAATCCCTTTTTAAGCAGTGCGTTTTGATTGCTAGTTGTTTTTAAAAGATATGTAAAGAAGCAATATAAAAATAATGATTTTGAGTGATCTGTTAGAATTAATTTCTGTACTTTAATAAAGAACATATTTGAACATTTAGGGATTTTTTCATTCTTTACATATGAATTTAGGCTACAGAAAGTGAGGCTGGTGATATGGATCTCAGTGGGTTGCCAGAGACAGCAGTGGATTCTGAGGATGATGATGATGAAGAAGATATTGAAAGGGCGTCGGATCCTTTGATGAGTAGGGATATTGTTAGAGACTGCTTGGAGAAAGACCCAATAGACAGGACAGATGATGACATTGGTAAGTATTGCAATGTAGTAAAATATGGTTGAACTTGTTTTACTGTGTCCAAGCACTACACAGGTGTACCAGAGAAGTGATACATTGGTCTCCCTCCTCGGAGATATTAAAAAGTCATCTAGACACAGTCCCAGGCAACTGGCTGTTAGTGGCTCTACTTGAGCAGAGAAATTTGACCAGATGATCCTTAGAGATCTGTTCCAATATACACCAGTGGTTCTGGTAAATAAAAATATAGGGGAAAAAATGGGATCCTATTTACTACTTTCAGTAATTTTTTTGAGATCAAACTGGATGCAAAATATCTGGCATTTAGGGCATATAATCCCTGAGCAGGCCTACTAAGAAAAATTGGGTTCTGTTATTGTGAAAAATGTAAAAACTTAAAATACAGTTCACTGTTGAGTACAAGTGCAACTCCAATGCATGCAGAAGAGGGAGCAACAGTAATCACCTAATCGTGTGTGACCCATCTAAGGGGAACTTCGTGAATCTGCCGTATGACCCTCAAGTGCAATTTACTGTTAACTAGCCTAGGAGGAGATGGCTTTACCAATGAACTTGCTCAGTTTTGTGCAATTTCCCTTCTTAATGTCTTACTGTGTTTTATATTGGCCTATCATAGTCTTAAAGGATTTATTACCCTGTCTGGAGTATTACAAATATCATTGGTTGTATCCAGAGCTCTCAGTTACATTACAATTCTTCCATTATGCTGACTTTTACTTTGCAGGG
The DNA here is from genome assembly GCA_013396675.1 of Eubucco bourcierii. Taxonomy (NCBI): domain Eukaryota; kingdom Metazoa; phylum Chordata; class Aves; order Piciformes; family Ramphastidae; genus Eubucco; species Eubucco bourcierii. The sequence goes on along the minus strand of VWZE01000355.1, from coordinate 284,715 downwards.
CGTCTATTGATGATATGACCAGCCAGTCTGTGTCTACAAAATACCCAGTAATTACAACAGGCCACTGTACATGATTTAGTAGTATACAGGAACGATTGTGCAGCATTTTAGCTTAAGTAGCCTTGGGCATCTTTCTGAAGAACTGTCTTTACTGTGCTTTGTTGTTTTGATGTGCACGATTCAGTGGGCTTTTTCTCCTTCAGAACAACTACTGGAATTCATGCATCAATTGCCTGCTTTTGCCAACATGACAATGTCAGTGAGGAGAGAGCTCTGTGCTGTAATGGTGTTTGCAGTCGTGGAGAGAGCAGGAACTATTGTACTAAATGATGGGGAAGAGGTCAGTAGAAGTTGGTTTTTACTCTCCTATTATACCATGCATCCCAGGTTCCACAGGGTTAAGTTTCTCTCTTCTTGCTTAAAAAACAAAAACGTAATGCTGAACAAGTAAATTCAGACTCATTCTGTTCTGGATTAATTTGAAAGCTTTTGTTTAACCACTTATGTCTTATGTAATAAAGCTTATTACATAAAAGCATTAAAGATAAACTTAAGATCCCAGTTTTCTTGGTCTGGAAATGGCCATACCTTAAAGGTTAGACTACATTATAAATGTTTTTAATAGATGCTAAAAAATAACATTTTAAAAAAAAATATATAGTGGTAAGAGTTGTATCTACAGACTATCTATATAAGGATTGTATCTATATAGTATGATATTGCATCATTAGGTGATTCAGTCTTCATTTGTCCTGCAACATTTGATTTGTAGCTGGATTCCTGGTCAGTCATTTTGAACGGCTCTGTGGAAGTGACATACCCTGATGGAAGAACAGAGATCCTCTGCATGGGAAACAGTTTTGGTGTTTCCCCTACCATGGAGAAGGAATATATGAAGGGAGTAATGAGAACCAAAGTGGATGACTGCCAGGTAGAGTGTCAGACTGTAATACATACAAAATCATGTATGTCTAGACATAATGCAACTTGATAGCTAGACATGATTTTATTTTGAATTTATGTCAAATCTCTAGTGTGCAGTGATTGGGAAACATAACTTCTACATACCCACAGTCTGGTAAATTGAATTCACTTCAGCTGGATAGAGGCTGTTTTGGAGGAAGAGATTTGTCTGTATGTTTTCTCCAGAACATAATGTCCAGCAACCCGTTGCATATATCCTATTCCTTAATTTTTCCCTTAGTAGGATCTCAAGGTCCATTAGCCATTACAGATTCTTCTACAAGTAACAGCCATTCTTCTTACTCAACTCAGTTACCAAGTTGGTAGAGCAATACACGCTCTGTCTTCCTTGGTTTGAGGGGAATATCTTCTAATTTCAGCTTATCTGACCTGTCAAGGAAAGTGTCTTGATGTCTATAACACAAGCAGTCAGATGTATTGAATGCTTGTCACGATGTGAAACTAGACTGATCCAGAAACGTGGTTGCTATTTGCTTGTTCCCATCCAGAAGATAATAGCCAAGCAAATTAAGCCTGGGTGAATTAAGCATTTTACTTGGTCCTGAGGGCTAATTAAACCTCCACTACACCTTTTGAAATGAGTGTAGATGTGTGTTAATGGAGTCACCTGGTTTAATTTGCCTGTCCAGAACGCTTCTAAGTGGAGTCTTGCTAGGATAGTATTTTACGATTAATCCAAACTGTAGGATTTACATTTCAGCTGCTCTTAGCTGCTGGAAATAGAAAAGGTATGCACATAAATTAGATAGAATGCAAAAGAAAGTATCTCTGTGAATCTCATGCCTTTGTCCGACGTACATGATGGTTTAGCAACTTTTCAATCAGAAGAAACACGACTAATTCCTTTCAGTTAAATACGTGAATTAATATAAGAAGGCAGTTTAACCTAGCCCCTGAAAAGAGACAATGATGTAAAACTTTTAATAAGATATAGAAGGCAATTCATAGTAGGTACTTGATGTTCTAAGGTTTTGTGGGCGGTCTCATTTATATTTGTATAGTGTAGGTGCTAAGAGTATTCTTGAAGTATTTATTATAGAATCATAGATTCATAGAATAGTGAGGTTGGAAGGGACCTCAAGGATCATCTAGTCCCAACCCCCTGCCAGTGACCTCCCACTGGTACAGGTCACTCAAGGCCTTGTTCAGCCTGACCATGAACACCTCCAGGGAGGAAGCAGCCACAACCTCCCTGGGCAACCTGTGCCAGTGTCTCACCACCCTCACTGTAAAGAACTTCCTCCTAACATCCAGTCTGAATCTCCCCTCTGCCAGTTTAAACTGCCTGTTGTCCTGCCATTGCAAGACCTTGTAAATAATCCCTCCCCAACCTTCCTGTAGGCCTGCTTCAGATACTGGAAGGCTACTATAAGATCTCCTCGAAGCCTTCTCTTCTCCAGGCTGAAGAGCCCTTTCTTGCACTTATTCTTGGCTGAGCAGGTTATTGTAGAAAATATTTTCTCCTGCTGTATACTTTAATCCAGAAGTAATTTATTTCTGTGTGCTTACACTGGTATAATTGAATAAATGCTAGTTTTCTTAATGATTGACTTTACAGTAGCAGTAAGGGTAAAAACACAAGGTAGGTTCTTCCTTCTCTCTTTACCTTTCTAAATACCACACAAAAGCTTGCATAGGAGAATAAACACCAACCAGGGTACTGAGCTTCATCTCTAGGAAAGAGTAGGTCGAAGCAGTTAAACAAAAACTGCTGATAATGCTAAATCATTTTGCTTTGATGAATCTTGCTCCCTTCTGGCTGCAAGACTGTAGTGGAAGCACAGTGCTTGTGTGTTCACCTGCTTACTACAGCTGAAATGCTGAAAAGACATCTAGCACGCTGCAGGTTGAGCAACTGCTTGGCTTTTCTATTAATAGACTGCTTGCATCTTAAGTCTAAATGCTTTTCTGAAGACTTTACGTTTTAACACTGGTGCACAATGGTTCTTTCCAGTTTGTTTGCATAGCCCAGCAAGATTACTGCCGCATCCTCAATCAAGTGGAAAAGAACATGCAGAAGGTAGAAGAGGAAGGGGAGATTGTGATGGTGAAGGAGCATAGGGAGCTTGATCGCACTGGAACAAGGAAGGGTCACATTGTCATCAAGGTAAAAGCAGGAGCATCTTGCAGAAGAAGTCTGTGTTCTATGAACTTATTAACTTGCAAGTTAGGTCCAGGATTGTGTGAGGCATATTATTATTACATATTTGAAAATAGATTGTATTTCAAGGTTTTGACTTTATGCCCATGGATAACTATGTGATTTCTATGGAAACTAATAGATTTTTACATTTCTTGCTACAGTGGTCAAACTGTTATGTTTGCATAGTCAAATAGATGCCAGTATTCTTCCTAGTGCAATGCAGCTTTAGTATGCTACAAGAAAACAAGTTTACATTGAATTTTTGTTTTAATAACAAAGATTATTTTCTTTTTATAGGGAACAGCTGAAAGGTTAACAATGCATTTGGTGGAAGAGCACTCTGTGGTAGACCCAACATTTATAGAAGACTTCTTGTTGACGTATCGGACCTTTCTTTCCAGCCCAATGGAAGTGGGCAGGAAGTTGTTGGAGTGGTTCAATGACCCCAGCCTCAGGGATAAGGTTAAAATCCCTTGAATTACACAGCTGTTACAATTTGCATTGAGATATGAGCTTTTAAGAATAAGACAGGTTTTAGAGAGAATGACTGAACAAGTAGCTGGTGATTAATGGCACGATACATGGATAAAAGAACTTTTTTTTCTTTCTGTTATTTATTAATGTACTCAGGTGTGGTATATTAGCTGTGTTTTAATTGCAGTGTTTTTACAACATAATTTAGTTGTTTGCAAGTGTAGGGAAAGCTTTTTTCCAATGATCAGTACTTGTATTTAATTCATTAGAATTCTGTTGCATCCTGAAATTAGAGCATGTAATAAGTTTTGTGTTTTCCATACATAACGCTTGTTAACACAAGTTGGCAAACATTTTGTGATAATTTATTTTTATATAAAAGGACTGGAAAATATAACCATTGTTAAGAATCCATTGAATCATAGAATCATAAAATGGTTTGGGTCGGAAGGGACCTCCCAAGGTCATCTAGTCCAACCTACTGCAGTGAGCAGGGACATCCTCCATTAGATCAGGTTGCCAAAGCCCCATCAAGCCTGACCTTAAATATCTCCAACTATCTCCCTGGGCAACCTGTGCCAGTGTTCCACCACCTTCACAGCAAAGAACTTCCTCCTGATGTCCAACCTAAATCTGCTCTTCTCTGATTTAAAACTATCACTACAGGCCTTTTTAAACTGTCACAGGACAGGAGTTAGCTTTAGCATCCTCCTGGGTAAACTGAGGCAGTGTGGTCTGGATGATCAGGTAGTGAGGTAGATTTGGAACTAACTGATTGAAGGAAAGAAACGAAAGAGTTGTGGTTGATGGAATGGAGTCTAGTTGGAGGCCTGTGACTAGTGTGGTCCTGCAGAGGTTAGTACTGGGACCAGGTGCATTCAATATGTTCATCAGTGACCTGGATGAGGGTACAGAGTGCACAGTCAGCAAGTTTGCTAATGACACCAAACTGGGTAGAGTTGACTGCCACACCAGAAGGCTGTGCTGCCATTCAGCGACACTTGGACAGGCTGGAGGATTGGGCAGGGAGAAATTTAGTGAAATTCAACAAGGGCAAGTGTAGAGTCTTGCACTTGGGAAAGAACAACCCCAGGTATCAGCATAAGATGAGGACTGACCTGCTGGAGAGCAGAGAAGGGGAAAAGGATCTGGGGGTCCTAGTGGATGGGAGGTTGACCATGAGCCAGGAGGGTCAAGAGAGGTTCTCCTGCCCCTCTTCTTTGACCTGGTGAGGCCACATCTGGAGTACTGTGTCCAGTTCTGGGCCCCCCAGTTCAAGAGGGACATAAAACTGCTTGAGAATGTCCAGCACATACCCACAAAGATGGTGAAGGGAATGGAACATCTGTCTTAGGAGGAGAGACTGAGGGAGCTGGGGCCCTTTAGCCTGGAGAAGAGGAGACTGAGAGGTGACCTCATCAGTGTTTATAAATATGTAAAGAGCGACTGACAGGAGGATGGAGCCAGGCTCGGTGATGCCTGATAACAGGACAAGGGGCAGTGGGTGGAAGCTGAGGCATAGGAATTTTCATTTAAATATGAGGATGAATTTTTTTCATTGTGAGGGTGACAGAGCACTGGAACAGGCTGCCCTGGGGGGTTGTGGAGTCTCCCTTTGTGGAGATACTCAAAACCTACCTGAATGCATTCTTGTGGGATCTACTCTAGGTGATCCTACTCTGGCAGGGGGGTTGGACCAGATGATCTTTCACGGTCCTTTCCAGCCCCTGACATTCTATGATTCTATGATTAGCTGATAAAAATACTGCATGAGATTTTGTTCTTAGGCTCCAGTGATTGAAACGGTTAGAGGTTTTCTCTGCTTAACTTACCGTCCAAGCTTAACAGAAGAAATCCAGCTGTATTTTCAGAGATAATGTTGAGTAGTACAACTGTTTTGGATCCAGGAGCTTTTTACATATAGTATCGTATCAGTATTAATCCAAGACATAGAAACTTTTTTATTTTGTCAAGACAAATGCTGCTGATGTTCCAGGTAGAATCACATACCAAGATAAAAATTTACAGTGGAACCATATAATTTTTTAAAATGCAGCTTTTATTTTTGTGGCTTCTTTGATAATATTCCTTTAGAGTTTTTTCCTTATAATTACTTGAGAGGAGTAGGGAAAGTAAGTAAAGAAGGGAGGAGTAGTAAACTAAAAGATCAAGGAAACAAATTGGAAGTGTTCACTCTTAAAATCTTTTCCCTGCTTCTCACAACAGCTCCCTTACTTGCTGTTTTAATCATGCAATATCTCTCTTACATGGGTAAATGCTTAATGAAGTTAATGGCTTATATAAAGATTTGTGAGATTGAAGAATAAATATAAAACAGTATTGGAAGCTTTATCATAGTATGCTTAAAGAGTTAAGCAGATTTGGAAATGTACATGAACAGGAAATTGTTGGTTTAAGTCAGAAATGGACCTATATTATTGCATTGCACCTGTGTGCTCTATTTCTTAATCAAATTTGATACAGCCAGTGATAATTTTAAAACCCATACTATTCTTCATGAAATACAACACACAATCACTTATACAACTGTAACCAATTAATACTTCATTAGTTCTATGCTGGTAAATGCTTGCATGTTAGTAAAGTTTAGTTTGGAGATGTGTGTATATACAGATATAAATCTATATACTATTTAGGATTCCAGTGGAAATTTGCAGGGGCTTTAAGGAACAGGTTTTTTGAAGGACTTGGCACTAGTGCTGTTCTGTGTATCCCTGGAGAATATTTACATTATTAATTAATTTTCAGGTTACACGGGTAGTATTGTTGTGGGTGAACAACCACTTCAATGATTTTGAAGGAGATCCTGCTATGACTCGATTTCTGGAAGAATTCGAGAACAATTTGGAGAGGGAGGTAAGAATTGAGGAGGTTTTACGATAATTTAGGATGGCAGGGAGAAACCAGACTGCTGTTATACATAACTTATTATACTTTTCTCTTGTAGAAAATGGGTGGACATTTGAGGCTGTTAAATATTGCATGTGCTGCTAAAGCAAAACGAAGATTGATAACCTTAACAAAGCCATCTCGAGAAGCTCCTTTGCCTTTCATCTTGCTGGGAGGATCAGAAAAGGGTTTTGGAATCTTTGTTGACAGTGTAGATTTTGGTAGCAAAGCTACAGAAGCAGGCTTGAAACGTGGAGACCAGGTATGCAATTTTAAAATGTCTTGTATTTCTCTTTTTAATTTCTTTTCTCTTTGTTAAATGAAAATAACACTACCTATTGGCATTTTTAGATACTGGAAGTGAATGGTCAAAACTTTGAAAACATTCAGCTGTCAAAAGCCATGGAAATCCTTAGAAATAACACTCATCTGTCTATCACTGTGAAAACCAATTTATTTGGTAAGATTGTGCACATTTTTTTGTTCTAAATTTTGTTCCAATTTGAACAGAGTCTTTTTGTTTTTAGTAATTTAAGATAGATGAAATACTTCTGTACTGGGGCATAGAAAAAGGAAACTTGCAGGTCCTAAAGTATCTTCGTTCATATTCTCAGAGGAAAAAAGTATAAAAAGGTCTTCTAAGATAAGTGATTTCACCTTCACAACTGCATGTTTCTGAATTAACAGGAGCTATTGTAACCATTTAGCTTGAACTTAAAGATGTTTGTTTTAGTCCTTACTCAAGAAAGAAACTTTTGCTGGATTTTCAGTTGCTCTGTCATCTTGATCTTATAAGGTCATCAGAACTTATAGTAGCCTTCCAATATCTGAAGGGGGCCTACAGGAAGGCTGGGAAGGGATTATTTACAAGGTCTTGCAATGACAGGACAAGGGGCAATGGGTTTAAACTGGCAGAGGGGACATTTAGACTGGATGTCAGGAGGAAGTTCTTTCCAGTGAGGGTGGTGAGGCACTGACACAGGTTGCCCAGGGAGGTTGTGGCTGCTCCCTCCCTGGAGGTGTTCAAGGCCAGGTTGGACAAGGCCCTGAGTGACCTGTACTAGTGGGAGGTGTCCCTGCCTATGGCAAAGGGTTGAAACTAGCTGATCCTTGAGGTCCCTTCCAACCTTACCATTCTATGATTTGATCTCTCTACAGAATTTGCTTGTAGCTTTTCAATTCATGACTACAATGAATGTGGCAGGGTTAATAGAAACTTTCTTACCAGCTAGATGAGAACAATCCCTCTAGCCTATGAATCTGTTAATTTCTCCATCTAACAAGTACTAAAGTACTCATGAAGGAGTCTTTAAGCAGGAAATTGGTTAGCTTATCATAAGTTATTAACAGTTTGTGGGTTTCGGTTTTGTGGTGGTTTGTTGGTTTTTGGGGTTTGTTTGTTTTGTTTTGTATCTTTCAAGCACCAGATGTTTGGATTGTTAGTGTAATTTAGTGCCTCTTTCAGATCAGGTTCTTTATCACAAATAAGTAAGAGAGAATGTTTCCTCAGAATGTCACTGCCATAACTGATGATTAAATATGCTTTGGTTCTCTCCAAACATAAAGAAGTTGGTTTCCTGTGGATGATTTTTTTTTTCTTTGCAGTAAAGATTCTAATATTTCAGTTGTTTCTAAAAATTCAGGCATTGCTTAATGCATCTACATATGCTTGTTTAGTAGTGTGTGCTTGTTTTTATATGTGTAAGTTCTGTATAACAAACCCTCACACACTAGGTTTTTGGATCCCGTGTGTTGCTTTACTATGTTTAAGACAAAACCTAATTTCTTTAGCAGCTGAGTTTTTCTAAGTTTTTAATCTTGTTGCTTCACCCCAAATAAAGAGATTGTATCACAGCAATGACAGTGTTTTCTATGTACTGCATGCAGTATTTCTTACCAGCATATCCCAAAAGGATTTTTTTTTTTTTTAACAGCATCTTATCTATATCAAATTCGTTTCCTCCACTCCCCGGCTTCTATTCAGCAGTAGAGTTATTGGCTCAGATTATTCTCCTACAGTTTTCTTTGTGTGTCTGACTTGAAGCTTTCGAAGTCTTTTGGTGATTTATTGTGTACCCGTGGAGATGGGGATGGATATTAAGGACAAAATTAATAGTAAATCGCAACCCCTAATATTCAGTTAGATGCCCTTGTTCCCACTTTTTCTGCAGTTCCTTGGTTTTAATTATCAGATTTCATTTTTTATAACAAATCATCTCACTGGATGACTTTTTCCATTTACGTGTGGAGATGACTTTTCACACTCAGAATATGTGACTTGATCTCCAGATGAGTTTTGTTTTGACATCCAAGGAGTCTCAATAGTCTCATACTTAATTTTTTTCCTCATGGTCTTGTTGCAATTTTCTCTCTGAATTTTGATTTTATTCTTGTTGGTAATAATGTCCATCTGATACCTTCTGTTGCTGACTATCTGTTTAAGATCTTCTTTTACACTTCATAGTTTTCCTTTTTTTTTTAGAAGTTTTCCTTCTCATTTTTATCCATCATGCTTTTTTTATATGCTACTGTTCTGTAGAAGCATGTCCTTAGGTTGAGAAGTCAAAGTCCTTCTGTTGACACCGTCCATACAATAATGTGATCATCTAATGTATTTCTGTTCTGACCTCAGGCAGTTTACTGTTTTCTGAATCACGCTACATAAAATGAATGTCCTTTAAAAAACTTAGTATTGTTTAAGTGAATTTACATCTAAGACTTAATGCTTGAGGTGACACAATATCTGATCAGGTTTTTTGTAATGATCAGTGTTAAACTGGTGTGGTGCACAGAGCTTTCTTTTACAGTTTTGGTCTTTCTCTTTCCTCTTTTTTCCAGTTTTTAAAGAACTTTTAACGCGATTGTCAGAGGAAAAAAGAAATGGTGCTCCCCACTTACCTAAAATTGGTGATATTAAAAAGGCAAGTCGTTATTCCATCCCAGACCTTGCTGTTGATGTGGAGCAGGTAATAGGATTAGAAAAAGTAAATAAGAAAAGTAAAGCTAACACAGTTGGGGGAAGAAATAAATTAAAGAAGATACTTGACAAGACCCGAATCAGTATTCTGCCTCAGAAACCATACAAGTGAGTTTTGTATTTCCTCTTAAATATTTGCTTTGTGTTATAATTTACTACTTTTAAAATAATTTATCATGATACTTATAATTTGTCATTATTCTTTGTTATTAATGCAAACTATGCTTATATCTGAAAAAAATATACAAGAAAATGCTAGTCTGAATATCGGAATGGTCGTAGACTGCTAAAAATACAGCTCTTGACATCAACATGGATGCGTTTTAATTCTTATAGATGAAGTGATGGTATCAATATTTCTTCTTTTAAGATGACAGTTAATTGGAATTTCCTTCCCACCTGAAAACAGACACACCTCAAGCAATTCATTTAAGAATGACTGCAAGCAGTCTTGCCTGCAAGTGGTTGATAGGATCAATGATTTCAGTTTATTCACATTCCAGTGGTCTAAAAATATCTACCTACTGTTATGAAGGAGGTTGAATTGAATATTTTTGGTTTTTCAGTGAAAACTAAATAAGATATCTAACATGGTTTATTCTATGAACATATTTTTGGAATAGGATTCTGATAAGAATTGTTGGAAAGAATATATAATGAGTTTTATATGATTTTTGTGGGAATGTGGTTCTTGGCCGAGAACAATGACAGCAGTGGAGTAAAATGAATCGTAGAGGTTAGTTGTTATGTAATGAGTGTTTTGTCATGCATTTTTCTTTTCTGTGACTTATGGAGGAATTTCATGACAAAGACCTGTATGCTTAGTAGGAAAAAAATAAAGTCCTAGATTCTATTACTTAATAAAGAAACCACATTAACTCATGTTAGGTATCCCCTACTAAATGAGTGCTGTTCTGAAACATTGAGTAGAATGCTAGTAATGTAATGGTTAAATGATTATTTATTATTATATCCAAATAATGGGTGTTTCTTAGAATTACACAGATACATTTCAGTAGAGGAGAATCTTTAAATCCTCTTATGTTGTTAGTCTTTAGAATATTTTCTTTTATTTCTCAAGTCTTGTGTGTGTGTGTTCTCTGAGCCATGCATACATGTGATTTTTTTTTTTGTTTGTTTTCATTATTCACCGTTATTCACAGATTTTACATAAATTTTCATGTTGCTTTTGTTTTTTTTCCCCTTTTGATTCCTTTCGTTTTTGCACTTTTTCTGTGCAGGGACCTCTTTGGGTAAGACTCAGAAAAACAGTACACTTGACCTATTTTCCTTTTGCTAGGTCTACTTGATTTGTTATATATAGCAATTTGTCTGCAAAGCTTGTTGACATTCAGATGTTTCTGTCTGCACAGTTTCTACATACAGATGTGTAACTTTGTTGTTTGTGCTTCTTTCCTCTCCATAGTTGTATAGAAGCTTCTGTCTCATTCTTTCTATACTGCCTATGCTAAGGAAATTTGCATATTTTCATGTTTTTGAATACCAGAAAGTCAATAGGGATGAAAAAGCAGATTTACTCATTAGTTAAAGTTGGTATTTAAAGACTTCATGAGTCAGCTAGCTTACGAGGTGAAACCGTCCCACATTTCTTCCAACATGAATATAGTAGAGGTTTGCAGTGCCTCCAGAATGTATCCCTATAAAACCAATCTTTAAACTAGAATGAGATCATTCTTAGGGAGTTTGTCTACATTAAATCAGTGTTAAAGATGAATCTGTTTGAACAGGGGATAATGCTTTCTCTCAGTCTTGCTTTTTAGACAAATAATGTCAAGTAACATTGAGAAAATAACACTCTTTTCCCTGCATCTACTGGGAAATTCTCTTGATGAGCTATGAGGCATCTCTTGAAATTACCTTCTCTCAAGCTCTTTGCTTTTTTTATTCTTCTAATCCAGAGTGGTTTTGTGGTCCGTAGGCTGAGTTGTTTCTGTAAGGATTAAATACAACATTAACCTCAATCTGCCTACTCCACAGTGCAGCATCCCAGAGAAAGAAGCAGCTCCCCTCTCCTTTATTTGCAGCCCTCCAGGGGGATGCACACGTTATAGTGTATTTAGAAGGAAGAAGTGTTCAAACAGCTCTACCATTCTATTATCCTTTCTACCCTGTTTGTCATTCACCAGGCAAGTTATTTCTTGGTTAATACTATTTTCTCTCGTTTATCAGCTGATCCATGTTACTGAAGCTGCCTTGGTCATGACACACAGGATAGGTATAAGATTATATAAAAATCTGCAAATGTATTTTAGATAAGGGAGATTGTCACATTGTCTTCATTTGTTTTGACCTCAGAGAAAACACTGGGGCTAGCACATTTATGAATTATACCATATAGCTGTTTACAGCCACCAGAAAGCATTTTGAGGTTCAGGGGTTTTGGGGTATTTTGTCTATTTGGTTTTTTTTTTGTGTGTCTGTGGGGTAGTTTCTACTTGAAAGACCAGATCTCAACTGCTGGGAATGCTTTTTAGTTGTCATAAAAGACTCACTTGTGGCTAGCATAAAAGTGATGTGTGCTGAGCTGATCATCACTGCTTGTCACGGTGTTTTGTACTTTATGTGGAAGTACAAAAACACGAGTGTTTAGATTCAACTTAACTACTGATTGTTAGAGAATCCAAGGACTTCTTTTCAATGTATTTCAGTTTTTCTCTCATACTCATAACTTGGAATTTACACTCAAACTATTTTGCTAATAGGAAGTTATCTTGGTTTGGTTTTTTTTAATAACAGAAGAATGGGAGAACCTAAATGCTTTGTATAGGGATATTCCTCCAACCTTTCTTGAGCTGTGTTGCAGTTGCTGTGTCTGTGTGATTATAATTGTCTTAAATGCCCTGAGACGTTGTCCTAGGTTCCCAGCGTACTGTTCAATTCATAGCTCTTAAAGAATTGGTACAAGAGTGTACTGGGTGAAATAATTAATTTTAAGCACAAAAGCACACTTTTTCTGCCACAGCTCAACAGGGATAATTATCAGACCCTTAATTCTGTGGTTTTTTCTGCGGATGGATAGAACACTAGACAAAAACTTAAGTATCTAAAATTAGGATACAAGTGCCTATTTGTGTTGCATCATTTAATTTATTAGCTCAATTTCTTATAGCTGCCGCAGTTTGCAAGGAAACCTTGTTTATGCTTTATTTACACATGTTAATACCAGTTTAGATGTTCTCAGCTTTTAAAAAGGCGATGCCAACAATAGATTATTTTTTAAATAATGTTCTGTAATGTCTGAATTTAAACATTTTACACCTTCAGATTATTTTATTAGGGATTTGCATCTACATATTTATAGAAATACAGTATGATGATATCTCTGTCTCTAATTGATTAGCACTACAGACCTCCTTTGGGACCCAGCCTTTCTCAATTTAGTAGACAAAATCCTTCAACTTTATCACAGAACACTTTAATTACAGCTGTCAGACACTTTGGAGGAGATACAAATAGCATCAAAGTGCAGATGCTTACCATAGCCTTATAGGTTAGCTGGCTACATGTCAGTCGCATTCTGTCTGTTGAAACATCTTTGATTGTGTGGCTACAGTATGTCCTGAGGTACAGTTGAAAATCTTGTGATGAAAGATCTGTGACATTTAGGTCTTAAAAAAAAACAACACTGAGGTGACAACACGTATTAATCAAACTTTGAGTGATGGGGTGGAGCAAACATGACAAAATATGTACTGCCTTTTAAATAAAGAGAGAAATGTAAGAAATGATCAAAAGTAATGAGGCTAGCAGCTCCTCAGAGCTTAGTGGTGAACATGAAAATCTTCTGGTAATGTTAGCAGGCAGATCTAATCAATCAGAGTAGACATTTGGGTACCCTTGGTGAAACTAGACAATCAAACATTGTTGCTGGAGAATTTCAACTTCTAAATAGCAATTACTGTTCTGACAATTTCAAGTGCATAGATGTGATGTCAGTGCATCCCTCTAGTGTGGCCCAACCTCAGAATATCTGTAACTCCTGACAGTATGTATTTCTGGATGCAGTGACATTGGAATTGGCCAGTCCCAGGATGACAGCATTGTGGGCCTGAGGCAGACAAAGCACATTCCTCCTGCTTTACCTGTCAGCGGAACTCTGTCATCCAGTAATCCTGATCTACTGCAGTCTCATCACCGTATCTTAGACTTCAATACTACTCCTGGTAAGAATCCTTTTTTGTGCTTCATGCAATTTCCTTCAATAGATTGTTTTTCCTCCTTTTCATCCAGACTTCCAGAGTCTGAAGATACATTTGAGCTGTATGCTTGTTACCTACACATTGGTCACACATTAAGGCATGATGATTTATTATGACTGCTCCAATACCTATTAGATGCTTGTTTTTCAAGTATGTTATATAGAGAGTGCCTTTTATGTATTGTGTACTTTTGGCCAGAGACAATTCGTTTTACTTGGTGTTTTTTCATTTATTTGCCCTGGTGTATCAGGCATTACAAGACTGCAGCATTTTCAAACAGCACAGCTTACAGTGAAGTGAAAGAGCGTTGGACAGGGGCACAGGATATGTTTCAGTGTTTTTCTGAACACTTACTGATGCACTACATCTGTAAGGCACAGAGTTTCAAATTCCTGTTAGTCAACCTGTCCTACAGCTGTATGGTGAATTCTTTGTATTGGAAGCGATTAAAAATCCCATTCTGAAATAAATAAAAATTGAATGTATTGAAGAGAGAGGAACAAAGCATAGGGGTGAGAAAGGGAGAGAAAGTAGGAGAATATGAGAAATGTGAGACCCTTATGAGAAGGGTTTAGATGGAGCTTCTGATGAGGTTGGGATTTGGGCTCTTACCTGGCTGCAGGAAGGTTTTTAGTGGGGAAACCTCTACGTGTCAAAATCTTTGCTATTAAAATGTAACTGCTAAAAGAGGATATGGTGATATCTGTGCAGACACTTGGCTACTTTAATCCTTAAGGTATTCCTCAAAAGTAGAACCAAAAATTCAGTGCCCTTCTAAGCCTACAGGATTTCAGATCCTTTGTAAAAGGAGACGCTGAAGCATCAGTGTACATAATGGCCAAGCTGGTGCAATCATTGCGCTTGAAAATGACACTGGGCATCACTTCATCTCAGTTTTTGTTTTGGGCTAGGGAAGACTACCTGAAGGTAGTGTGTCACTTTTGTCAGTGTCTAAAATTGCTCCTGAGAGAGTGGGAATATTGGTATGTTTTGTGTTTTCAAGTAACAGCTAGTGTCCGATACTTTATCTGTAAGAGCCTGACTTTTCATCAGCACTTTATAAACGAGTGATGATTCCATTCTTCAGCTTGCCATTTACCTAGACCAGATGGTTCTAGGTAATTAATGGGTCCTTAATGCTAAGCACAGCAACTGGCTTACTTCCAGAGCTTGTTGGCACTGCTGTCTTGCACAGCTCAAACTCCATTAATTGAGAAAGAAAGTCATTACAGTTCTGAAGGTCCTTCAGTCACAGATGGATTTTGGAGAAGTTTAATAAATTAGTAAAGTTTCTACTGTTTGCCTTTTGCTTTGGGGAAAAAGCAACAAATGCTTCAGCATTATAGCAACTTTTCTATTATCTTTATAGTGCTTGCTTTTTTTTTTCTTTTTTTTTTTTTTTCCCCTTTTAAGATTTGGCCAAGTGTCCATATACCGAATGTTTTTAAGTAATTCACAGATATAACTCCCTATGTGGAAGGGAGGGGAAAGTGGAGCTGAAGTTAAAAAACATATATTCGTTGAGGACTTTAAGGATGGCTTCATTGTAGATAGTAGAGTTGAATTACACCTCTATATGCTTTAAGGCTTGGAATTTTAATTTCTTTTATTACTTTGGACTAAATGAGAGATAGAGGCAGCTCACAAAAAAAATTGAATGCACTGGACCCTTTAGGGAATATCCCTCAGGTTAGAAAATAAACAAGCAAGTTGTTCTTGGAGGGTAGTCTTTGAGGAGAAAGTGATAACACCTTGAAATCTGCAAGGAGTCATTTTATTTTCTCTTCTGGTTCGCTCAGGCTTTTTCAAACATACTTTAGAGGTTTGTTTTTATTGTTCAAACAGTCAATAGCACTTTGATTTCTCTTATGCTGTCTTTACTATTCAGTTGAAGTCAAAATAATATTGTAATGATGAGCTGTCAGTCACTGGTACTTCTTTTTTTCCCCCCTCATATACAAGTTTTCTAAAGGACTAGATTTCTATCATATAACATCTCATTCTTCAGCCTACTGCTCCGGTTTCTTTTTATTGAGAAGGAGTGAAGGGAGGTGCTTGCAGTTCTCTTCAAGTGCAGTTTTATTTTAAAATTACTATACTGAATAACTTCCTACCAGTGCTATAGCTGTAATCATTTCAATTGCTGGCAGACTTCTCTATTCTGTGTAGTGCATTTTCTACCATCTCTGATAGGTATGCAGCCTAAGAAACTAGATGGCAAAATACAGGGCAAAGATGAGAGTTTTCATTTTACTGTTCTCTGCATTTTTTCATATTGACTAGAGTGATCCAACACAGCAGGTTATTTTCTTCTTGCACAAAATACTTCTTTCTTGGGAGTGTTGGGTTCCCACCTTGGCATTGTTTACAGTAGCTTCCCCTCTTCGTAGCACTTCTTTGAGTGGCAAGTATTTCTGTAACAACAACAGGCAACAAGATCTAGCAAGCGGTCTAGTTTTCAATGTCTGTGAAAGGCTGCTGCTTTGGCACCTGCAACGTATGATGTCAGACTGTAGCAATTACTTCAGGCACTGCTCTGTATCCCTCTTCAATTAATTACTGAAGGAAAATGGGTCAGTAATAGAGTTGGTGCTAAAAGGCAAAACTGACTTGCTAGCTATAAGATATTTGTACATTTGACTCAGGTACTCAGGGCTGAAAACCAACCTGTATTGATACCCACTCTCTAACTAGTCATGTAATCACTCAGTTTTAATGTGTTTCAGTATTTGTGCATCTCAGGCTGTAAAAATACTACTGTGAGCTCAAATGTTACAGGCTTAGTTTTCATGAAATTTGTAAACTAGCATATTTAAGTATAAACATCCCTTGTGGCATGTAAATCAGTTCATATCAGAGAGATTTATCTTAATACTACCCAAATTATTATTTTGGACACATAACAGCAGCAGTGAGCTGATGCTGTGTTGTGTTTTGGTTTTTTTTGATACAAGATTTCTGTTGCTGAGTAGGTTTTAGGTTTTTAATAACTGGATACATTATGCACACATCCAGACCTCTTCAAAAATAGTTGTATCAAAGTGAATGTTTTCATCTGGCAGTTGGGTTTTTAGTTTTGGTGTTTTTTTAATAATAATTTTTGGCTCTACTTTCAGAAGACTTTCTAGTATTATCTGTTTTCTTGTTCATATGACTTAGATAATGAAAAAAAAAAACCCAAACTCAAACATATTCATTAAAGGGAGAATAATAAGCATATGTCATGCCACACAAAACTAGACAAGGTTATTCGTAACAAAGAGAAGAAATTAAATTAATTGAACATTTTTCTTACGTTTAAAAAAAATCCAGTGGTGGATAGATGTACAGTTGTATCTTTTTTACAGGTATTCACTGTAAATTTTCTGTTATCAATTAAAACTAATATATTTAGAACTTGGATTATTCGTGAAGTGTTTTTCTACTTCTGGCTGCTTTATTTCTTAGTTACTACAACATTGGGACAGAGAATTGTCAAGTTTTCAGTCTGTTAGCTATTTGTTATTACAAAGTAAATGTATTTGAGAGTACAGTAATAAGAAATAAACTACACACAAAAATGAAAAAAAAAAAACCCAAACAACTGTTCTACAGGAAGGAAAGGCACAGAGTGGTACTGAGGTAAAGACTGGTAGCATTAGCATTTAGACTGAGTGTAACTGATATTGTTGCTTGTTCTTATGCCTTTTCCTTTTTCTTTTCTTTTCTTTTCTCTTTCTTTCATATATTGCACACCTTGCATGCAATTTTGGTTGTTTCTTTTGTTGTTTTTTTTTTCCCCAGACTTGCCAGATCAAGTTCTGAGGGTTTTCAAGGCAGATCAGCAAAGTCGCTATATCATGATCAGTAAGGACACAACAGCAAAAGAAGTGGTCATCCAGGCTATCAGAGAATTTGCTCTCACTGCAACTCCTGATGCATATTCACTGTGTGAAGTCTCTGTCACACCTGAGGGTGTAATCAAGCAAAGGAGACTTCCTGATCAGTTATCCAAGCTTGCTGACAGGATACAGCTAAGTGGCAGGTGAGACTGGACATTGTGAGCTAAAGCCGATGATGCCAGTTTAAGTCAAAACCCTGTTAATAGCATTTTTGAATTATTAAGGTTCTATTTCTGTACAAGAAATCACTCCTAATGCAACTTCTAATTAATATCTGGGGCTGGTGAAATTCAACTTACTCTATTACTTCAACTGGTTCATTTCTGTAACTGTCAGTGTTTGAGTATGTTGTATCTAGTGTCTTTGAATTTTGTTTTTACAGATATTACCTGAAGAATAACATGGAAACAGAAACTCTTTGTTCAGATGAAGATGCTCAAGAGTTATTAAGGGAAAGTCAAATTTCCCTACTACAGCTCAGTACTGTTGAAGTGGCTACCCAGCTCTCCATGAGAAACTTTGAGCTATTTCGTAATATTGAACCCACAGAATACATTGATGACTTGTTTAAACTCAAATCAAAAACAGGCTGCACTAACCTAAAAAAGTTTGAGGAGATTATAAATCAAGAAACATTCTGGGTGGCTTCTGAGATTCTAAGAGAAACCAACCAGCTGAAAAGGATGAAAATCATTAAACATTTCATTAAGATAGCACTACACTGCAGAGAATGCAAGAACTTCAACTCAATGTTTGCAATCATCAGGTATTGCCCCTTAATACTTTTACTTTTAGCTAAAATGCAATGTCTTACTTCTATCAGTCTGGAAAAAAAAAAGAAAAAAAAGGTATTTTCAGAGTTAACCACTTAATACTGCTAACAGTAGTATGGAGGGTGTTTTCCACTAATCTGAACTTGACACTGAAATATTTGCTGAAATATTTGGAATGCTACTGTTACGTATTTGAGGCAAGAGCTATGGGTGAACATGGAACTGGAGAAATTACTACACTTTTTAAAAGCAAAGATGAGAAAAAAAAAAGCAAAACAAAATAACAGTTACTTGAACACTGTAATAAATGAGTTAGTTTCTCAGAGAGAGTTCAACTTCTTATACACAATTCTCAGTAACTTGAATTCATTGAGCCATGCTGTGTTGCCTTTGCTTTTCTTTGTATTTAGCAGTTTCTGTGATGGAACTCTGGTAATAGTCAATAGCAGACTATCGTGTCATACAGTAAGCTGTATATAAAGATCTTTTAATAAGGATAGGAAAAAAGTACTGAAAATCATAGGCAGAAAACTTAGCTTTGGAACTAAAAGAAGAGCGGCAGACTCTGATGTGTGTGCTTATACACATCTTTTTTTGAAAGATGCACATTTCCTTTAGAGCCTTCTAAGTTAGGCAGAAAACCCAACCAAATAAGATAAATCATTAAATACTGTCTTTAATGCAAAAGCTTGCTGCGTAAGTTCCTTTGCAATGGCAACTTTGTCATTGTCTCTGGCAAAACAGATTGAATGTGATACTTCTTCTGAAGGTCACTGCTTTTGAATACTATTCAGTGGAATGTGGCAAATTCTGAAGTCAAGGACACAGGCTGATAATCAGTCAGTATCTCAAAGACATTAAAAACTTGAGATTTAGCTCAGCTGCTTCAGGTGACTGCAATGAGAAATAAAAGCAGCATGCCTACTTGCAAACACTTGAGTGAAGGAAAAATTCTAGATACTAGACTTTCCCATAGGTAGAAAGTTACAGCAAGATGACAGTGCCATTAAGGGGAAAAAACCCTGGTGTTTGTACCAGTTGCAGCTTCAGAATAACATCAAATACAGAGTCTGTTACATCAATTTGATCTAGACTAAATGAAGCCCGATGGATTGTTGCAGCAAGAATGTGGGTCACTGCATTCATACCACCTAAACATTCTAGGTACCATCTTCTGTAGGTAGAAGATGGTTTGTCCATTAGTTTGAAAGTAAGTGGTGATCCTGAGGTACTCCTAGATCGTGATATTATTATCAAATTAAGACACTGTTTAATTCCAGCATGTACTGCAATGCTATCTGTAATGTTTAATTACTCATCCAAACATAACTTACCTGTTTGTGGTTACATCATGCAGGTATCTCTGGTTTTTATAACTTTTAATAAAATTATCTTAATTGGTTTTCAACATATACTGGTACAAGGAAATTTTCATAATCTTTTGCTTCATTGATGTTGTTGTGTTGTGGTGTTCTGACTATATGTTACTTACCCCATACGAAATTTAACACGGTCTTTTCTAGGATTTTTTTTTTTTTTACTTCTTTTTATTGTTCTTTAACTTTTTGTACTCTTCATTTCAAGTGGCCTGAACTTGGCACCAGTTGCAAGGCTCAGAACTACGTGGGAAAAGCTTCCAAGCAAGTATGAAAAACTGTTTCAAGATCTACAGGACTTGTTTGATCCATCAAGGAATATGGCAAAATATCGTAATGTCCTTAACAGCCAAAACCTGCAGCCCCCCATTATCCCCTTGTTTCCAGTTATCAAAAAAGACCTTACATTCCTGCATGAAGGTAAAAAAAACAGAATAACATCATCTATTACTGGCTAAGGAAAACCAGCTTTTGCTACTGAAAAATTGGTGTTCTTGATTTTTCGTTTGTAGGAAATGATTCAAAAGTGGAGGGCTTGGTCAATTTTGAGAAGTTGAGAATGATTGCAAAGGAGATACGCCATGTTGGTCGCATGGCATCCGTCAACATGGATCCCGCTTTGATGTTTAGAACGAGGTATGTGTGGTGTATTAGGCAGAGCTTCTGCCAGCTGAAAGAAGACTAGGTGTCAGCAAGAAGTGCTTTTCAAGCCCTCCTTGTATTGGAGCAGTATAAGGATTTTTTTTTGGTTGTTGCTAACAATTTACCAAAGTTGTGTGTTACAGTAGAAAGTGAGAAAACAATACATTTTTTATCAATATCTATTAAAACGTTTTATATCATTCCTTAGCTGCCAGTTACCTTGTAAAAATAAGATTCCATCAATGGGAGGGAGAGGCTTGAACATACATGTATTAGTCTGAAATGTTGGTGTATGGCAGCCTTCTGATTTAGTAGAAGTGGGAGTGTATCTGCAACAGTGTCTGCTAGTAGTGTTAGAAAATGTTGAGTGAGTGCTCTTTGGCTTGATGTTAGACCAGCTTATTGCATACTCTTTTTCTTAATTTGCGCTGGAAGAGTTGTAATATCTGGCTGTATGCCCAAATCAAGGCTCTTTTTAATGTTTGTGGGCTTCCAGAACTGCTTGTCCTGAGGTCTGGTCTTTTTCTTTCTGTTATGGTCTTTCTCTGTCTCTTCTTAAACCCATGCTTTACTCTTCCTGGCTCTCACTTGCAGGAAGAAGAAATGGAGGAGTTTGGGGTAAGTGGTTGGAGACAACACACACAAACATTCATTCTTCCTTTATCATTTGCATTGTTTCCTACTTGCTATCCTTAATTTCCTGGCGTTTTTTACTGACAATACATTTTAATCCAGGAGTGCTTTTGCTTTTGAGGTTAAAACACAAAAGTTGTATTTATAGGTGGTTGTAGATAGGAATTGAGTCTTTTCCCTCGCCTTCAATTTGAATTGCCAAAGGAAGGGGCTCTCAATAAAAGAGTAATTACAAAATGGCAAAGTTGAAACAGCTGAAAATTGCTGTTAACTTCCTTATGCCTAAATACAAAACTTTAAAATTGCAGTATTTGCTAAACTAACTTATTTTCATACTATCATCCATCATTATTACTTAACAATTAAAGAACATTGCTTAGCTTTCATATAGATAGATATATATATATACACACATTGAAACGTGCGTGGTACTTATGTCATCATGAACTAGCTGAGCATTTTATTTAACAAAAAGCTGTCATCAACTTAGCATGTTAAAGGGAAGTTCTGTTTTGTAAAACTGAGATGTACATTTTGTATATGGTCTGATTCTAAAAAGTATTTAGAGAACTTTAAAAATGCCTTCTGTATATATATTTAAGTTTGAATCTCAGCTGTAGCCTTCTGTCAGCATTGCCTTACTGCATGAGCTTTTCCTAATGCTCCAGTCTTCTCAGTAGCTGGCTTACGTGAGAGAGCTAGCTTGAATGCTTTTCTAGATGTGTGAAGTGATATTGCCTAGTTGAAGCAGAGTAGGTTGAAATATTTGTGTAATTAAAATAGTGCCTGTAACTCATGAGAAAGATTTCCTGACCCTCATCTTCCTATCTGTTATAGCTGTTTGACTTACCGGAATGAGGCATGTGAGCTTTGATCATAGACTGACATTCATGCAATCTTTTGCACGTTTCATATTTATCAAGTGATACCACGTTGAACTAAGTCATGCTCTTCCCCTCTTTCCTCCACTTCCTGCCCCCTTCTTCAGGTCTCTCAGCCAGGGCAGTACTAATGCAGCTGTGCTGGATGTTGCACAAACGGGGGGTCATAAAAAGCGGGTCCGTCGCAGCTCCTTCCTTAATGCTAAAAAACTGTATGAAGATGCTCAGATGGCACGGAAAGTAAAGCAGTATCTCTCAAACTTGGATCTGGAAATGGATGAAGAGAGTCTCCAGACACTGTCTCTGCAGTGTGAGCCAGCCACCAATACACGTGAGCATAGGCATTTTTTACAGATGTATAGAAAACTGTCATATATGCCTCTGTTTCATCTTCAGAGACTTAACTGGGAACGCTAACTAGACAATGAAGTTGGAAAATGATATCTGAGCATTTCCAAGTTCCTGAGCCTTGCAGGTTAACAATACAGAGATGTGGCATGTATATAGGAGATAAGACCTTCCGATGATGTCTTGCTGAAATGCACAAGGGTTCTTTGTAATTGTCTGTACAAAGGGTATGAAAGAGCCATCAGTTTCTTTAGTTTTGATGTACTCAGACTTTTGGTGTGAATAGTGTTAACCATCCTGCATATCTTGGACTTTAGAGGGAAGAGGATATCTCCTTGTGTCCAGGTACTTCAGAGACACCTGAATGGCTGTACAAGGTTGCATCAGTGGGAGACTTTATGCTGATTATCAGTTTCATTTTGATTTGAGGCAATCTTAAGCCATTCCCTTAGGGTAGCAAAAAAATTAGTAATTCTATTATGAACTACTTTTGTTTCTTATGGTAGCCCAGTATAACTTCTGGTCATGTTTTGGATGGCTATAAAAATAGTCGTATATGGGAATTGCATTTTGAGAGAGTAAATGTTCTTGGATAACGTACGTATTTCAAGCGGAGTTACATCTCCACTTCTTTTCACCTTTTTTCTCTAAAGGTATCCTACTGCAGTAATTTTACACATATATGAGCACTTCCTAATTATTAATTGGAGGGCTTTACACTGCTCAGATTAAAACACCCACAATATTTTTAGCTAGTAGTCTAATTATGTGCGTTCTCCTGCTTCTTGAAAGTGCCAAAGAATACAGGGGACAAGAGATCCGGAAAATCTGAAACATCACCGGTGGCTCCCAGGGCAGGCATCCAGCAGAAAGTACAGCAACAGCAGCAACATAAAGCAAACCAAGCGTTGCAAGTCCCTGCTGTCTCTCTTTATCCCTCTCGCAAGAAAGTGCCAGTCAAAGACCTTCCACCATTTGGTAAGTGGAACAGTGCAGTATCACAGTATCACCAAGGTTGGAAGAGACCTCAAAGATCATCAAATCCAACCTGATACCACAGACCTCAAGACTAGACCATGGCACCAAGTACCATGTCCAACCCCGCCTTGAACACCTCCAGGGACGGTGACTCCACCACCTCCCTGGGCAGCCCATTCCAGTAGCAAATGACTCTCTCAGTGAAGAACTTTCTCCTCGTCTCGAGCCTAAACATCCCCTGGTGCAGCTTGAGACTGTGTCCTCTTGTTCTGGTGCTGGTTGCCTGAGAGAAGAAAGCAACCTCCTCCTGACTACAACCACCCTTCAGGTAGTTGTAGACAGCAATAAGGTCCCCCCTGAGCCTCCTCTTCTCCAGGCTAAACAATCCCAGCTGCCTCAGCCTCTCTTCATAGGGCTTGTGCTCGAGGCCTCTCACCAGCCTCTAGTTGCCCTTCTCTGGACATGCTCAAGCACCTCAATGTCCTCCTTAAGTTGAGGGGCCCAGAACTGGACACAGTACTCAAGGTGTGGCCTAACCAGTGCAGAGTACAGGGGGAGAATGCCCTCCCTGCTTCTGCTGGCCACACTATTCCTGATGCAGGCCAGGATGCCATTGGCCTTCTTGGCCACCTGAGCACACTGCTGGCTCATGTTTAGGTGGGTGTCAGTCAGCACCCTCAGATCCCTTTCTGTTTGGCTGCTCTCCAACCACTCTGACCCCAACCTGTAGCTCTGCATGGGGTTGTTGTGGCTAAAGTGCAGCACCTGGCACTTGGATTTGTTGAACCCTGTCCCATTGGACTCTGCCCATCTGTCCAGGATTCAATGCTGTAAGGTTTGTTTGCTTATGTCAGAGAGACTTTTTTAATCAAAGAAAATCCTGACATTTATGTTTGATAACATCCTGTGCAGGTTCTGCCAGTTCATGCAGTGTGTATGCATAATTGCATAGAAAGAAACAAATCTGGGAAACTGTCCTGTCAATTTAATCGGAATGTACTTGTTACTAGCAGCTGGAAAGAATGAATGTTACTGACTATCTTCCCTGAGATCTTTGCTTAACTGCTTAGGTCTTTTTGCTTAACGACTTGGAGGTTTTTTTGAATGATCCATCTGAGATTCCTTAGGAGTTTTGGTAATTTTTCAAAAACATTGAATGTGATATTCACACCTGCACAAACTCATAGGTTTAAATTTTCACATTGAGAATTGTCCTTTTGACTTCTGCTTCCTGATGCTTTTTTTTTATTACTCATCTGTCCTTCCCATCCGATTTTCAGATCTGTGTCCCAGCATGTGTACATAACACATATATACGTTGTGAAATAACTTCTTACATGTTAGCACTTACAGTAATATTCCTAAGTATATATAGTGTATCTGGCCCCTTCCTATTGCATGATGGTAATTTCAGAAGAGCTTAATTCTGATTTCATTTTTAATTAGTTTCAATTGTGTACTGCTTAGGGTGCTAGTAAAACATTAGAAGCAATGAAGCGAGCAAGGAACAAATCAATATTTATCTAGTTCTTGCTGATTTCACCATTAAAATTTAATCCTAAAAGGACTTTGAAGCTCCATAGGCCCTGTTTTTGCTCATGATTGGAAAGTTTGTGAAAACTGACTAGGTTTTGTTGATGAAGCAACTGTAAATTATTGATAGCATCATTGTGATCCAGCAGATCAAAGGTAATGTAGAATGCTTGAAAATAACCTCTACCACAAACATTGGCAAAACCGTCAGAGAAACACTGCTTTCAGTTTTAAGACTGTCCCAGTGTGGATTTTTTTTTTTAATAGGACTGGAAGAAAAATCTGGATAAATATTGCCTGAGAAAAGCAGTTCTCGATGCCCTAGATCTTTACATCATACATCATCTTCAGGATGTTTTTACCTCTGTAGTTTCCCAAAATAAGATGATGCAGAGAGTTCTCAAAAAGGATGTCATTGTTTTGTAAGCCCAATCTGCTTTCCAGCTTACTTTGACCTTCCAGGCTACTCTGAATAGAAAAACAGGAAAACAGTTTCAATTCTTACTGTATAAACCTTCACTAACCAGTGAGAGTCATGCATTTGCATGCAACATAATTTTAGCTCAAGTTTCTCAGTAGCAATTACTATGCATATCCTTGATTTATATGTTGTCTAAACAGTATTCTGCAAGATAAAATGTGTTGTCTGTTCTGTGACAGACTACATATTTTAGGTGGCAATAATGAAAGACTGGCTA
Organism: Eubucco bourcierii; assembly: GCA_013396675.1. Classification (NCBI taxonomy): domain Eukaryota; kingdom Metazoa; phylum Chordata; class Aves; order Piciformes; family Ramphastidae; genus Eubucco; species Eubucco bourcierii. The sequence continues at coordinate 259,264 of VWZE01000355.1, read as the reverse complement.
TGCCAATATATGGAATTAAAGTGCTATACTTTAAACAAAAGTAGGTTTAAATATTTGCTTTATTTAAGCTGTTGTTAGAAACTCAGAAATAAACAGCAGAAAAATAGAGTACTTTTCCTGCATAGTGTCTACTCTATAAATGTGTTGTGAAGCAGAAAGACATTTATATATACTGCGCTTTACATCTACCTATATTAATTTTTATTTGAAGGCATTAATTCCCCACAAGCTTTAAAGAAAATACTTTCGTTATCTGAAGAAGGAAGCTTGGATCGTCACAAGAAACAATCTGAAGACGCAGTCTCAAGTGCATCTTCGCAACTGTCTTCTCCTCCAACTTCACCACAGAGCTCTCCAAGAAAAGGTATTAGACTTTTTTCATCCTGTTTCCTGAAGGTCATAGACTTCTGGAAATCTCTGAGAAATAATTTAGATACTCAGGATAAATGAGTGCTTCTGTTGTCATGTATGGCCAGCAAGAGACAGGAAGTATAGTGCAGAGTGGGATACAGGAAAGGATACCTGGGAACCAAATTTTAAGGATACCTGGAAACCCTCTGTTTATCATTGAGTCAGGGCAGACAGCCTGATCTGATAGAGGATTCAATGCAGCAAGTCACACCCATGGCAACTGCTTCTGATAAAAATATTCCCATAATCACTGTTTGATGCCAGTGGAAGGATATGCAGACTGAAACATAGACTCTTTGTGCAGCACTGTACATACTGGCCTGTTAGAGGAGTTATTTGCTGTGTCATACATTTGAAGGGATATAACTTGCGTGTGACAGGCAGGTTTAAGATACTAGGCATTCAAATTCTAATATACAACTGATTATTCAAACAATGTGTAGGGATATTCAAGGAATGTTATTGCACACTGGAGCTTTCTTGACTGACTTATTTTTTTAAGGGGATTCATAGAGTTGGGGTTTTTTAAGTGAATTTAGGACTTGAAAGGGATTCTTCATAGGCCTGATTGTTGTTTCATTGTATTTGTTCTGGTTATAAATTGACACAATGGAATGGAAGCGATTTTCTTTAGTTTAAATGGGAAAAAGTTCTTTTAAATATGGTAACCTAGTTATATTTCGGATAATTTCTGAGTTACTTTGTTTTCAGGATATCATAAAAGTTCCATTTTGTAGTTACATAGCGCTGTGGTAAAATATGTATACATTGGGTTTGAGTCCCTGTAATGGAAGTTCATAATGCTAAAGAAATGATTGTATGTTGCAGACTTCCTTGTAGCAGTAACTTACACTGAACTGCACAGGGATGATAAGGATTTTAAACTCATGTATCACTTTTTCTACTTGCTTATCAAATGGGTAGTTAAGCCCTTTTCTTAACATGGTAGCTGGCAGTGCTAGTCAGTTGAGGCTTTGTGGCTTCGGACTAATGAACCTGATCAGTTCCTTCTCTTTTTGAAAATGAGAATTGTAACAATTCACCAAGGATCTCTGATAGGTGGGCTTATAGAAACAAAAGGGGAAAAAACAAACTGTTTAAGCAGAGATTTGAAAAGGGGAGAGATGAATATGGCAAACACAAATGTCCATCCAAAAACTCTGTTGAAGTGATATTTACATAGGTCAGATGGAGGAAGATGTCACTTAGATAAAATAGGATATCACCTCAAGCCCTTGTAGGCTATCTTCATGATTCCTTCCAACTACTACATTATCAAAGAGTGAATTTATATAAATATGGTTAAGCTTGTGCATTTCTCAGAAATGGAATTGTTTTTCTCTACATGGCTCATAGTGGGAAAGGTACTTCATTTTTGCAAAAAGCAAATTATAAATATGATTGTAAAAGAAAAAAAATAAATCCTTGGATAGATGTAGCATGAAGTTAATTGCATGTCCTTGCAGAGAAAAATGGCAGAATTAATTTCATGTTCTCAGCAAGTGACTTAGATCAGTTGAAGTAATCTTGATACATGTAGAATGAAAGAAAAAAAATGGAAACGGCGGTTACTGAAGGATGCTTGCTGTTTAATAATCTTTTTCCATAGCTGGGAAGAGTATTCAGGATGACTCTGTTTAATGTTAAAACAAAAGCTGAATTTGCTGAATTTACCTCTGTGACATAGTGTGCAATTCTTATCTGTCTGGTGATGTCACTGCTACTTCTAAAATTATGGTATAATTCTGGCGATGCAGGCTATTTAGAATGGAATTAATTAGCCAAGTACCACAAAGAAAGCTTGAAAATCTCTTCCTCTCTCAACCAAGATATGTAATAAGCAGTCAGCCCAAGCATCTGAGTTTTCTTTTATCAGCTTTTCATCTCTGAAGTGTAGCTTTGCAGAACAGAAAACTGTGTGAGAGGGTCTCTTGAATTACTTTAAGAAGTAGTTTTGTCAAGGACATGTCTTTCATTCCAATCTTGGATACAGTATTTATACACTGGCAGGTTTTTAGAGAAGTGAGATTTCATGATGCAGGGATACAAGTATGTTGATGCATTTGAAAATAATTTGGAGGAGGAGGGCAGAGAAGATGGAATATGAGCAGTTGGTTTCTAAATGATTAGTGTGTGTTCCCACAATCGTAAACTTGTTAAGACTCAGAATACACAATGTTACATGGGTCTGCTATGTATTTTTGTCTTTTGCAGTGTGACTTCTGTGTAAATCTAATTGTAGGTTTGGTTTTACTGTGCTATAGCATTATTGCAAGCTGCCTGGCAAAAACTGAGCAGCCTTCTTGGAGGGTCTGATTAATGTGACGTTCTCTTTGCAGGCTATACTTTGGCTCCTAGCGGCACAGTGGATAACTTTTCAGATTCTGGTCACAGTGAAATATCTTCCAGATCTAGTATTGTCAGCAATTCCTCTTTTGACTCTATGCCAGTCTCACTGCATGATGAGAGAAGACAGAGGCATTCTGTCAGCATTGTGGAGACAAATCTTGGTGTGGGAAGGATTGATAGAAGAATCGTGCTTGAACCAGATCAATACAGTTTAGGGTAGGAATTTTATTTGTGCTTACTTACATTATATACTTTCATATAGTGTGTATGTAGAATGTGTTTTTTGTTCATGTAACCTTCCCACTCTCTCTCTCAAATTATTCCTCCCACCTTCTTTAAAAACTGCTATTTCAATGCAGTATTTTGTAGTACTGCTCCATTTTCTGACAAGGAAAGGTTTTGCACCCTTGAGTGTGTGGTGAGGTCTACAACATTTACCTCAGTAGAATTTATCATCTGAGGATTTAGTAGTGTTGTAGATGATCGTCTTTATGGCAGAGTAGTATCCTAGCTTGTTTTCTGGATAGGGAATTAGCTGAATTAGGTGATCAAGCTGGGTATAGAAATAGCTAATAATTTTCCAGTCTTTTTCATAGAGAAGTGTGTATTTATCTAACTCAAGCATGTTTTACCCCAAATATGTCTTCTAGTCAACAGTAACTGAAAGTTAAGATTCACATTAGGCTGCTGATTTTTTTTTTTTTTTAAGGTATTAACTTATGTAATGATGAGGAAGCTAGCACTGAGAGGAATTCTCTGAATGTCTAACTGTGAATCTTGGCTTGAAAATAATTGATCACCATTTACTTTTCTGAGCAGTTATTTAGATGCTTCAGTCCTCTGAATGTTTTCAGGCTTTTTAATCCCCCAGGGTCTGTGAATGGCAGACCCATTACAAACTGGTATACTTCAGCTTTGGGAATCCCAGCCTATGGGAACTCATTAAATAGATATCTTAAATATTTAGAAGAACAGGGCTCTAGTCTGCATTGCAAGGTGCCCTGAAAGGCCGAGTCTCAGGAGCCTGCATAGCTGCTAAACAAAAGTGACACTTTGGTTTTCTCTGCTGCTGTGTAAGTGGTAGTGTCAGGTTTGCTTAGTCACTCAGAGCTTACAAAGAAGCTCTACATGCTCTACAAAGTAGCATGTTTCCAAAATCAAAGTTAAAATAGATTTTTACTTGCAAGAAATGTTGAAAGTTGGCTTTTAGCATTTCCTAAGCAGAAAAACTATGATCCGAGAAGGTGAAACTTAAGCATAAATCTATCTGCCACCTCTTGCTAAATCTGTTTCTAACTTTTGATCTTTAGTTTGACACGGATGGAAAAACAGTAGAAACTCTACCTATCAGTCTCTTCCCCTTTGTGTAGGTCACTGTGGGTTGTCTGTCTTAAAGGGCTGCTGCAAAGTTAATATGTTAGCTTTTGGAATTACTCCATTAAAGTGTTATTTTTTTGTCAGTCTCTCTATTCAGTTATTTGATTTTTTGGTGGTAAAGTTTTTTCTTTTTGTTTAGCTAGGGGTTTTTGTTGGTTTGGGGGTTTGTTTGTTTTGTTTGGGTTTTTGTCATTAAGAATGAATGTGGAAGGAAACTTCAAAATTCAGTTAGTCATTAATGCAAATAATTCATAATATAAATTGCATGAAAACTTTCAGTTATAGTAATGGAATGATTTCATGTAGAAGGAACCTTTTTAAGGCTATCTAGTCCAACCTCTCAGTATGTTTGCTTTTCTCTCTATTGTTGAATTCTTCATGTGTTTTGTAAATGTACTCCAATTCTAATGATGGATCTAATATTTTAATTTTTTTTTCCCCTCCCTTATCAATGTGCATCTAGCTCATATGCACCGCTGTCAGAGACCAGAGGCCTGTATGCTGGAGCAACTGTGCTTTCTTCTCCTAGCACAGAAGAACTGTCACAGGATCAGGGGGACAGAGCTTCACTTGATGCAGCTGACAGTGGCCGTGGTAGCTGGACTTCTTGTTCAAGTGGTTCTCATGACAACATACAAACAATACAGCACCAGAGAAGCTGGGAGACTCTGCCTTTTGGACATTCTCATTTTGATAGTTCAGGCGATGGGGCAGGACTGTGGGCCTCAGGTAGCCATATGGACCAGCTGATGTTCCCTGATCATGGCTCAAAGTATGGCAGGCAAAGTCAAGGTAGGGAGTGCCTTGATCAAGCACAGTCCAGAGCAAGCTGGGCATCCTCAACAGGATACTGGGGAGAAGATTCAGAAGGTGATACAGGTACCATAAAGCGGAGGGGTGGGAAGGATGTTTCGATTGAAGCTGAAACGAGTAGCATAATATCTGTACCAGCAGAGGAGTCGAAGCCAGCTCCCGTGCCCACACATCTAGCAGTACCTTCAAGTAGTACAAAGGGCCTTATTGGTAAGTTAAGACATGGTTTTGTCTACCATGAAGTGTTTTAATTCATTGACTTACGGTTCTTTCTTCTAAAACTGCTTTCCTTTTGTCTACTTAGGGTTTTTTGGTTATTTTTAAAGCAAATCCAAATGTTTTGCAGTCTGTCAAATTTTCCTTATGCATTTGTTGCTGTGGGAAATACTGCTTAGCTTTGGTTCTCGCTTCTGGCAGCACCTTTGTATTTGAAGAGAACCTGCCATACATCAAAAAACTTGCTCAGCTCTTGGACAGTGTTTTGAGGGGTTGATGTATTTACATGTCTGGTCTGAGATGCGACTTTCTCTTCACAGGAAGGCTCCACATTCCATATTCAGAAATCTTAATGAATGTGGCCTGATTTATTTTTTTTTTAAGAAGTGTCTTACTTTATGTATCTATATGACTTGTCTGATAATTATGAATATCCCTTACTTCAGAAAATGGAACTCCTTTGTGCTTAAATACCAATTGAGATACTTCTTTAGACTGCTGAAACTGAAGAGGTTCCTAAGATGTTAGGGCTGAAATACATTTTTAGTGATTCAACAGGAGAAGGAGCAGAACATAAAAAAATACTATGAAGGTGTCAGTGGCAGAGGTTAACATGTTACTCATACTGTTCCTTCTATGTATCTCAGTCCTTGGGCTATCCAAGACCTCTGCGTTTTATTTCTTTCATTCCCCTTCACTTTACCTTTCGTCAGGTTAATAGGAAGAGCTATCTAACAACTATTTTGTGCTGACACAGCTGAGAAGGTCTGCTAGATTGAGGTCAGGCTGAGACCACTGTGATAAACTGCTTTTCCATTTTCTGCCCAACTGTATTGCTTAGTAATGGCCCATTGCCTCAAAGCTTGTGTGCCTGAACTGTGAAGAGGAGAAAACTGTTCCGTTCAGGAGTCTTCAAGTTCGAATTCGTGCCACTCTCTTATTTTACCTTTTGATACTCTTGGTTTCCACTAGATAGTGAAACAAACATGCCTCCAAATTTGCTTCTCGGGACACTGCTTGCCACTCCTTTTTTTTTTTTTTTTTTTTTTTTAAAGACTTGAAAGTCAAAAAGACCTGATAAGTCAAACCATGCACTTCAGCACTAATTATCCTGCAAATACACCTCTGCATATGGCTGTCCAACAGAAAGCACTATTTTCACATGGTTCTTTTGCACTGAATAGATGTTCATCTCTTGCAGTATTTCAATAGACTTTTCCTACAGAATTTCTTCTGCATCAGTTATTTTTTAGAAATCTTTGAGTAAAATTTCCAGATTTCTTCATATTGTTAAAACAGTTTGTGCAACAAAAATACTTAGATTCAATTGGAAAATATTAGATTTTGTTGTAATACCAGTACTTTATTTCTAGTTTACGGAACTCACCAGTCCATTTTAAGCTTGTACTGCCCTTTCAGTCAAATCCGTGCTGCCTAATGCAGGGTGGTGTCATGATGTGCAAGAATATACAGTATATGACAAGTTACGGGGAGTAAATTGTCGGTGGTTTTTCCAACTGTGTTTGCCTTTCTACTGTAAATTATATAGTCATGTGTTAGGGCTAGACTCACAGAAAATGTTCAGTATCAGCATCCCAGACAATGTCCAGTTACATCACTCAAAAGTCAGTGTCATGCCTATCTGCTGTTTGTCCTTAGAGGCATTTAAAATTCTTAATCCCTGTTTCCTCCCTTGAAGTTTTTTGCAAGAGAGAACATTTTAAGAATGCCCAGAGTTAAGCCTTTTTCAGGTAAACAATTATGCCTGAACTAGATTCACAAACTTTGTGGTAGTGGTCTTTCCATCTTCTGTATAGAATCATAGAATGGTAAGGTTGGAAGGGACCTCAAGGATCATCTAGTTCCAACCCCCTGCCATAGGCAGGGACACCTCCCACTAGGACAGGTTACTCAAGGCCTCATCCATTCTGGCCTTGAACACATCCAGGGAGGGAGCATCCACAACCTCCCTGGGCAACCTGTTCCAGTGCCTCACCACCCTTACTGTAAAGAACTTCCTCCTAACATCCAGTCTAAATCTCCCCTCTGCCAGTTTAAGCCCATTGCCCCTTGTCCTGTCATTGCAGGACCTTGTAAATAATCCTTCCCCAGCCTTCCTGTAGGCCCCCTTCAGATACTGGAAGGCTACTATCAGGTCGCCTCGAAGCCTTCTCTTCTCCAGGCTGAAGAGCCCCAACTCCCTCAGCCTGTCCTCATAGGAGAGCTGCT